>OX365950.1:33355713-33955713 GCA_947247005.1 Spisula solida | reverse complement strand
ACTTTTACATGTATATGTTCCTTTATAGTAATTATTTTGTGTAATAATGATATATATAGATATCAATGTTAGTATGTTAATCGGTCATGGGCGTAGGAGAAGGGGGGGCCTGCCCCCCCCCCCCCCTCTCAATGTTAGGACAAATGTTGCCCCCCCCCCCAATAATTCAGACAATATTCATAATTTTCCGCCTTAAACATCTTGTAAAAGGTCATTTGCCTTTTATTCTTGGTTAAAATGTGAATTCCCCCCCCCCCCCAATGCTGAAGACGCTCCTACGCCCATTGCCCATGAAGGTATTCAGAGCAGGGATTGTAACTCTGCACAATGAACATTTCTCCATGGTACATCAGAGCGCTTGTTTGCCTCGTTAATGAATGAATGCACTTTGATATAAAACCTTATATTATTTTCATGATTTCAGGTCTGCCACAGGATGTCAGCTATGGTGAGGAATTGATACAGAAAGCAGCTGACAAGGGTAGTGAAGAAGCAATTCATGAAATCCAGAAATCTATAAAAGGTATGTATTCCAGTTGTTTAATGGTGATGGTGCTTTAAATGGCAGTACATTGTACTGTTTATCAATGTTTACCGGTACTTTGATTGTACTTGTATAGCTTGTTTTTAGTGTTCATCCAGTCCAGATGCATTCAAATATACATCGCAGATTAGCTGCATATTAGGACAATTAATTTACCCAATTAGTTTTATTAAAAACCCACTGAAATAGAAAAGCAAAGTTAAGCAAAAATCAGTATTCAAAATGTTCTTTTACCAAATTATCATGGCATTCATTTAATGCTAACCTGGTTTTCTAATAAAGAAATGGTAAAATCTTATAATGTTATTAAAATACTTCATTTTATGTTCCTGTTTGTATTGTTAATACTGAGACAGTCATGTGTGGTTTTCTCGTTTTTCCCCGGCTAGACTGGCCAATGACCTACTTCTAGGGACCTGGTTGTATGAAACTACAATAGATATCTGATGATGTTTTCACTATTTCAGAATCAGACGTTAGCGATCTTAAAGAGAATGTACCATACTTGCATGGTTGTGTATCCTCACCATGTCTAACAGACTTACTGAGACAAGATTTATTCAGACAAAATACAATCAATTCCAAGTCTGCCTCTGATCCTGTTATTGAGGAAGGAAGTTTATCCCAACTTTATTACCAATTTATCATACCTCATGGATTTACTATGAAACCTGCAGTGACCAAGATTCAGGACTCACAAGCTCTTAAACCTCCAATTGAGATAGACACAAATATTTCACATAGAAAATGTGGAAAGTCTAGGAATGTATTGTCGCATAATGATAGTGATTTTGATGATGAAACTTTTGATGCGGCGATATCTTGTTCAGCTCTACAAAGACGAACATCAACAATGCCAGATCTAAGTGTTATATCTTGTGTATGATACTCGTGTTACACTATTATTAAGCTCATTTAGAAAGTTCTAAGTTATGACAATTTGTGCATTTCAAGGCTTTTGCTAGCCTCCAATATTAAAATCTTAATTTCTACTTGTGAAGAAAATCCTTGTTCCATGTGGAAGAGTTAGTACTGATTAGGATACAGTCCAAGAAAACTGGTTGGGTTAGTCTGTCACAGTAAATAATTGAAAAATTGTTGAGGAACAGTGTTTAGCATAACCATCAAAATGAAAGCCCTGCTATTCTGAATTCCCAAACATGTTCAGTGATATTATCGGTACATTTGTTAGTTGCATGAAGAAGTTAGGGATGTAGTTACCAGCATTTTCATTATGGTTGTATTGCCACTATTGACAGTTTGTTTCCCTCAGATATTGTTACTGAATATAAAGGCTGCATGGTGATCATTATAAATCATGATTTAAAAACAAACTTACATAAAGCATCTGACATGGAAGTATATTTGTAAAATCTCATGATTTCAGTTGTGACATATTGTTGTTTATTTTTCTTTTGTTTTTAGCTCACCTGCCACAAAGTGGCAAGGTGAGCTTTTGTGATTGTTTTTGTCCGTCGACCGTATGTATGTCCATCGTTAGACAATTGCCCGTTAACACTCTAGCACTTTGAAATTTGCTTTGATCTTTGCTTTGATCTTCACCAAATTTGGTCAGTAGTTGTATCTCAATTAAATCTAGGTCAAGTTAGAAGTTGGGTCATGTGGAGTCAAAAACCAGGTCAAATAATGGGAAAACCTTGTTAACACTCCGGAGGCCACATTTTTGCTTCAATCTTCATCAAGTTTGGTCCAAATGTTTATCTTGATAACCTTAGGGTCAAGTTTAAAGTTGGGTCATTTGGGGTCAAAAACTAGGTCAATAGGTCAAATAATAGAAAAACCTTATAAACACTCTTGAGGCCACAGTTTTGCTTCAATCTTCATCAAGTTTGGTCAAAATGTTTATCATGATGACCTTAAGGTTAAGTTTAAAGTTGGGTCATGTTGGGTCAAATAATAGAAAAACCTTGTTAACACTCTGGAGACCACATTTTTGCTTCTATCTTCATCAAGTTTGGTCAAAATGTTTATCTTGGTGTTCAAAGTTGTGACATATGGGGTCAAAAACTAGGTCACTATGACAAATAATAGAAAAATCCATAAAACATCATAGAGGTCACTGCTTCAATCTTCATGGAATATATTCAAAATGTTTATCTTGATGACCTTAAGGTCAAGTTCAAAGTTGGGTCATGTTGGGTCAAAAACAAGGGCATTAGGTAAAATAATCTTGTAAGCGCTCATTCTTCATGAAGTGTGGTCAAAATGTTTATTTTGTTGATCTTAAGGCCAGGTGCTAAGTTTGGTCAGGTGAATCACACAACTCCTGTGATCACACGTACGACGCTTGAACCACTCGACCACACTGCCATCAAATCGCCTTGATTCTTATAGTGTCACATAAGTGTGAAAACTTACAATTGTCTATAAGATACAAGTAGGCAATCAAAACATAGAAGTGTATTTCAAAGTTTAGTCATGTTTAGCAGGTGAGCGCCACAGGATCTATGATCCTCTTGTTTATTTATTCTGATTAAGTCTGCTATATTTTTGTGATTACATTATGTGAATTGCCTATTACAAAGCTAGCACCAGAGTTGTTAAGAATGAATTTGCAGTTTATACTTTTATTGACCAATGTTATGGTTGTCTTGTTTTGTACCAATGTCACAGTTTAGTGTGATCTTAATTTGGTGGCAAGATGTTTGTTGCACTCACCAATTTCATATCAAATTACATTTCTGTGACCATCATCAGTTGTAAGGATCCATTGATGTCTAGAAGTTCTATCAGTCCTTTACCGTTGTCTAAAAATACATAATATTCTATTTTGTCGACAGATAGTAATTTCATGCCTTTGTATTATCCACCTCCACTGGGGATATACTGATTTATTTAATCTTCTCATACATGTTATTAGTCTCACTCTTGTGGTGAATTCTTGTTTACTGTATAAAATACAGCTGATTATGAAACAAAGTAGTTGAAATTGATGCGTCTCTGGCTTATAGTAATAATATTCAGTGAACATGCACCATCCATTCTTGTTTATAGAGGGTAACTTTCATAGAAAGACAAAACTACATGAGATTCAATCAGTGATTCAGTTTTATAGTTTCTACAACCATACTGGCTGGCGACCACCAAATCCGGACGACCACCAATCTTGGCAGACTCAAAAACGCGTTATTGCGGCCATTAATTTTGATCATCTGTTGTCAATCAATTAGACGCTTGATTTTTGTCAACACTATGAAGTAGCAACGATTAAAGTTAAATATTTTTCAAGAAATGCCGCATTTATTGTCGTCTGCACTCGCGAAGCTTGTTTACATTACGGGGGAAGTTGAAAATCACATAACTGCGCATGCGCAATACTCCTGCGCAGCCCCGAAATGTAAACTACGGTCCTTCTGCTAAATAGGAGGTAAGCCGATGAGATGTTTTGTAAACAGTTCAACCAGGAAAATATAGATTTAATAAATACGTGCAGAGTTTCAAAACATCGTACAACGCCATTTTGTATAAAAAAATGCCCGCTATGAAAAGTGAACGTTTAAAATTTTACCGCTAAGTTTTGATCGATATTTTTCCAATATTCACGGGAGATAAATCCTAAGAATTTTGTACAAACCGTTCATTTGTGCTCTCCCTTGTTTCATTACACAATTTAATTCGATATTTAACGCCTTTTTCATAATAAAAAACGTGACAACACGGTGTCCGGATTGATGGTCCTGTTGGACTTAAAAATGGGGTGATGTAGGGACCCCTTAAACGGCCCTCAAAAATGCACTTGAGCTATTTTTAGAAGTAAACAAATTAGCTCTTCAGTTAGAGACAAACCTAGCTTCGTTCAGGTGAAATTTCAATGACTTGATTTACACATTTCTCGAGTTATGGTGAAAAATATGCCAAAAGTGTCCGGATGTAGGACGCCTGCCAGTATTAGGATTTGCAGATTTGATTGTTTTTATGCACCTATATAAGTTGTCTCTTTTGATTTTTTATGCTTTTTATTATGAAGATATATAAATCGATTATTCAGGTCAGTCATTTGGTTTACATAACATTGTGTATATAAACATTGCAATTTCTCTTATTAATGTCTTATTTTAATTGATACTTTGTGTATGAGGAAGTAGCTTAGTAAATAAGGTTTTGGTTTTCACTGCCTTTTCTGTTTAAAAACAATAAAAATACAATGTTATGATGTTGCATTGTTTGTATACAAGTGGCAAACCTGAATAAACAGACTATGCATGTTTTACAAGCACCTTGTTTAACTTTCATTAAAACCACATAATGTCATATTCATTTTCAAACTTCCTGTTTGTTATTTCAAATCATGAATTTCAGATTCATTATTACATTAAACTGTGAAATGGCACAAGTCTTATTATTTGAAAAAATGGCACCATCTTGGAACAGTTCATAATAATGTTCAATACTATAGTTATTGAATTTTTTAGCTGTGTAGATTTTAGAAGTAAAGTAGATTTAGTAAACAACCAGTTAAAATGTTTCAGATACTCATGGGCTTCCATCCTTGGCACTGTTTACTGTAGGTGTGATAATATTTGAATCCGGTTATAAAAAACACAAACTGTCAAATTGCTGAAAAATCTCATACATTATGTATTTTGCTGTGTGTTAAATGTCATACATATTAATATGTATTATTTGGATACATACTATACGATGTATATCATTTATGTCATACATAGATGTATGTGTTTTAAGCTCACCTGCCACAAAGTGGCAAGGTGAGCTTTTGTGATTGTTTTTTGTCCGTCGTCCGTCCGTTAGCTTTTTCACCGTTAACACTCTAGCACTCTCAATTTTGCTTTGATCTTCATCAAACTTGGTCAGTAGTTGTATCTCAATGAAATATAGGTCAACTTCGAAGTTGGGTCATGTGGGGTCAAAAACTAGGTCAATAGGTCAAATAATAGGAAAACCTTGTTAACACTCTGGTGGCCACATTTTTGCTTTGATCTTTATCAAACTTGGTTAGTAGTTGTATCTCAATGAAATCTAGGTCAAGTTTGAAGTTGGGTAATGTGGGGCCAAAACTAGGTCAAAAGGTCAAATAATAGGAAAACCTTGTTAACACTCTGGTGGCCACATTTTTGCTTTAATCTTCATGAAATCTAGGTCAAGTTCGAAGTTGGGTCATGTGGGTTTAAAAACTAGGTCAATAGGTCATATAATAGGAAAACCTTGTTAACACTCTGGAGGCCACATTTTTGCTTTAATCTTCATGATGTTTGGTCAAAATGTGTATCTTGATGACCTTAAGGTCAAGTTTGAAGTTGGGTTAAGTGGGGTCAAAACTAGGTCGAAAGGTCAAATAATAGGAAAACCTTGTTAACACTCTGGTGGCCACATTTTTGCTTTAATCTTCATGAAGTTTTGTCAAAATGTTTATCTTAGTGACCTTAAGGTCAAGTTCGAAGTTGGGTCATGCGGGGTCAAAAACTAGGTCAAATGTCAAATAATAGGAAAACCTTGTTAACACTCTGGTGGCCACGTTTTTTCTTTAATCTTCATGAAATCTAGGTCAAGTTCGAAGTTGGGTCATGTGGGTTTAAAAGCTAGGTCAATAGGTCATATAATAGGAAAACCTTGTTAACACTCTGGAGGCCACATTTTTGCTTTAATCTTCATGATGTTTGGTCAAAATGTGTATCTTGATGACCTTAAGGTCAAGTTTGAAGTTGGGTTAAGTGGGGTCAAAACTAGGTCGAAAGGTCAAATAGTAGAAAACCTTATTAACACTCTTGAGGCCACATTTTTGTTTTTATCTTCATCAACTTTGGTCAAAATGTTTATCGTGAAGACCTTAAGGTCACTAGTTGGGTCATGTGAGGTCAAAAACTAGGTCAATATGTCAAATAATTGCAAAACCTTGTTTGACCATGTTTAGCAGGTGAGCGCCCCAGGATCTATGATCCTCTTGGTGTTATTTTTATGATAAATTTTGAATAAATTGTATAAATATACACATTTGTGTTTTAATTTATGTTATCCAGATCGCGCCTGTTAATAGGAATTCACCAGTTGGCTAGAGCACGGTGCACAATCATGTGGTCTATAACGTCAAATTTTGGTATAGCGTCTAGAAAAAAATCATCAACAAACCATCGATTCAACGTAGAAAAATCGTCGTAAGTATTTTGTTACGCATATTTGTGAAATATCTTTTGTATGTTGCAAGTCAATGCGGACCCTTGACAACCAAGAATATGTCCATGTCTGCTTTAGTTTGACTGGAATACTGGCCAAACTGGCCAAAATTCTCCAAATAGCTCTTGGTATAGCCACAAACTGATTCAAGAACACCATAAAACCCCGATAGATGGGGAGGCATATAGTGATTCACCCGTCCGTTCGTCCGTCCGTCCTGGTTAACCCAAATTGACCGTTTCTTCTAGCATTAATATGGATTGATACAAAGCTTCCATACTTGCATGGATGTTGTATATGAACACTCTCTACACGCCTGTATCACCTGACCCCATTTTGACCTTCACCTTGACCTAATTTTGGACTTAGACTTATTGAAGGGCCAAATTCTTGGTTAACCCAAATTGACCGTTTCTTCTAGCATTAATATGGCTTGCTACAAAGCTTTCATACTTGCATGGATGTTGTATATGAACACTCTCTACACGCCTGTATCATCGACCCCATTTTGACCTTCACCTTGACCTAATTTTGGACTTAGACTTAGACTTATTGAAGGGCCTGGTTAACCCAAATTGACCGTTTCTTCTAGCATTATTATGGCTTGCTACAAAGCTTCCATACTTGCATGGATGTTGTATATGAACACTCTCTACACGCCTGTATCACCTGACGCCATTTTGACCTAATTTGGACTTGGACTTATTGGAGAGCCAAATTCTTGGTTAACCCAAATTGACTGTTCTTCTAGCATTATTATGGCTTGCTACAAAGCTTCCATACTTGCATGGATGTTGTATATGAACACTCTCCACACACCTGTATCATTTGACGTCATTTCGACCTTCACCTTAACCTAATTTGGACTTAGACTTATTGGAGGGCCAAATTCTTGGTTAACCCAAATTGACCGTTCCTTCTAGCATTAATATGGCTTGCTACAAAGCTTTCATACTTGCATGGTTGTTGTATTTGAACATTCTCCACACACATATATCACCTAACCTCATTTTGACCGTCACATTGACCTTATTTTGGACTTAGACTTATTAAGCGTCTAATTCTTGGTTAACCCAAATTGACAGTTTCGTTTTACATCATGTCCATCATGGCGTTGCCTTTAAACTTGGCATACTTGTTTACCATCATAAGCCCCTTACATTATCAAAGCCATGTAACACTATCCAACATTATTACAGAATTATGGCCCCTGATTGACTTAGCTTTTTATGGGCAAGGCTTCCATGGGGGCATAAGCGTTTATTGAACGCAGTCTTGTTTCTGGCTGGAGTCTTCAGATGGCCTCATGGGTTGCTGATTCATTATTTTGTACATCTGGTGCCATTATTTTAAAGGTAAAACGGGGATAAAAATGATGTTATAGCGACAAGTTCTGAATGATAAAGGTTATCGCAACAAGATGAAAAGTATGCTACCTGATGGTATCTTCTGATAATTTAGTATAATTCAATACTATCTTATGATAGTTTCTATAATAATGTCTTAACCAGTAACCTGAAGAATACCTGTACATGAAATGAAGGTGGCTTGAAAAGCTTCAGGTGATTTTCAAGTCGTAGATGCACACATATGGGTAACCTATGAGCTGCTCACAGCTGACTAGCCCTACAACACTAAATTGTTTGTGACGAAAATAGGACGATAAACATAACATATAGTTTATTGGCATAAAATACAACATAGTACATAACATAACGACGTACAAATACATGCAACCAGTAAGGCCAAAAATAAATAAGGTATATCTTTTTACGGCCTGAAAACATAAGTAGGGTAGGGATTAAAAAAGGTGTTTAGGTCAACGGTGCCAAAGAGCTAGATAGGGTCTGAATTCATTTCGTTTTGCGTAAAATAGCCCAACAAGTTACGGCCTCCTCGATAGCGGAAGATAGTATTGTATAATACACAATACAAACTACTATCAGGCACAGGTAACTATCATTGATAAAGAGTAAAAAAAATCTTTTGTAAAATTTATGTTATCTTAGAAAGGTGCATTTGTACTAAAGTGGGCAGATTGTCATGGTATCAAAAACAAGAAATGGCTTTCGATATCTTCATAAAGTTATTACATTCATAGACAACATCGTTAGAACATCTCCATGCAAATTCCCTTGGAAATTGATCAACTAGTTAAAAAGTTATTCTGTGAAATATATACCAGTGTCCAGTCAATCACTGAGGTGCATTCAATAGAAACGACAATGCTATTCTAAACAAGAAAAAAGAATGTGATATTTTCTTACTTATTAAGGGATGTTTAAAATATTGATATAGAATTAAAGACGAAGCTCTCTAGTTTCTGATTATGTAATAATATTTAAAATAACACAAGTATTAATGAAATGTTTATTAAAACAAACGGCACCTCAGTGACTGTGTGGTCAATTTCCCGTGTTATAAACCTTTCTAAGATATTATAGAATATATAGTCCTGCTATAACATCATTTTTATCCCCGTTTTACCTTTAAAATAATGACACCAATGTACAAAATAATGAATTAGCAGCTGTTCTGAGACATAACGTACCAACCTATGAGGCAATACGAAGACTCAAGCCAGGAAAAGTTGGTTTTATGGTGTTCTTGAATCAGCTTGTAGCTATACAAAGAGCTATTTGGAGAATTCCGATCAGTTTGGCCAGTAT
Organism: Spisula solida; assembly: GCA_947247005.1. NCBI lineage: Eukaryota > Metazoa > Mollusca > Bivalvia > Venerida > Mactridae > Spisula > Spisula solida. The sequence goes on along the minus strand of OX365950.1, from coordinate 33,946,350 downwards.
TCCAGTCAAAATAAAGCAGACATGGACATGTTCTTGGTTGTCGAGGGTCGGCATTGATAAAAGAACTTGCAACATACAAAAGATATTTCACAAATATGCGTAACAAAATACTTACGACGATTTTTCTACGTTAAATCGATGGTTTGTTGAAGATTTTTTTCTAGACGCTATACCCAAATGTGACATCATAGACCACATGATTTTGCACCGTGTAAAGGTAGATTGGTCGAATGGATACTGCTTTGACTATAGTTTGAGGTTAGAATCTTGGTTAAAGAACGAATGACTCTATTTGGAAAGAGCTAGGTTAGCTAAGGCAGGTTGCTTTTATCACACAACGGTCTCTTCCTTCAAAGTTTGAGCTCATTGGCCATCCTTACTGGGAAAATCTGAATGATAATACATGGAAGTTATGACTGCCTCAGTCCAATGCACACTCAAACACAAACTAACAAAATACCAGTGTTTAGTAGTGTTTAGTAGCACATGTTGGCATAGAATAATTAGAAACCTACAGACCAAAAGGTGTATGTATTTACCAGAAAGGAACGTCAGCTGGGAGAAAAGTCTAGGTGAGAAAGTATGCTGTGAGACACTGTCATTGTCTGGAACCACCTGCTTTATGAAAGATCCGTTCATCTGTGGAAAGTAATGACTATGATTTCATACTTTCCCTACAGATGAGTTAGTGGCATAACATCATACCTGAATATGTGCGGTACGAGTACTAGTATATGGCTATTGCATGGTTCAGTGAATTTTGGAATAGGTTGGCCTTTGGAATTTGAAGTTATTTTCCCCATTTTGTGGTGGATTTATCTTGAACTTGGTTGAAACAGAAGCTGCTCTTTATGATGATTTAGGTTGGCTTTATGTGCCAACCAAAACTTACAGCGGTTAAACTATGATCGAACCAACGAAAGGTAGATTTTGTTCTTGTTTAGTCAGCACCATCTTGGAACTACTCGAATGCAATTGTGGGGTTTCTGATTGGAGAAACCAGACATGCGCAGATAAACTAACCACACCAGATTACAATTATCACCCAAACATAGTTCTGGATACCATAATTATATGTAATTAACTGGCATTTTATTTATACATTGTACTGACGTCGACCTTTATTAATGAAATGGAATTATCACCGTCAAAGAGACCTTGTACGAGCCAAAACCCAGCCATTGCAAACTCTTTGGTTGGATCACGAATTTAAATATATACGTATGTATACCTAATTCCGTGGCTAGATTAATGAGAAAGTAACTACTCAAACTAGTAATGTTTTGTTTAAGGACAAATGGTACACAAAAGGGTGTGCAACGCCCGTTACAGCCCGGGCGCGGAGAAATTCATCAAACACTAAAATAGCTACGTCATGTCTGCGTGCACGTTTTGCATAATTATGTATAATTATACATGTATACGTGTATGTATTTGCAAGTACAATGGACTGTGACCGCCGCTTTAGGGTCGCTCTCCTGAAAATACGCTAAAACCACGCACATCAATTACTTCGTGTTAAAACTAATGACATAAAATGAGAAAAATATCTTAGTATAATAATGCATTTGCACAAATATTAACGACGTATGCAATATTTACGGAAAACTGGCCACTCGCAAACTGAGAAATTAAACTCTCTCAAAATAATAAACATAAATTTTCGTTCCATAAATGCCAATGACAACAAAGACTATATGTAATATATATATATATATTGGACTATAAAAAACCTGATATTGTTGTCGCTATACTCAGACCTGGTTGTCTACTGATGTTCAAAACGCAGAAATAATTCCTGACAGTATGGACTATGACATCTACAGACGTGACCGACCCTCCAGGGGAGGAGGAGTACTTATTCTGGTTAGTAAGAAGTATGTCTCTCACCGTTCCAGTGAATTTGAAATTAACTGTGAAATACTCTGGACAACCGTACAAATTGTAGGTTAAAAACCGTTACATGTTGCTGTTATTACAGACCAAATGAGTCAGATGCAGCAAGCATTTCCGAACTTGAATGCTCTCTGGACTTGGCATGTAAGGTCAATGGTCATACTTGGGTGTAAGGGGACTTCAATTTCCCTTACTTTACCTGGGATGACGGTGCTGCTATTGTCAAACCAGGGTGTAAACATTCTCACCTGTATGACATCTTTGTTGACATACTAGTCAATCACAATCTTACCCAGGTTGTGACTGAACCTACCAGGCAAGGCAACATACTAGACCTTTTCCTGACATCTAACCCTACACTAGTTAAGAGTGTCAATATCCTGCCTTGTATAGCTGACCACGATATTGTCAGCTGTATGATTGACATCAAACCAAGCTCCCAGAACGGTCCATATGTACCAACGAACAGACTGAGATGGTCTACGTTCCCACATGGAAGATTTCGGTAAGACTTTTCTGAGGGATTACCACTCCAAACCTGTTGACAAACTGTGGAATGAGATTACTGCCGCCCTCCACACAGGTAAAGATAAGTATGTTCCTCAGAAAACCTTACGTAGTAGGCCGTCTCTTCCTTGGATTACACAGGACATCAGACGACATATCAGAAAAAGAGACCGCTTATTTCAAATACATAAGACTCACCAAAGACCTAGTGACAGACAGGAATTTTTGACAGCCAAACACACAGTGAAACAGATGATAAAAGCATCACACAATAAGTATATAGATACCATTCTTGGACTATGCGATACTGACGATCTTGAGAACCCATCACCATCTCATGGTAAATCACATGCTATTAAAAAGCTGTTCTCACTTCTGAAAAACTCCAAACAGGACTCTCAAAGTATAGCCCCACTGATGAAAGACGACAAACTACATACGTCGAACGTGGACAAGGCCAATATACTAAATGCACAATTTAAATCTGTGTTTACTGCCAAATCCCCTCTCCGTCTTAGCCAACTGTCTCAGATGGCCGTGCAAGACCTGGCTGACGAAGGTCTGTTACCAGACAATAACTTCTCAGACAGGACCATGTAAACCACCCAATGAATTATACATGATATAACAATCTCCAAACAGGGAGTATTGAAACTTCTAAAAGAATTAAACCCTCACCTGGCGAAGTTAGTCATCCAAAGGGGCTATACAAGCTCCATCAGAATGGAATAAGGGGTAGCACACTTGCCTGGGTCAAGGCCTTTCTAGCAAACCTAGTCCAGTCCGTTGTCCTAGAAAATGAAATGTCTGACATAGGATTGGTTACTTCCAGAGCAGACCAGATCTAAGGTGAGGCTGTTTGCTGATACTGCCTTGTATCTGACTCTAACATCCTTCAAGATGACCTTGATATGCTCCAAAAATGGGAGGTTGAGTGGGACATGGAGTTTAATCATAGTAAGTGCATCGTAATACATGTAACACGTGTAAAAACCTCATTGCCCATTCAATACTGCACGGTCAAGTACTCGAAACAGTGAGCAGCTCCAGGTAACTTGGTGTTGACATAGACAGCAGTCTTACTTGGAATAACCATATCCAGCGAGTATGTGCAGGCGCAAACAAAACGCTTGGATTCCTGAGACGTAATCACGCATTCTCATAATTTGGGCCAATCTGGATGGTACAGGAATGAAATATCTGACCTTTAAGTTCATTAAAAACATCTACCTGACATGAAAATCGAACATCTTTAGCAACATTTTTCATACATGCCCACATCAATAAACACATACATTTTTCTATGTTGTTGTTTGAAAAAAGCATGTGTTTTCACCAGTGTATTTTACGTTATGACTGCATATATGATATACGGACTAACCTAAAGAACACAACAATGATGTTCAGTAATGATTTGGTTATTTTTAATACTCAAATACAACCTATCTACACATACCACCTGTATGAAAACAATACACTTCCAGTATATTTATGCAACCGGTATGTACATTATTACATTAAATTTTGTTTTCACTCTTTTTAACACTCATTTAGTATCTTATATATTTTGATTAGTAGTACAAGTTCATAAAAGTCTCAGTGTTATATGCAAAAACATAAGTCATAACCTATGGCACTACTTAATAATTTGGGATAGTATCTAAACAAAAACTGGCTACGCACATATATACAGGTGCGTGTTTTTGTACTGAAGTTATCGTCACGTAAAATTCAAGAGAAACTCATCAACCAATACTAGAATAAAACGCTACGTGTTTTGTTGAAGTGACGTGTCTGACCTCATATTATCGAGCTATTTGCATGAGTGTACCAGAAAAAAATCAAATACACGACGATATAGCTTCTAGTGATTAGTTAACGAGTTGAACAAATTGTTGTCACGTAAACTACTACCATAAAGTAAAAAGAACATTAGACACCAAACTAGAACATAAGAAATATAATCTGATAGGTTTTGAAACACAAAAACATGATTATCCGTTAATACATACCAAAACAACAGCTTAACACGCTAAACATGATTTAGAGCTTTGCCGTGTAACATGTATTGACTGTCACGTAAAACACCAGTTTTGAAACCTGTTCTAAACAACAATTAACACACACCAAAACTTCAAGCCGGAAGCAAAACTTGTGCAAATAACATTTTAATATCACATACTATTTCTAAAATACCTCCCATAACTGTACATGCAATGTTTATCTTTGGTTTACTGATTCTATGAGAGCCCTGTTCAGTCATTAGAAAGTTTGAAGAATCGCATCCATTTCCCAGTAGACACGGGCTGATCAAATTTGCATTGTATATAACTTTCGTTTTTATTCAATGACATTTAAATGAATTATTTTGTATTTTACGTGACGTGATTATACACACATTTGCTATCATTATATGCATCAGTTTGTCATAAAATGAACGATAATATGCTAGTGTATATAACATTTATATCACCGACAGCATTGCTACTCGTCAAAGTTAATCACTGCAATAATCTATTACGTTTAATGTAACTACATGAACTGGAAATTTTACTTCCGTACTCTTCCAACTTCCAATGTCAAATATTCAGTTTGATTAACATACAAACTATGCAAATACTATTCATTAAGATATATCGAAAACTTTGTAAATCCTCGAATGCAAAAAATCAAGCGTATATTTATAAGGAATTTCAAATTTTGAACTAAAATTTTACGTGACACTAAATTGTATTTTACGTGACGAATAAAAACATGCTGACCATACGGTAGACACTCAGTATGACTTTAGTTCTAGAATATTAATTACGTTGCACCATTTTATTTCAAGAATAAACTGAAGTTATACCCCACATGTCAATAAATAAAAATTTCTGTTGAAAAGCAAATAATAGGTCATTCAAAATAAGCATACCCAAAATTTATTTTTTTATTCAAATTCCAAAGTTTTTTCATGTACATACCGGCTGTAAACATCAAATGCGTCAAAATGGCACAGTAGAAGATATGGTTCATGTCATTGTTAGTGCTTCCACCTCGCTTTTTTTTTAAAAAACGTCACGTAAGTATACCGTCACGTAAAACTTTTTCAGCTTTTGGGTGCATTTTTTCTCATTTGTTGTCAATTTCAGATGATGTAATTTTTCATGCAGTTAAATTCGAAAGACCTTAGATATATAACAAGGAATAAATGACCATTCCTCAATAAATATGCGATTTATGGCCGTCACGTAAGAATACAACATGAATTACCCTAACTAGTTTATACATGAAATAAACTGAATTATAAAATATGTGGGCGTGTTTTGTTGTAAAATATGTGTATTTATAAATAGTATTTATATTTATGAACAGTCTGGTTCATTGAATTGATGATTTACTGCAAAACTTTGCATAGCAATCACATACACAAAACAGTGTCACGTAAAATAACTCATATCTGTGACATGAGGACTGTCAAAAATATATGAACTATGTAAGTCCGTGTCACTCTCGTACTGATATTGGAGCATTTCCGAACCTATAAGCATACATATAAACAACAAAATTTAAGGCTTAAAATCTATTTCTATTTGTAAGAAACATTTTAATTGTATGTTATGTGCTTGTGACAGTCGATTTTGAGCAGGGTGTCGTATCTTGTAAGCATGCAAATGTTGTAAAAAAGCATAATTTCAAGTATCTATAGTGTTTAATTTTGAGGAAATATATAGTCCTAACGCTAAAAACTAACGATAGCACTTTCGTTCGCGCATCTACGTTATTAAGGACACTAAAGTAGCTGTGACAGTCAATTGGCCCAAATTTTGAGAATGCGTGGATTTATCAGGTTTAAAAACCAATCCATTAGAGAGACGGCCTACAAAGCTCTAGTTAGGTCCCTGGTAGATAGTACTCCTCACCAGTTTGGAGTCCCCACATACAAAAGAGTATACACAAAATTGAGATGGTCCAGAAACCTACACTCCAAAAGCTAGTTTCTTCCCTCTGGAAGACCTGATATCCGATGCAAGGCTGTCTATTCTATAAAATTATTCATGGCCTTGTAGCGGTCCTCATACCCACATAATTATATACAACATCCGGCGAGATTTCCAAGGTACTCACATGATCTATACTTTCGACAATTAAATACCCGGCGGAGTGACTACTACAAATACTCATTTTCCCGCTTGCTATATTGTACAACGGAACAGATTGCCAGCTAGAGTTGCACTCCTGCCAGATTTGAACCGTTTCAAACTGGCATTTAGTTCCCTGTCCCATACAATGCCATAAGTGTTGCCGTCATGTTTTTATCCTTTCACTTAAGTATTTGACTTTTTTATCATTTTAACAATATTCTTACTTTACTCACTTGATTTTATATACTTTTTTACTCTTTTATCAATTCACACTGTACTGACGCGCACCTACTCATAATACCCGCAAGGGGGTGATGCTGGATGGGTGGATGGATGGATGTAGGGATGGATGGATGGATAGCAAAAATAAAAAATGACGAAATGAGTAATTAAAACTCCATAATATAATTAAAACCACGTTTTCTTTAATTTTGCGCATGCGTGGTACATTTTATTAAAATAAGACACACTGGATACACCGTATATTCTAGAACTGGAAACGGAAAACTAAAGAGTTACGCGAGCTTAAATACTTTGATAAGTAAGTACTCAGTGGGAGGAAACCATCCTCTTATATTTCCAACATAAGTTACGTCATGCTACGCCTCTGATAGTTACGTTAAAAAATCGTTAATGTCTCTTGCGCATGCGTGGTCACGTGACATTGTATTGCAGACAAAAAACTACAAGATGTATTTAAAACCTAGAATTCAATAAATGATCATTTTTATTCAAATTCGGCTTACAGTGTCAGAAAGATTGGAGAAACCCTGGACGACATATGCGAAGGAAGGTTGGTGCATGTAGATATATATATATATCTTTATTACTTGCATGTAGATACATGTATATCTATAACCACATGGTATTGACGCATATTATTGTATGCGTGTGCGACCGCCTTATATCTCATATACGCTGAATACAAAATCCTGTGTCTATATCTTTATTACTTGCATGTAGATACATGTATATCTATATCTTTATTATTACTTGCATGTAGATACATGTATATCTATATCTTTATTACTTGCATGTAGATACATGTATATCTATATCTTTATTATTACTTGCATGTAGATATATGTATATCTATATCGTTATTACTTGCATGTAGATACATGTATATCTATATCGTTATTACTTGCATGTAGATACATGTATATCTATATCGTTATTACTTGCATGTAGATACATGTATATCTATATCGTTATTACTTGCATGTAGATACATGTATATCTATATCTTTCTTCATACCATATTATAATATTACTGTATTACATGGGGTCTTACTGTAGCTAGATCTACTCAATTTTCAGAAACTTTTATTTTTGTGGAAATTAAACCAATTAAAGAATAATTCAATCGCGATGTGATCAGGCTCTTTATGGGAAATAAGTTAAGAAACACTTACATACTAACGTTGAATATAAAAGGGACATGCACATGCATAGAGAGATTCGGTGGAGGACAAGTGGTCCAGTGGTGAGATATATACTGACTGCTGATCCCAAGGTTTGTGGGTTCAATCCCGCTTCCAGCCGGATAAAAAAACCAAATGATTTTCAGTGTTTCCCACCCAACATAACCAAAAATCATAAAAAGTCTTTCGGACGAGATATAAAAAACCTAGGTCACATGCTTTACATCAAGCATGTAAAAGAACCAGGGATGCTTCTAGAACTGAGGCATCTTCTGTATCATGCATTAGCCCCAAAACCTAAAATGACTAACATCCTCTGGTGGCCTTGCCCATATGGGTATCCTATTCATGAACATTGTTTAACCTATTTAACGACAACACAGCCACTAAACATGCTTCAAATGTGTGTGATACTTAAATTGTTGATGCACAGACCTTTTGCGGACTTTAGATCTCAGAACTAAGTTAGTTTATCAGTGAAGTCAGGTAGAGAACGAGTACACTTAACAAATCTTATAAGTGTGCGTGTACGTGCATATATTTACACATAGCTCGATCAATACGTGTTTGATCTTGCTGAAAGTTTCAACCTTTGTAGATTGGATAATGTGGAATGACAATTCAAGTGATTTTATTAGAATCTAATAATAATTTTCACTAACCGTAAACGAATGATGACATCATCAAAAGCAAATGTCGCACATTTTCGCCGTGTGTGTGTCAGGTAGTTAATGTAGCCAAGTTTGTTTTCAAGTTCAAGTACTTATCACAGAGACAGACATAAAGAAAAAAAATGATCAGAATAAACGTACAGTTTACGTTTAGAATTGCCGACTTTTGGCCTCACAAAGGCAATTTCAAACGGGTTACCTCCCCTTGGCCATAAAATGACCATAATTATAAAAATATGCTGATAAGCCTTTTTTAAAAGTAATAAGCCATCATGTTGTTTAGTGAACATTTCAATTTGACGATACATGTTTATCTAAAATTCCAAGTGACCATTATACATAAAAATAATTCAGACCTACGCGTCATATTCTCGGACAGTTTATTTTTTATGTTTCATGATTCAATACAGAATAGGTGTTTCAGTGTAGCCCAGATATTGTTTATATGACAGCTCATATAACACTCCTTACCATCGCTGACTTTTAGATAAGGTCTATAATACTCGTCCCCTAAAGCGTTTTCACAAAATTGTTTTCCAAATACCAAATCAGTACCACAGTGCAGACAGAATTACCAGATGGGTTCATTGTTTTAAACATTATATATAGCCGCGATCAAAGTTAGTTGCTGGACCAGTATTTTAATACTCCCTTTTAGGCTATCACTAACGCTTTCTACCCGCACCTGAATGAAAGTTTTCTGAAAATGGTCACTGTCAGTGGCCAGTACGTAGCCTACTGCCGGTGCTCTTTGGACCTCAAACGGTAGATATCTGAACAATGTTTACACAATTATATGTTAATAAATGAAATATAAACTTTTACACGCGGTAGTAGTAGTTCAGCGTTGATTATCTGCAGTCTGAATGGTATTCTTAAGTGAAGTGTATTCAAATGTTCGAGACTGGCCCTATAGAAGACTATAAGTCTAACCTCGGTTCTAGGATATCTTCAACTGCATGCTGAAATCATTTTACAATTTTTTTTTTCAAATATATTGTTTTGTTTATCTATTTTTCAGATGCAACATTCACAGTATTCCGAGAACCAGAGTAATGCGACAAGGTGGTTTGTGGATCTCGGCTGACAACAGGCGTCTCTGTGTCTTCCGTCATTTGGATATGGAGTTCAAATGCCGGTTCTCGTCACACGATATGAGGCCTATGTCAAGGGGAGATAATTTATCCATAATGTTTCTCAAATTATTAGATATAGTGCATGTAGTATGCTCTAGGCGCTTTATTCCTGATATCCATAAACAAAATATCACTGATATCTCTGTGGCCATATACCACGTGACCAAATACTATATTGGGGAGCCAAATGTAGACAAAAAAATCATCGACTCGGGTAACACGGTCCGTCTTCTTAAAGAGATGCACATGTCGCAATAAGAAATATATGCGTAAATTCATTAATTTCGTCAGGAAGTGCGACCGCGTATGTCTAAAAATTAAAACGCAATGCTATGTGGGGGTGCCAAAGACAAAACCATGCTAAGATGTGCCGTTCTCTGCTATTTAAGGTGATTCTGTGGACAAACTATATTACGACTGAACTTGAAAACAATGTCAATATTGTCAATATCATGCAGTCACGATTTTTTTTGCGTGAGGCATTTCAGAAATGCTATATATGTAGTAATTGGTCATGTGGTACGGCCACAGTGGATATGTGACTTTTAAACCGTATAGTATATTGCCATGGTCAACTATTGTTCTGAATCTATGGATGGTGTTAACACCAACAGAAAACACGAGTTCAAGTAGGATGTGCTTGGAACATTGACATGCTCCTAACAAACATAACACTGTTTTATTTAACTTTTATTTTGGCCAATAAAAACAAGACTTGGCTATCATGATTACCAATCATTTCACTAGGTGTTGTACTGACGTTGTACTGATTGCACGAATGCCTTGTACATGTAAGGCAGCCAAACCTTCAATTTTCTTTGTAAGTTGTATCATAGTCAATCACATTGATTATAAGGCGTGTTAATTAATTACATACAAATAAAAAAAAATTCCTATACTAACTCGATCCACTGATTTTACAAATGATGACCCGGCACAATTCAACCAATGAAATAAACTTAGCCACACCTATTTACTTAACATCAATGTAAATTGTCGTAACTATGAAAGAAGATACATAATTTAATGGCGTTGCAATGTTTCTTTTGATTTTGGATGGGACAATGGGGAGAGCAATAACTTCAAGGTATGATATATATCATGCAGTGTAGTCGTTGCACTCATTCCTTTGAAAGTTAAGACACGCCCAATCTATTTTACATGTCTTTTAAAGAATTAGAAATCTATAATGTTTTGCAAAACTAGTATTCTGGATTGGACAGTGGAATGAGACAGAACAAAGCCAATCATTTACAAACATGCATATTGTTTAATACGGAAGCAAATTTTTAACCTTGTTGACTTTAAAAGTTGCACTAACATAATTTGTATTCTTTGGTCACGTGATACGTCATATTCAAAATAAATACAAGTGTACAATGTACATCGATATGTATACTTTTGTTATGAAAGCTGACACCCAAACTAAAAGTGCAGACGTACTGTTTCTAAGGAATTGTATCGAAATGCGAAATACCAGAAACGTACGCTGTGTGACCAAAGAGAGAAGCTACTGAATGACTGGTTAAACGAGGTGAAAATATTGACGAATTTTGAAAATTTACCGACTTCGCTAACATTTCCTCTACTAAAAACTTGACCAAGAAATTATAAAATCGCTAATATTTCCATATACGCCAAAACGTCTGACATTCGATATTTGGAAAGCCTTTGACCTGCGAATAAACAGTATTTCAGTGTACACACTGAAAACATGCTATACAATAATAATAATAATAATATAGTACATGAACAATCTATGTATATTCTATTAAAATGTATTTTTTAAATTTACCTTCCCCTGGAGTCAACGTAGATAGATCAACATTTATAAATGTATGTGTACATGTACATACATGTATTTATATAAATTAACATGATATAATAAACTAGCGATAAAATATAATACTTATACATATAATTATAAACGTTTGTTTATCACAATCAAGCGAATACCGTCACTTTAGATAGAATCTGTCCTCTGAGTCGTAACCTTTGGCTATCCACTATACAAAGTATATACAGAAGCTAAAAAAGCAGCCAATGCTCAATACTTCTTTTGATCTATATTCCTAAATCACAGAATTTCTCATCAAATAAGCGACTATAAATAAGCCTACGGACGCACAATGCCATATTTCTAAACATCGTGTGACGTCACAGCTGGCACTCTATTTCTAAATCCCATAAATGAATTGGAGCTCGTCTGTTTCATCGTATCATTCCAGATTAACGTGTCCAAATTTCAAATATCTATGTTTTAACAAATATTTGTTTGTTGAGACATTTTTGCCACTACATCTGGGCTATATTTAACAAACGGTTTCATATCGTCTGTGAGTGTGACGGGTCTATTGTACGGAACTTTGCTACGTTGTGGTCCCCCAGAGTCACGCCTAGAATCCATATGTTTTAAGCTGACGCGTATTTGGTCTATAGGAGGCAACTTTGATTCATTTAAGTGATAAGGATCCGGGCTATTAGTTGTAAGTCTTTGACTGCTCAGGGAGTATTGAGTTTGTGTACGCAACAATGGCGAGAGAGAATGAGGCGGCGAAAATTTGTCCCCATTTACGGAGAGTCTAGGCTTCTGCTTGGATCTATTTTCAATGAAGAGTTTGTGAGCCACTGACCCTTTTCGGATCCTTTCTTTGTTGTATTGAAGATCTCGTTCCTTTTCTCGTTTGGGCCGTTCCTGAAAGGTTTTAGGTCGTACAGCTAAGCTTCCGGTATTTTCCGTGCCTTCAAGCCAGACTATATCCTCGTGTATGCTATCGTTCAGTCGATTTAACACCGACTGTTTGTCAAGATAAACCATATGCCTGTTTGAAGATCGAAGACTTCCGGAACTTTTGTTAGTTTGGCGTGATTCACTTCGGCTCTCCATGATAGGGCGATTCTCTTTGTCTATGCTTGCTCTGACTTTGGGTACAGATGTTCGCGTCCTAAGGGCCGGCTCTGTGTTTTGTCGGGGAACAGACGTTTGTGCCCGCGCTGAGTTCAAGTCGGATTGGAGTGGATTTATGTTGATTGGTTCAAAATAAATGTTGCCATGGTAACCACGCCATGCCTGAAAATATATAGACACACATTTAGTTTAGAAAACGCACAAAAACACTATGTAAGTATGTATTGTAGACAAGGGAGACAATGAGATATGTGCATGTAATATTTTGTTCGAGTTATTTCCCTTGTAGCAAATTAAAAAAATATTTTTGGCATTTATCTGTTATCGACATTGATATAAATCCACCTGACTTCATCAACATTAAATCAACCGTGGTTTTGACTGTCAAAAGTGTGCAATCATAGCTGCGTTCGTTGCATTGGTTTCAGAGAATATATAGTTTATATGAACCAGACCAAATGGGTCATATAATTAATAAAAAATAATGTTTTACTTTTTAGCTTCGAATTCTTTAACCGTGATTTTCCAAACCATTTATAATATTAATTACGTATCGTGAATTCGGCAAACTTTTTACCTTGCGACTGAAACAGGCGAAGGACGAACACCGTCTATTACACATGTTGCGTTTAAAAACCATTCACTTGCGGCAAAGCAAATGTGATTTAAGTTTTATATTAAACTGCATATTTGTACGCATGTCTATCTTGGCTAAACAAATATTTATGAACTCAATAAAGAAATGTCGCATTTCCTTACGTCTGTCAAATATTTGTTTTGAAATATTTAATTTAGCAAGTCAAACATTACATTGACAGAAATACAAAATGCCATTGTTGAGGCAAACTTGTAATATACGTAAATACTTGAAATGTAAGTTCTCTCTACTCAGGCATAATAGACACCTGCCGATAAATGTGAATGTTTTTCATTTTGTCTGTTAATTGATTCATAAATGCGAGAGCAGTCTAAGGCGACCCGCAGCATTTAAGAAAGCCACATTTTTGTTTGTAATAATTATGTCGTTTATGCTATAATAACTTAAATATCCATTTTCGTTCACTTGTTCGGAGACACTAAACATGAATCACAAAGCATTTCCATTATCGATTACTACTCGTAGTGCAGGTGAACAAAACATAATGAAATGAGAAACGTACGGAAGCCCTGGAGGCTAAGCGTTACACGGGGCAAAATGTTACACTGCATTTTCAAACCTATGATGTCCTTATATTACATCATCAGTCATGTTGATGTTATCATTTTTCGAGCCGCCATTTTATCCGCTATGTCGCGACCAGTTCAAATCCTCACAAATTGTGTTACAGGTTGAAAACACATTTTCATGCTTTTTTGTTACATTTTTACAAATTTTCAAATGTCAATTTATTCTATATTCAAGATTTGGCACATATTTGGGCTTATGGGCCAACGTTTGAGTACACATCAAGCATGCCGTAGCAATAAGAAATGGGATTTGGCCACCTTTGGTATTTACTATAGAGCGATTTATTCACGCAAGTGTTCTTGGGGGCAATTTGTTACATAATACAAAGGGGCCACCGGGGCTAAGTGTTACATTTTTATAACTTTAACATTTTAGAAAGCGTGAACTCATATACGGCCCTAATAAAGGTGTATACATAAAACTACACTTAATTTCGACAAAGCAAGTTACTTGATTATTCAATATAACTATGCATCAATAATTTCAACCGCTTAAAAATAGTTCGTAAAGTGTCACAAATTGCCCCGACCTTTTGGGGCTAAGGGCGGACAAGTATGAAAATTTTTACTATGTTCCAAACAATCAAAATTCAACCGCCCCAACCTTTCCTACCTCGCCTCTTCACCTCCGTCCGTGATTCATGGAGGTAAGCTTCAGGGTAGTCGAAATTTAGTACATGTAACATTTTGCCCCGGGGACTGTAACACTTGTCCCCAACACACGGGGTTATTTGTTACATGTACTTACCATTTTCCACAAGCTGTAAATTGTTATTGCATAGTTAAATTGATTATTTAAAGAACGTGTTTGGTCAAAATTAAGTGCAGTTTTATGTATACCCCATTACAAGGGCTGCATGTGTGTTCATGTTTTATAAAAGAGTAAAAAACCGAAACGTGTATCACATAGCCCCGGTCTCCCCTACTTGTTAACACTTATTTGTTATTACTTACTTGTTACTACTTAATAGGTGATTCGTCACCATAACGGCATCACGTTTCGGGCGAGTTTTTAGCCAAGCCGAATTTTGGTCAACCCTAATCCTCAAAATTTGTGTGTAGTTCGTTCGTAACTAGTGTACTTGTTCGGTACATTGAAGATGTGAATATGGAATTGACAAAATGATTTGAAAATCATTTAATTTAAAAAAAATGTTGCTCATAAATTATTTATTATGTATTTATGATTTTTAAAATGAATCCGTAAGATTATCCAACACTCCAGTCAATAGAAAACATTAATGAAAAGGGAGATAAAAATGCGGTTGCTAAGGAAGTAGTTTGACCGCCATCTTGAATGTAGACAGGTCGAGAAGTGGACAACCAAAAATTAGTTCAATAACTGATTTTACGATCGAAGTACTTGTTTAAAACAAGGAAAATGGTATTTGATACACATTATTAACGTAGGTATACAATGAACTCAACTTTCGATGCCGATATATATATATATATATATATATATATATAACATAAACGAGTTCGGACCAAAACAGTCCGTACCCAAACAAATTGTCAACAATTTATTGTAAGTTGTAACTGAATCAGTAAATCATCAACATTGAACCTGAACTGGATGATCATGTTACTAATATTGTAGGACAACTGTCCACTACTGTTTTCAATAGATTACATATCCGTAGCTACCCAGATGATATGATAAATGACCCAAATGTGCACTTTTTTGGAGGAAATATAACGCTCAAAATATAGCATAGACCACTTTTGTCTTTGAATATGGACCTGTCATAGCATTAAGTACGTTATATGTTTTCAAGTAACATTCTGATAATCAATGTTGATTTGCAAAGCCACAGTGCCATGGTATATGAACCAGACTGCAGAAAGGAAAAAATTGTATGCTACCAGTGAGCGGTCGTGGATAGCAGACGGTTGAACAGCAAAGCGCTACCAAAGCGGTATGTTCGCAAGAGAGTGCTCGGTAGCACTAGACAGTGTGTGACGGCCAAGTGACCACAGGTGTGATGATGATCGTTGTGTGAGTGTTGACGCTCAAAAAGAGCGAGGGCACCAAAGCTCCTGAGGCCAGTGAGGGACTCTGCATTTGTTATAAAATGAAAAACATGTGTAAACGTTATAAAGCCTATTATAATTTATAGCATCTGATTATCAATTTATGCATTTGTATTTCAAAATAATGGCTCGAGACTTTGTGGCGAAGTCGCGTAAACAAACTTACTTCACACCAATTTTAGATATGAGTCTCGGCTTCCCAGATGGGCAAATTTTAAGAATAATATAACTTTGTTTAATTACTCCAATACACGCACACCACCTCTGGATATGGTTAACCAAAGTTGGCGTACGTGACAAACATGTTTTTTTTAAACATAACAGAACAGTTTATTGTCGTAAACAGTACAGTTTCTTGACAAAACAACAAACATATTTACAAAACATTTTTACACAATAGTCACATGATGCATGATACGGTAACATAATAAGTACATATAACAGTTACATTTTCAGACAAAATATACAATACTAGTAATAATAATAGCTCCACATTGCACGTTATATGGGAGGCTATGTAAATGAGTTATACAGTGTGATTAATAACAGAATTTCTGATGATAAATGCTTGTCAAATAAATTTACCAAGATTAATTAGAAGGCGTTTGTTTTTTGATGTTATCAATTGTATGAATTTTTAAATACACTTGGGTGTCTGACAAAATAAGGTTTTAAAAAAGCATTCCTAATTTCATTATATAGAGTGCATATTATTACAAAATGGTATTCATCTTCTATATCATTTAAGTTACACAAAGTACAATAGCGTTCAGGACGTTCTACTCGATGTTGTCCGTATCGACCTGCTTCGATACGTAGTCTATGGGAAGACATTCTTAGCCGTGAAATGGCTATTCTCAGTTTTTTTGGAAGATGCTCTAAATAATATTCAATGGACAAAGTTTCTTTAAAATATCTATATGTCCACAGTGTATTGTTATTACGAACAATACCTCATACCACGACTGTTTAAAAACGTCTAAAACTCTATTTTGAAAAGTTTTCATGTTAACACATTTTGGGTTTATCCAGACTTATGTATCTAAAAGTGAGTTTCGAGGTTTTCTAACATTGAATTATACATAGTTTGAATAATAATATTTTCAGAATTTTGAACTTTATACCAATACTTAATAATTCTTGTATATCTATTTATATATAATGGACATCGACCTAATTCCCCGTACGTTGCCATGTTGCAAATTGTCAAAACATGGATGCACGCCGAGAAGATTCCGGGTTTTACGGGTTTTATTGTATCCAATAACAAAAAACAACATGACATTTGTAACTAATTTTCGCGACCTTCATCGGTTGAATATATTTTACATTTTTTGACGATTTTGGAGGGATTTTCTTATTACATCTCTGCGAGGAATTACGAAAATGCATTCGTGTTACATTCTTTACAATAATCTACAACTAAGATGTGGGATTATCACCGTCCAGTACGGATACGCACAGACCCAATACAGACTTATTACTTAATGTACTGCAAAGGGAAGTGACCGCTTTGCAACTGGAAGTAACCGCAGCATGCGTCGTTTTTATTAGATTTTCTTAAATTTGGTTGATATCTCGCACATATGAACGATTCCCGCTCGACTTACTTCATAATTTAAGAGTATTCATGTGTCTCATAACAGTTTGAAGCATCGTTTATGCACTGAAACTGTTAAAATTGCCTTCCGAAGCGGGCAAAAAAATGGCTGCCATTTTTGTTTCCTAAACTATGGAAAAGAGCGTTTCTCATCTAGGAGACGGGTTGCCTGCACAGCACGCGCTATGTAGATGACGTAGGAAATTCTGACTGGTTTACGACTTTTATACCAAAAGGTACCTTCACCGGAAATTGAAGTTGAAAGCCGTCATTGAATTTTTTTCAGCTGGCTTTGTTTCGGCATATTTTTTGTCATTCATTTCTGATAATCATTGCCATTTCGAGTTTGACCATATTTGCTATTAAAATTTCATACTTTAAATAAAAAAAGATTGGTTCTCAAATCTTGAGCAACAACTTGCCTCTACCGGAAGTTGTACGTGAGATTCAGCCTACCGAATCAATATTTCTGCATCCGGTCGGTCAGAAAGAAGGTCATAGCCAATGCAAGACTACAACAACAACAAGTGCGTGTTTTCGCATGTAATCGTTAATGGGGATAACTCCCCTATAATGCTCCCACAGAAAATGGTATCAAAGTTTAAATATTTGTTTAGCAAGCATCCTGACTACTTTTGATGAATGTTCTTTTGCATTTATTTCGCAAGAATATAGACTAGCTAATGCAAAGAGCATGGGCTCATCTTTAAATAAACACATTTTTCAAAAACAAATTATCGCGAAAACTGGATACAACGTATTCAAAACGTCGATGTATTTTGTAAACTCTCCTGGTTTTCGACATTTCCGAAATCACTAAACTGTCAATTAAAAAAATATAGCCGAGCAACTGCCATGAAATTTAGGATAAAACTTCTATAATAGTTACTCTACTGCTTGCATGTACGAAAACAGTATGTTGTTCAACTATTTTTTTCGTATAACTTAAAAATGAAAAATCACATACATGTATTTTAAAATATCATTTAAAAATACATATAACATGCATAATCTAAAACAAACGTTATCGTGTGATTCCGTATATACGAAATATTGTGCATGCCAAGTTTCATGTAATTAAATGTCAAACTTTTTCGGTGAAATGCAAATATCAGTTTTTAGGGGGTTCCTTAAAATCTAAAAATATCTTGAAAACTAGCCGAGCAAAACTGTTATGGGTTTACACAATCACTATCATGAGTGTGTTCTTCATAAAAATCAGGTGTTTGATATAGTCCGTTAGCGTCTAGGCTGGACCCACATAAACCTTAAATATCTTAAAAAGTACAATGCCAATTAGAACAAAAAATGGTATATCTTCATAAATCAACCTTACCAACTCTCATAAATTAAAACAGAATTTTTGGTCCACAGAAAAGTGTACTTTGCATTTACTTCCAACGTAAAATTGTAAGTCTAAAACAGGGTAAATACGTATGGGTGATTGAAGTGACTGGAACAGCAAAGGTAAGCAAATTGGTCCAATATAACTGTACATTAAGTAACACACCAGTGACGATTGCAAATGTAAAATGAGGCTCATACATCAAAGTGTATGTGTTTGATGTTTAAGCTCACCTCTAGACTCAACATTTTGTATATGTTATCGATTAAGTACAACTGAGCGAAGCGAACGCCGTACTTAATTCGTTTATTATTCTAATATGTGATCTATAACCGGCTTATAGTTTACCCGCCACTTTTTGGTGTCATTTCCAATGCTTTTGTTTGCAAACAATAGCATGCCAATTGAAGGAGTAATGAGGGTAAAATAAGGCAAGATTGTATGTACGAGGGATGATCAACAAATATGCGGGAAAATGCTTAGAAATCTTTATAACATTGACCAATACTTAAAATAATTGGTCATATAAAAGATTGACGTATTACGAATACACAATGTACATAACTATAAAACATTAAACCCCAGGGTAATACTTTTGGGAAAAAAACATTGAAACTGTAATGTAACTATGGGTACACTGGCCCAACGTCATCGCAGAGTTGGTACATATAACATTATGCATACTCATTTGTGGCACAATTCATAATGTATAATGCAGTAAAACATTCTCAAAAATAGCTGTACAACTAGATACACTTCATAGACATGTAAACCGAACATCAGTTTTTCTTTTCCAACTTGCATGTAAATTATAAGAATCAGCTATTGAAGATCATTAGTATTGATGACGTAATTTGTTATTGACGTCGTATAGCCCATTTGCATGTCGGCATTGATTTCACACGGCTACATATGATAGCATAATTATACCAAACATACACCTGTTTTGTATGCCATTACATACATGTAGTCGTTGCATAGTGCAATATTGCAATTTGTATGTTATGAGATTTCAATCGCAACAACAATTCATCGCCGATTTCTGTATCGCACTCATTTTCTGACAACGACTTTGATGCAAATAGTTCTTAAACGGAATTTTGACATTAAAACTTGTTTTTTAAATCATGAATGTAATATTATATCATTACATAATAAATATTCATAACCCATCCTTTAGAAAATTACAAAAAATTGAATGCACCAATGATACGTTTAACGTTGCAAAATATCAACATTTGGGCTTCATAACGTCGAGTGCTGTTGTCATAGGAAATCGCATCCGTTCTGACTTTGGTTAATATTGATGATCAGCGGTGAATCAACTTAAAATACATTTATCTTCATGTATTGAAAATTTCATCCAATTACATTGACAAATAAAGAAATTAGGGTTTTTTTCCTTGTATTTGTTGATCACCCCTCATATATAAGCTGGTAATATGCTGATAAAGGAATAACAGTACAAGTTAGTGGGAAGGCGGGTCTAGTTTTCCATATATGGAAACAGCCAAATTGTCCTAATAAATGGATTTACTTCATGAACCACTTACTAGATAATTATTGTGCCCATTGCACTAATAAATGGATTAAAGATCCGAAAATTTGAAAATCCCTGGCTTTTGATTGGACAAAGAAGTAGGGTAAACTATAAGTTTATACAAATGATCATTACAATCAGAAGGTTCGCCTCCACTATATATACACATTGATGACCAGTCAATTGTAGGTCAAAGTTATTCATATATGTTCCGTTACAGTTATTACAAATACAATAGCATTAGTCTAACTACTGTACAGAAATTAAGAGTTGGGAATCACCTTAAAGGACTCCCTACTTTAGTGAAATAATGACCATATGTACACAGCTATAATCAGTCCTCTCGAAATATGACAAGTTACCAAAATATTCAAATTCCAGTAGAACGGCTGTAACATTGTAAACAGTTAAGATGGTATTGCCTTATATCATATATAGCTCAATAAGTTTGTATATGCAGAATTCAAGATATTAACGCTCGGAGTGTTGGATTTATTACATTGTGCAGATAAATTGTCAGGATATGTTTTTACTAGTCTTATTTACATCAACCGATCTGGCTTTCAAAATGTTATATTTCTACGGAAGGAGGGACATTTTTTGTTACTTGTTATTACTTACTTGTTATTACTTACTTGTTACTACTTAATAGTTAATAGTTATTTGTTAGTAGTTATTGTGTTGCTCGACCATCGGCCATTTTAAACATCGACAGTCAAGACGGCGTGCATGGGTTTCGATTTCTAAGGTAATCTTTATTGTTTTATTGTAAGCTTACAGCGTGAACTTGTCGCATTCTTGTTTATTGGTGTTATACATATATACAATGTATACAGGTGACACATATAAACATTTATTTTTGCGAGGGTTTGTCGATCCCTTGTTTATTTTACCATTGGTACGGAGCGATGGGCCATTTCTAAACGCCATCATAATTATGTCATAGTTTCTGCTGTTATCCAGGGGTATATTAAACATTTTACTATAGCTAAGAGCTTGTTTAATGGATGGTCGCTAATTTCCTGTGTTTCAGTTCCTGAGCTGGTTTGGGTACTGATGCAGTGTCCCTTCATGCATGCATTTCAGTTATGAGTGTTTAAGATCTCAAGTATAATAATTATTGTTCATTTTCAGGGATTCCCACATTTCTCAAAGTGTCAAAAGAAGCAGAGATATCGAACACTGTCCTGTGCCGCCTTATACGCATACCATGGCCAATATAGTCTTCACTTAGCAGCTATATAGTAGTTTCGTGCACAGAGTGCGTAGTGTCGTCAAATATTCCAAATTCTGACAATGGTATCACTCACCAGAAATGTATTGATTAAAATATACTTTATGGAAGGTCTAAAGTACGTGGAAATAGTGTTATTTTTGTTCTGTCACCATAACATTAGAATAAGTGTTCGACAATTAAAGCGTATCTTGCGAAGTTTAAATCTTCGGAGACGCCCTACTCATTACTCATCTAAACACAATGCAATACATGTTGTAAGACAAGAAACGGAGGTTAGTGGGGCGTGTGTAGGTTATAGTACCATGTGGAAAAAACTCCTAAAGGATCATGGATTGTCCGTTAAAAGAACCGAAGTCATGCAAATAATGAAACATCTATGTCCACGAGCAACAGTAGAACGAAAAGCACATAGATTAAAACGAAGGGTATATGCGGTCAAAAGACCTTATTATTTATGGCATGTTGACGGATATGATAAGTTAAAACCGTTTGGCTTTTGCATTCATGGATCGACGGGTATAGTAGAAAAATTATGTGTCTGGAAGTAGCCTATACAAATAACGATCCAGCTGTTATAGCAAAATACTATCTAGACTGTTTAATTGACTTTAAACATGATCCCAGAATTGTGAGGGCAGATAATGGAACAGAAAACAGCAGTTTAAGCTTTTTACAGCCATTGTTTAGATATAGTTCGACTGACAGTATGGCTGGCATTAAAAGTTTTATGTATGGAAAGAGCACGGCACACCAAAGGATAGAAGCATGATGAAGGACATTTAGGAGCTTGGTATTCATTGGTAGATCAACGTGTTCAAAGATATTAGGGATTCAGGATTGTCTGATATCCAAAACCCAGTGATAAAATAATGTTTGAGATTTTATTTTACGGATGCTAAATACTGACATATTTAGATAGAACTACTCAGCACTGGAGTTCTCATCAGCCGCGGCCAGGAATCGAACCTGGATCGTCGGGTTACACATTCAGTGCACAATCCGTCGTTCACTCTGAGGCTGATAATACAATGGTCTGACCTCAGGTCTTTGATTATATTGTCATTGTTGATGCTTTGATGTATATAATGCTATTGCTGTCTTAGTTTAATTGCGGTTTGTGATTATGCAACAAGATACAACTTTATGAAATGTTGTTGTTTTTTTCCTGTTAATTGGCCTCTCTCGTACGCCGTTCAGTAAAAAGCAACTACAAAAGACTTTACTACGGATTGTCGATTTACTTAACAAAAACACAAACTTGAAACCCATTTATAACGCCTTATTCCACAAATGCTGAATATGGCATGTACGGCAATCGATTATATGCTGCTTGAGTGCAAAACTTTCACAAAATACGCCCGTTCACGGGCCATAATCCCTAAAGGCCTGTGACAATCTGACTGATAATCGAAAATGATCGAGATAATAAGGAGGGACACTCTCTAAATTACAATTCATGCCCATGTAGGTAAGTAATTGTTACGAATTTAGCTCAGTGGTAACACACTGGACTGTCAATCCAGAGGTCGTGTGTTCAATCCCCGGCATCGGAACTTGACATTTCTGAAATATTTATAATATTTCCCGCTATTTCTGACCGTGTGTCATGCAAAGTATCTGGGTAAAGGTGCCAGGAAGCTGTGTATCGGTGCAATGCACCGGGTACCTTAAAGAACCAGGCTTTCTATTCGAAATAAGAGCTAGGCGCACTTCTGCAGCGCAGGACATGCCTGTATCTAATGTCTCTCTCTCCCTTCAGGTGCTTTCTCTCAGTCTGTCCCTCTGGTGAGATCATGCTGTATCTGCACTGGTAGAGGATGCACCAGCGCCCTTGTGGCTGCAACACTATAATGTAAAGTGCCTTTGAACGTGTGTTCGCATGAAAAAGGCGCTATATATATCTGGTATATTTTACTGACCGAACAAGGGGTATAGTGTATTGTTTTTTTGACCTGTCAAAATAAACATGATTATACGATAGCTGCATACTGAGTAATCCCCATCTTTCTGATGATGATTTTTCTATATTGTGTTTTTGACAGGTCAAGCTCTATATTCCTGAATATGAAACACCTGTGCACATGAAAAACGTGTGCTGTTTTTTATAATCAGAAATTACCCAACTACGAGGTTAGTAAATGACAATAATGAGCTAAACACCATGTCTGACAAAGAATAGGATTCAGATAAGTCTTGTCACTGAATACGCAGAGATGAATATATAATAAATAATGAACATATTGTAATTTAATATAATTATATGTATCCGTGTACGTTGCCACTGGACCAGTTGTTAGAGTTCTATATAATGTTTGAACGACATATATGTACATTTAAATATGTCTGAAGATACAACCAAAAGGAACAGCAAAATAATGATCTTTGTTGACTAGTGGTCTCTCTTAGCAGGTTAAATTAATTTGCTGTTCCTTTTGGTTGTATCTTCAGACAATAGAGATCAAGTAGGTGGTCTTTGTCGACAGGTTTAGTTATAAGTATTAACAAATAAGTAATAACAAGTTAGTAATAACAAATAAGTAATAACTAATAAGTTATTACAAGTAAGTAATAATAAGTAAGTAATAAGTATTAACAAATAAGTAATAACAAGTAAGTAATAACAAATAAGTAAAACACCAAGGACGGATACAGGATTTGCTGTTGGTGCCGTAAATGTTGACATCCCCCTCCAATGAAACGTTTGCTGGCTAAGATGCATTCTTTATATTTTTAACCATACAAACTCGTTCTCTACTTGATAAAAAATCACTAATAAAAATGCATCATTTATCTGAGCAGCATACCAAACAAAATCGTTCCCTGACTTTGATAATACATACATATATATATTCACTAATAAAATTAATGAGCGAGAAAAATATAAGATATTTCACAACAAACGTGTCGCAGTTTTTGACTCAAAATACCCAGAGGAGGTCTAAAGTTATTTGAAAGCGTCATGGAAAATAAAAAAAATTGCACACACATGAATACCATTGTTTTAAAGACGCCATTAAATAATTTGAAACTTTATAACAAATAGTTATAGTGGCTCGTAAAGTCTCGCATTCTTAATTCCTAATTTTAGGTGTAGAAAAACTCTTAAACAGTTTAAGAACCACTGTAAATGGTATAACCCAGCGTACGTCAACGTTATTTTTGTTTACATATATCATTCTAGACATAATACCCACACAACTACATGTTCATGAATATTATAATTTTGCTTTAACCGTGCACGGGTATAACTTTGTGTCGGCTCTTCGAATAAAAATAAAAATATCATACAGTGCACAACACTAGTAAAATCACAAATGGTAACTTGGAATGCTCATTTCTTATTCTTATTGATCTTGTTAAGATGCAGAAATCAGTAAACATCTACTTGATCATGGTGTTCTTATTTTTGTTTTATATTTGAGGTGAACCCAACATGATGATTTACTGTAACATGTTTTTGTCATCCACATATTTATATAATTATGCATCACAGCATGACGTAACTAAAGTAAGTCCAAATTACAGGTATGATACCGGTACCACTAATTTGAAATACAATTATAAGTGGCCCAAATGGTGATACTCAAAGAGTCATGAAGGAAACATTGGATTGACTGAAAATTGTGGTATGCATTGACAAGTCTGCTTTGAAATCATGAAATTGAGTTTAAAGTCATTGTGCACATATATGTGATGAAGTGAAACTGTTTAACCTTGACATTTTTACATTTTTACCTAAATATGAAGGGGGAGGGGAGTAGGAGTTAACCGGTCTGGGATAAGTCGGCGCAATAGCGAACATTGATAAGCAAAATCTTTTTAGTAAATTTATCGAAAAATCACTTTTTGCAAGAATCTAAATTCCTGGTTTGCATTGATAGTAACATTGCCATGTTATATATTGAATAAAACTCCCAAATGTTAGCTTTCGATTGGTATATGAAAACATCAGATGAGATCAAGCACCTTCTAATGGCACTCGTTTGTAATGGGGTCAGATATTATGAAACACCATGTATGTATTTTTTAAACAAAACAGTTACTACTAACTTACTAGTACCATGTAATTCATAGCTGCAATCTATTGATATGAAAATAACCTCGCGCATGAATGGACGTGCAGAATACTATAATTGAATTATGAGATGCCCGTTCGAGCCTAAAGCGACAAAGCATTCAGTAATTTGGAAATTATTATTATTATACCATATTTATATAGCCCTTTTTTCATGTATTTACACGTTCAAAAGTGCTGTAAAATCACAATTAAGACATGGTTAACACAATATACATAACTCATACAATTATATAGGAAATTCCTCAAATTACTGACAATTACTTATTCCGGTGCGCAGTGCGCCGGGTCCATCGTATGGCCACTTCCGGAAATGTTATGCATCAAGGTCAGTCCAATGAGTCAAAACATCTCACTGAAAACCAACAATCTCTCTTTTACGACGAGATTATGCACCACATATATAACGAAATACACTGTTTACTAATGTACTAGTGTTTCAAGAACAGCGTCACATACCACTGCTACGAGAAACCGTCTTCAAAGGTATAAATGTACTACATTTTAGAAGACCCCTAAGAAGTCAAACTAATAATCATCCAGAATAAGCTTTTGTAAAACAGTGGGTTTTTAGCGCTTTCTTAAATGATGGCAATGTTTTACTATCTCTGAGTGCTGTTGGCAGTGCATTCTAGAGCTTCGGTGCTGCAGCCATGAAACATCGATCGCCGTACGATACCGTCCTCATCCTCGGCACAACTAGAAGAATAGAGTCATTTTGTGACCTAAGCTGTCTTTGTGGAGAATATATTTCCAACATACTTCTGATGTAGCCCGGGGACTTTCCATGTAGTGCTTTGTAAACATGAGTCAACACATTGTACTCCACTCTGCATTGTACAGGTAACCTGTAAAGATCCTTCAGCACAGGAGTGATGTGATTGTATCGCGGTATCCGTATGATGAGGCGGGCAGCTGTATTTTGAATATTATGTAGTTTGTTTAGAATGGTTTTTGGAAAGACTGTCAGTCGTAGATGCTGACATGGTTTCAACTGTTACTGTGAATAAGATGTTAATACCAGTTCAGAGCTTTCGTCATTGATCAGAAAACGTAATGCATTTCACATACAAGTCGACAAAAAATATCTATACAGTTATAAATAAAAATAAATATACCAGATTTATATAGCGCCTTTTTCATGCGAACGCACGTTCAAAGGCACTTTACCCATGTTGCAGCATGCCACAAGGGCGCAGGTGCATCCTCTACCAGTGCAGATACAGCATGATCTGACCAGAGGGACAGACTGAGAGAAAGCCCCTGAAGGGAGAGAGAAACATTAGATGCAGAGGTGCGCCTAGCTCTTATTTCGAATAGACAGCCTGGTTCTTTAATGTGCCCGGTGTATAGCACCGATACACAGCTTCCTGGCACTTCCAGATACTTTGCAGACCACACGGCCAGATATACAAATACAAAAGACGAAGAACAAGAAATCAATTTCTGAACTTTTCCCGACCATTGTTAAATTCAAGTCCATCACATGATGGCATTCCCGAAACAACATCATCACCAATATTACATGATGAAGGGGAAAACGACCTAAATTGGGACCACAGTTATGACAGTGTGTCATTTGATGAACAATGTTCTAGGACTCTCTTTTTTGACACACCCCATACATTGCAGGCACCTGAACATCATGACATTGTGCCTTATACTGTGAGTGCTGATGACAGCCAAACCTTGCTGAAACCAGTGCTCACAGGATGTTTTGATAATCAAAATCAATGCTCCACCACTGAGATAAATCAAACTCCAAAAACTCAGATTGACATATTACAGTCTGAAAGCAATCAATTAAAGTCACATAATCAAAATAAGGAGTCTCAAATCAACTCGCTTGTAAACAACTTAAGCCGGTGCAAAGCCACCCCTACAAAAGCATGTGAATGTAAACCCAGCAGCCAGTTTAATGGACTAAATGCAACAATACTAATCTTAGAAGAAGAAATTAAGAACTTAAAAACTACAAACAAATCGATTAAACAGGAAAATAAACAAGTAAGAAACAAACTCTCATCACAAAAATCAAATCATGAAACAAATGAAATTTTACAAGACAAACTCTCAACTCTAATAGAAAGATATGAGCAACATGAAGACTGCATCAAACAAATACACAACAATACAGAAAAAATGACCACACATACTAATAAAGAAATAGACTTGCTAAAAACAGAAATAACAGGGCTTAGAATATAACCTACATTATGAGCCAATGAAAACGCCGCATTTTCGCGGTTAAATGAAAATTTAATCATTAAATTTTTCTCTTAACAGAATTGACGTCATGTGTTGGCGCTAGTTTATATCGGCCAATCAGAATGCAGAATGTTATATTCTAAGTTATTTAGAACATATTAAGTAAATTTTAATGACTAAAAAGGCCTCGCTTCGCTTCGCTCGCTCCGGCCTTTTTAATCATTAAAATTTACTTAATATGTTCTAACTATAACTTAGAAAAAATGATGAAATAAATACAACAACTCACAGCTGTGACATAACACCTGTAAATAACAGCACTCTACCAATATCACCAAGCAAGGAAAAAAACAACACAACAGAACATTCCGCAGAAATAACCAACAACACACAACTGAGAAAAATCTTAATATTAGGAGACTGTAACAAGATGCTTAAAACTTAGCAATTTCACCACACAACAAATAAAGACAAACATAGTTTCACACAGAGGGGACACAATCGCTCATCTGAATTCGAGCATAAAGAAGCAAGCAACACAAAGAAATCAATCATTTTCCTATGATGAAGTCATAACACATATTGGAATAAATGACATTACAAAATCACACTCACTAAATTCTATTGCCACAGACTACAAAACACTTCAACAAACTCTTGTGGAACACTACCCTGGGGCCAAAATCACTATGTCATCCATTCTCCCAATGAAAACCAGAGATGCAAACAAAGCACAAATAGACAGTGCAAACAATGAGCTACTTCATTTGTCTACATTGCATGGTCATGAGTTTTTGGATAACACTCATTCATTTGAAAACAATCCATCCTTGTACTATGACGAAGTGCATCTGAACTCAAAGGGAGCTCAAACATTGACCTCTAGTCTACAAAAAGCTTGCAATATCAGCATGTCATCCGAAGATACACAATCGCACAAAATATCAGGACATCCTTTTCGTCATGGCCCGAGAGAACAACACAAGCAGCACAATTATCGTCGTCACATACGGAGACCATGCTTACACCCAACAGGACCCCACCAGGATATCTACTGCCGATGATGTATCCCAAACCTCTTCAACAGCCAATGATGCCACCACCTCCTCAGTTCTACATGGGTCACCCGCCCCCTTTCCTTTACCATCATCCACAGAGACATACACCAGCACTCAACCAAAGAAGAACACAGATTATCAAGACATAAACTTTCAAACCAAAAAGTCAAATCCATGAAAGAAACACAGTTTGACAAAAATGGGTTAAACTTTCTGCATTTAAATATTAGTATCCACTCTCTAAACAGTAAATTCTATGAACTAGCAAATCTTGTTGATGATTTACCAAATTTGGACATAATAGGAATATGTGAAACGCTTCTAAATGACTCGCACCCTGATGCTACATTCAATCTGTACAATTTTTATATGTTAAGAAGAGACAGAGAAACAGACAGTGGCGGTGGACTAGTATTATATGTTAAATCAACCATACCATGTGAGGAAAGATTAGACCTTTAAAATGAAAACAGTGACATAGAAGCAATTTGGTTAGAAGTGAAACTTGAACACCAGAAACCATTCATTACCGGCTATATCTATCGGCCACCTGCATCTCTTGTAGGGTGGATAGATAAATTAGAAGCTATCCAAGAAAAACTTCAAATTGAAAACAAAGAAATTATCTTATTTGGCGAATTTAACTACAATTTTATAGACTCTTCTTGTTCCAATACAAAATGGAACACTTTTATGAATACATTCAACCTCAAACAGCTAATTACACAACCAACAAGAATCACACAAGAGACATCCACAATAATTGACCACTTGTACTCCAACAATCCAAAACATATTACATACACCGCTGTACCACACTCATCCATCAGTGATCATTACCCAATTTGCTTTACAAGAAAAACAAACACAAAAATCAATAATCAAAGGTCCAATGCATTTGACAATTAACTACCGGTCCTTGAAAACATTCAAGGCTAAAACTTTACTTGATGATTTATCACAACAACCCTGGTCACTGATAGACATGTTTACTGACCGAGATGATGGACTTGATACATTTAACACTTTATTACTCCAAACTCTTAACACTAATGCACCAAACAAACAGAAACGTGTTAAACATAAAAACCAAAAAAATGGTTCAATGATGACATATTAGATGCAACGCACAAAAGAGACCATGCCAAAAAAACAATAGTGTAACTGATTTTAAAAAATGGAGATCAACAGTTAGATCACTTTTACATCAAGCAAAAAAAGATTTCTTTTATCATGAAATTCAAAATAACAGCAAACAACCAAAGAAACTATGGAAAAATCTAAAAGATATCTCTGGCAAAACTTAAAGCCACCAAACACATTACATAAATGATGATAATGGTATACCAATCACCGACCCTAACAAATCAGCAGAAGTATTCAATACATATTTCACAAATATTTTCAAGAACAGCAATAACATTCAGGAATGTAATGATACAACAACAACAGTCCTTAAGAAAATTACACAAGTGGAACGCCAAAATTTGTTATACCCCAAGTTACAGAAAAATATGTAAAAGAACAATTGGACAAATTAGACATTACAAAATCAACTGGTCTTGACAATATACGTGCAAAATTCCTGAAAACATCATCTCCAATAATAGCAAAACCTCTTGCATCCATCATAAACATGAGCATTAATGCTAAAACATTTCCATCATCTCTGAAACAATCAAAAGTAATTCCTATATTCAAAAAGGGCAAAATATCAGATAAAAGTAATTATCGTCCTATATCAATACTTCCAGTCATATCAAAACTGTTTGAGAAACATGTCTCTGATGACCTCAAACATTTCCTTGAAAGGCATTCCTTGTTGTACGCCCTACAATCAGGATTCAGAGCCAAACACTCTTGTGAAACCGCACTTACAAATATAGTTGATGTCTGGATCAGCGAAATCAATGATGGAACAATTGTTAGTACATTGCTCCTAGACTTGTCAAAAGCATTTGACCTTGTCAACCACAACATTCTCATAGACAAGCTCAAATATTACCATATGTCGTCAGAGAACATAGCATGGATAACTTCCTATCTCTCAAATAGAACACAGAAAGTGTGAGTTTCCGCAAAACTTTCAAACCCAGCTGAAATAATATCAGGGGTTCCACAAGGCTCAGTCTTGGGACCCCTGTTATTTCTCATTTATATAAATGATTTACCATACCATGTTAAGTCTTCAACAACAGACATCTTTGCTGATGACACAACACTTTCAGCATCAGGATATACAATTCAAAACATTCATCAAACCCTTCAGTCCGGTCTTGACATTGTAGACACATGGTGCATACAATACTCAATGATACTAAATGCACAAAAGACAAAACATATGTATATAACAAAACCAAGCAACAAACCCAGCATCCCACACATCAAACTAAAATTACAGAACCAAGATATCGAAATTTCAGAAAATGCTTACTCGGAACCAAAAATATGGAATGATATACCTAAGTCAGTACGAGCATCAGACTCAATACATAAATTCCAAAATGCATACATCAAATGGAAATACCCACAGTAAAGCAATGCAATACACAGACCCATCATTTGAATATATTTTTGAGCACAATAATTATTACCAATTGTTTGCATGTCTTTATCATTTGCAAATGTAAGTGATAAGATGTTTATTTTCATGATTCATGTACTGTGTCCAATAATTTTGTCTTACTATTGCCTATGGAATTAATACTGTGTTATTTATATTTGTATATAACGTGTCCCTTATGTAGTGTACCCATGTGTACATAAAATGTAAATATGTTGAGGCCCATATGGAAGATTGCATTATTGTAAATATGTTAGCCTCGTCAAATAAAGACTTTACTTACTTACTTACTTACTATATAGCGGGAAATATTATAATATTTCAGAAATGTCAAGTTCCGATGCCAGGAACTGAACCCACGACCTCTGGATTGACAGCCCAGTGCGTTACCAAAATGAAAACAGGGCTCTCTAAATTTGCGTAAGTATTTGCTTAAAATGCATTACAGAAATGATGTTATAATACCTTTAGTGGTTCCATTGGTAGAGGTTTATCTTGGGTAACGTAGAAATATTTCGGTACTTGGCCTCCTATGTTAAGTTTGTCACCCTCTAGTTCGCTTGTCTGTCTAACACTAGTACATCTTGCTGACAACAATGTCATAGCTCGTCTGAACATCGCCTCACGGGATTCCAATGCTAAACGTGACGCATTCCTGAAATATACCAAAATAAAACAATCTATGTTAAGAGTCGTTCTTTTTCGGGTTTCTGCTACACACGCCCATTCTAGCTCACCAAAGCACACTACATACAGCGCTAGTTGTACACCATCCCATGTATGAGCATGCACACGCTATGTCTACTAACATAAGAGCACTGGAAGTACCATAATATTATGTCGTTTGCAACTGTGACGTTGGCCACTTTTATGCTGAACTGGCAATTTGTACATCGTTCGTTTTTGTGCCTTTCGTGTTGCTATTTCTGTTGAGAACTGCCTTCCTAGTATGATAGGATTTGGTATTTCCCTTATCGTGTTCCATAGATTCATGTTTGTTTATGATGAATTGCAAAATGTGGTTATTTATTCCCTTCAGATATGTGCTGTAAGTATTCCTTATAACGTCCATTTGAAAATCAGTAAATAACATGCAGTAAGTTTTTCTAGTTCATGTTTATGGCAAAGGTTCCGGGTCTCTGATAGTGACCATGTCACAGAAAAATGTACCACAATGCCTATAGATACATGTAGTATATTCAATACATACAAAATAGTAACTGGGTGGTCTACATGGAATTTTGACTTTACGAATGCAGAACGTGTGCATTCTGATGGTCAATATTTAATAATACACAGAACATAGATTGTAAACAAAAACATACAATGAATACTGTAAAAATATATGTTTTATGCATGTCCCATAGCTTTGTGTCCTTGGTGTAACGAAATCGATTAGGTACCAAATTTTATACCATGATTCCCTAAAATACCAAAATAACTTCTTTATTTCGAAAGAGTTCCTCATCCTTCACACAACAGCGATGAATGGTTTTTAATTTAATTTATAATTTGAAATCTATTGACAATTCAATGTTTATATCCCTGGTCCACTTTTGGTTTACGATATACGAGTATATATAAAGTAGTCTGCCAAATGATTGCATGATGCGTACAGTGTGTGTGTTGTTGTGTATGTGCTTGTCACCTTCGCTTTCAGCCTCACCGCTGGTTAGCAGTTCGCTGCGAAAAGGAAGCCGAGTGCGTAAGCCTTCCCTACTAGTTATAGCCTAGCGTGCAATAAGACCTATGTGACCCAGAAATGGGATCCTCCTAGAGGTGGTAGACGGTAAACTGGGCACCTTGCGGCCCCAGGCTGAATCACAAGGTCTCGGAGGAAACTAGGCCCCCAGATATATGGCATACCAGGCCCACCGGTGTGTGGATAAGCCCTGATGCCTATAAACCTAGTTCCCAGCTATGGGTTAAATGGCTCCACTGCCTTGTGGTTGGCTTGGGAAAGTCAAAGGCTATGGGAATAAACTCAGACAGAAAATTCGAGCAGATGCAGCTTGTTAGCATGGCAAATGCAATCATCTACGGGAAGGAAAACCCAGAGAGAAAACCTGGTCCACCGGGATGGAGGTTAGGCGTCGGGTTAACAACCCTACCCTGTGAAAACAAACATGTTACAGAAACTGCAATGAAATTGAACCACTTGGATCCAACAACAGACCTCAGCCAACCAAATGGCAGTATGAATACTCCTGACCAAAGCTGTGCTACAGGAGTCAGGAGTACGACCGAGAGTCTGTTAGGACCCAAAACTAACATCCGCATTGGAGCTTGGAATATACGAACCATGTTTGAAACTTCCAAAGCTGCACAAGTCACCAGAGAAATGAAAAACTACCACCTTGATATACTAGGAGTAAGTGAAGCGCGCTGGACAGGCTCAGGTCGACAGAAAATGAATGATGGATCGGTCATACTTTACTCTGGACATAAAGACAAACATATTAATGGTGTAGCATTAATAATAGCAAAAGAGAAAGCAAACACCTTACTAGAGTGGGAACCAATCAATGACAGACTGCTTAGAGCCCGATTCAACTCTGCACATAGCAAACTAACCATCATACAGTGCTATGCTCCTACCAACGATGCAGAAGAGGAGGACAAAGATGATTGGTATGACCAACTACAAATGCTGATATCTAAGGTACCACAACATGATGTACTCTTAGTAACGGGAGACCTGAATGCAAAGGTTGGAAGCGACAACATCAACTGTGAAAGAGTGCTTGGAAGGCACGGATGTGGAAACATCAACGACAATGGTGAAAGACTTGTTGGATTATGCCAAAACAACAACCTTATCGTAGGAAACACCATATTCCCACACAAAGATATCCACAAACTGACATGGAAATCCCCAGATGGAAGAACAAAGAACCAAATTGACTACATGGTAAATGGAGAAGATCTTTACAAGATGTTAGAGTCTACCGAGGAGCTGATGTTAACACCGACCACTACCTTGTCGTAGCTTCAGTCAAACTAAAATTGAGAAGAACTATCGCTAATCAACGCAATAAACAGCTAGACATTTCAAAGCTTCGTTCTCCAGAAACCAGCAAAACCTTTAGCTTGGAACTGAGAAATAGATTCAGTGCCCTAACCAACTATACCACTGACGATGACCAAGATGTGGAAAGTAAATGGACTGATATCAAGAAAACATATCTAGAAACAGCAGAAACTGTGATTGGCCATAAACAGAAAAGAAACAAAGAATGGCTCACACCTGACACCTGGGAACACATAAACAAGCGTAAGCAGATTAAAGAAAAACTACTCTCCACTAAATCCCCAAGAATACAAGAAAAGATCCAAAAAGATTACCGAAACACTGATAAAGAGGTTAAGAAAAGTGCTAAGAAGGACATTGTGGTCACACCAACATACCACCTCCAAATGTCAAAGACAAGCAAGGTAACATCTTAACCTCCGAGCAAGACCAAGCCAACAGATGGATAGAATACTTCAAAGAAGTTTTAAATCATCCAGATCCTGAAGAAGCTGCAAACATCCTACCACCAGATACTCTATTAGATATTGATACCAGCATCCCAACAGAAAATGAAGTCCTTAAAGCCATTAAATCACTGAAAAATGGCAAAGCTCCAGGAGTTGACCAGATTCAGGCTGAATTACTGAAAGCTGACACCACCACAGCTACTAAAGTACTTTGTGAACTTTTTAAAGCAATTTGGGAAAATGACACCATCCCTGACGACTGGACTAAAGGACTTATTGTCAAAATACCAAAGAAAGGCGACTTACAAGTCTGCGATAACTGGCGAGGAATAACCCTCTTATCAATACCTAGTAAAGTTTTCTGTAAAGTTCTCTTACTCAGAATGGAAACAGCCGTAGATAACAAGTTAAGAGAAGAACAAGCCGGCTTTAGGAAAGGTAGAGGTTGCGTAGACCAGATTTTTACACTCAGAAACATAATTGAGCAATGCATCGAATGGAATCATCCTCTCTTTATCAACTTCATTGACTTCAGAAAAGCTTTTGACAGTATTCATCGAGAAACATTGTGGAAAATCCTTCACTACTATGGAGTACCTCTAAAATTCATCACTATAATCAGAAAATTTTATGACAACTTCGAA
This sequence comes from Spisula solida, assembly GCA_947247005.1. Lineage (NCBI taxonomy): Eukaryota > Metazoa > Mollusca > Bivalvia > Venerida > Mactridae > Spisula > Spisula solida. The sequence continues at coordinate 33,910,673 of OX365950.1, read as the reverse complement.
TGCAGCATACTACTCAACACCACTACATCTGAAAGCTTTCAAGTAAAATCTGGAGTCAGACAGGGCTGCATCATCTCACCTATTCTCTTCCTTGTCACTGTGGACTGGATAATGCAACAAACAACTGCAGATAAACCACGAGGAATTCAATGGACCCTCCTTTCACATCTGGAAGACCTCGACTTCGCAGATGACCTAGCTACACTATCTCCAAACCAAACTAAAATCCAAGAAAAAACCAACAGACTCAACAAATTTGCTGCACAAACAGGCCTCCATATTAATAGGACAAAGACGAAAGTTATGTACATCAACACCAATTTGAGGACGCAAGTTACAGTAGAAAACACACCTTTAGAATCTGTCGAGGACTTCACATATCTTGGCAGCCTGATAAGTAAAGACAACGCAGCCCATAAAGACATCAAGGCAAGACTTGGGAAAGCCAGAAACTCCTTTGCTATCCTTAAACCTATTTGGAAATCCAGTCAATACTCGCTGAAGACTAAAATAAAACTCTTCAACAGCAATGTGAAATCAGTACTACTTTATGGATCTGAATGTTGGCGAGTCATTCAAAGCGACATGAAGAAAATAGAAGGATTTTACAATGGTTGCCTGCGGAAAATATGCAGAATTTTTTGGCCAAACAAGATAACAAACAAAGAATTATTTAAGAAAACCAACTGTCATAACATCACTTTGGAAATCAAGCAGAGGAGGCTAAGGTGGCTAGGACATGCACTAAGGATGGACCAAACACGACTACCAAAGGTCGCCCTACGATGGACACCTCCTGGAAAAAGGAAACCTGGTCGACCGAAGACCACATGGCGTAGGACTATGGTGGCAGAACTAGAAGAGATGGGATTATCTTTGGGTGAAGCACAGAGATTGGCCAAAGACAGACCTAAGTGGAGAGAAACCATTGCAGCCTTATGTCCCACAAGGGACGAAGAGGATTAAGTAAGTAAGTAAGTATAAAGTAGTTTTGTAATGTCAGTATCGAACTGCTATAAACGATGCGTATGTTTTGATGATAACATCTCAAAAATGTCCGTGGTATAACTGCCCATGGTGAAACAATTTAAATTTGTTACACCACGGACAAAATCAGTAAATTAACTATAAAGTTCAGAAATATATTGACATTTTTAATTGCTTACGATTGCATTTAATTGACACATATTTTTAAAGCAGATATATGTTGCAAAAAGCATAATAATGTCCTTATATTTCATAATAAAACTAATAAATTTAATATAGCTGTTACACCATGGACAATTTCTTTAAGGAAATCGGCCAGACTGTTAACACATGGCATCCTTTCTGTTTATGCATAGAGATATTGGGTAGCACTGAATACAGCACATAAGTCTGCAATACCATTTAACTTAAATTTATTCCTAAATTTGACCAATTAGGTATATCAATGTGTTTGTCCATGGTGTAACATATCTGTCTGTGGTGTAGCATATCTGTCCATGGTGTAACAATGTCCGTGGTGTAACAATGTAAATCAGGTTTTATGATTTAATTGAAATGAAAACAGTCTTTACAATAGATGTATCTTAAAGATAGCCTGCAGGAAATGCTACATATATAAAAGAAAAAAATAAACAAAACTATTTTGTTTGTAATATATGCAATACAAAGTAGTAGAAAATGTTCAGATTTGATATTGGTAAATTGTATTGCTATACAATTTCATGTGACTCATTCAATTTACAATTTCAGCAAAATGTATTCAGATATGAGTATTTTCGTTACTATGTACTTGAAATTCAGCTGAATTCAGTTTGTTTAAAGAATTTATTGTTAAATTTCCTGATCGTCACACCAAAGACAATTTACTTAAGTGACTTTAAGTATGAAGTTGAAAACATATATATTGTCTTAAATAAGGGTCAAACTATACATAAATATCCAAGAAGAGTTTGGACAATAACATTGTACAATTAAAACCATTATATTTGACAAAAAATATTTAAGAAATTGGGGAGGCTAAAAACCTGCGAATTTTGAAATTGACTCATATAACGGTGCTATGCTTTGTACTGTTACTATTATATTATTATGAATATTTTTATACATTTAAACACACACTATTTTACTTGAAACTCGATTAGTGTTAAACGTTTTGTGACTCTTGTGTCTGGTTAAAAGTGTGTAACGTGTATTAATGTTGTATACAGATCAAGTAAAAATGAATTTGTAATAAGTATAGGCCAGTAAAACGGAAATTTTGATACAATGGCGGTTTTTGTTTAGTTCTATTCAATTCAAAGTTTCAACATTTAGTGGAGTTATACCTACATTGTTATAACAAGCCACGTGATAAGTTTCAAATATTTAATGGAGTTATACCTTCATTGTTGTGATAAGTCACGTGATCTTTTATGTGACCTTCTTTAATTACGCAATATAAATATAATCACTAAGTTAACGATCAATATCAGATTTTAAGATTAAATTAATCCCCCGTTATTTAATTCAAAAGAACGGTATCAATTAATGTCACCATACAAATAAAATATTTTGGTGCAAACACAAAACTATCTTACATACATGTTTACACAATAGAATGATATAAATGTCAGCCAGGTAAATATTTAAACATACAACTTTGTAGTCAAACCATTTCGACGCAGTCTATACAGGGATGCCCGTATAAGCGTCGAAACCATAAGTGCCCAAAATCCGGTGCATTTTAAATTTTCATGAACTTAGCATTTTAAGCCAACTTCTGTCATTTTTCGGCTCTGTACGTGTTAAATACAATAAAAGAACACGAAACCCGTTGAATACCGGGTAAAATTGGCCGTTATAATCAGAAAAACAATAAATAAACCAGCGCGCACCGTGTCCATAAATCTCATGTAAACAGTGCAAGTTTAAAGACCGTTATCCGTACTGACCGGATTCGACCGGAACATTATTCGAATCGTTAAAACGAGCCTAAAAAGCGATCACCCATGGTGTTTTTTGTTTGTTTGTCGTTTTCTAACAAAATCATCTTAATTTCACTACAAATGTTCGTTAATTTTCTGAGTTTTAGCTTTAATCGAGCTCATTTTAAGGTTCGGCTCGATTAATTTTTTTACTGTGTCCGTTGGTTAGAAATCGAGCGCGCCAATTTCTGAGTATTCTCATTGGTCGATAAGCGAATGGCGTAAGACGCAAACAATAACAACAAGAACGATGGCTGAAATTGAGGTCATAATTGCGATAAAGTCGTGTTTAAGTTGTCGGATGGACACGTTGCTGTGCATTTTTTAAAATGTTATCGGTGTCTATCGCGAGATAAAGGTTCATTCTTCGTATACATGCTATATATTTCATAGTGGTTTGACGTTTTCATATATTTTTTAAGAGCTGAAAGTGCGCTAAAAAAACGTGCGCAATCTCCGACCGTGTTTTGGTCTAGTTAGTGTCTGTCTGTAGTGGCTGGACCGTCAGAATTTTAAGCAGCCACTTGCAGACAGCTTATCTGTCTAACAACTTTGTAGACCGAATGTTTGTGAGAAGATAAAATGCAAGAATAAACCCTTATGCATTTGGGATATTCATATTTTACCATATTATGATGATGGTAATTTTGTTGACATTTGTAGCGTGGAACAGCAGTCATCTTTAATTTTAAATGTTCAACCAAACACACACTAGATTCATGGCATCTCGGACGCCTATCTACTACATGTGTTATGTTGTATCAGTCTTTGACCATTTACTACATACTTATATATTTATTTAATAAATTAAATATTGTATCGCACAGACAATCTAAAGCCATACAGAAACGGCGGCATCGCCTAGCTACCCACGCAAGAGACGAACCATCCACATATCCTCAATCAAAGCACTGAGAGTGCTGATGAGAGGCGATCTGGTTGCTGCTACTAAAGCTTAAACCGACTTTACACGTTTAATGTTCGTTATCTTACTGCCGATCTTGTCTTGAATGTCCAAATAGGCATATGTGACTATATAGGCATGGTGGGTATCTAAATAATTGTAAAAGGGGGCATATTAATATTTATGTAATACGTGTATTGAATGCGTATATCAAAAGTGGCTTTAAAATAATACTACGCGCCTATTTATCAGATTCTACAGTACCGTCTTGTAATCACTTCCCTCACAGCGTGAGACATCTCTAGAAAGCGGCAAGTAAAGCGACACCATATGATTGCATAACAGTACTTTGCAGACGGTATACGATTCATTGATAAAACCATCACGTGACCCTGATCTGAAGTTTCTAAAAATAGCTATACAGCCGGGACATTTGATGAACACGTCATTTTCATTTTACGAAACAAGTTCGGTATCGGCCCGGCGTAGTGATTTTCTTCAAAAATATCGATTTAGCGAACAGTTTCACAATCATTGTTGATCTTAGAATAAACAAATGTTGCTGATTAAATTAAATCAGTTTAAACATTTGGAGAAACATATGAAGCAGTATTGGGAATGTTGACAGTTTTTGGAACTACTTGAATGCGGATTTACATAGCAGCCTAAAGGCGGTTCAGGTTACATTAAGAAATGGGCAATTGTAGTATAGAGAGGCTATCGCCTCTCAAAAATGTATATTTCAAGCAAGCCTATATACTCACTCCGCAATAAATGACACACTGTAGACTTCAAATTTCGTGCATAATTAACCATAAAGGGAGGTAACTAATGATAACTACACTACATCCGAGTATGATAAGAGATTGAAAATGATGAATCTAACAAATGCTGTCCTGAGTTAGGTCGGCTCCAGATGGCGGGCTAATGAGAGAACAAAAGCTGTCTTGAGGGCGGCTCCAGATGGCGGGCTAATGAGAGAACAAATGCTGCCCTGAGGTCGGCTCCAGATGGCGGGCTAATGAAAGAACAAATGCTGCCCTGTGGTCGGCTCCAGATGGCGTGCTAATGAAAGAACAAATGCTGTTCTGTGGTCGGCTACAGATGGCGGGCTAATGAGAGAACAAATGCTGTTCTGAGGTCGGCTCCAGATGGCGGGCGAATGAGAGAACAAATGCTGTCCTGTGGTCGGCTACAGATGGCGGGCTAATGAGAGAACAAATGCTGTCCTGTGGTCGGCTCATGATGGCGGGCTAATGAAAGAACAAATGCTGTCCTGTGGTCGGCTACAGATGGCGGGCTAATGAGAGAACAAATGCTGTTCTGAGGTCGGCTCCAGATGGCGGGCGAATGAGAGAACAAATGCTGCCCTGAGGTCGGCTCCAGATGGCGGGCTAATGAAAGAACAAATGCTGCCCTGTGGTCGGCTCCAGATGGCGGGCTAATGAAAGAACAAATGCTGTCCTGTGGTCGGCTACAGATGGCGGGCTAATGAGAGAACAAATGCTGTCCTGTGGTCGGCTACAGATGGCGGGCTAATGAAAGAACAAATGCTGTCCTGTGGTCGGCTACAGATGGCGGGCTAATGAGAGAACAAATGCTGTTCTGAGGTCGGCTCCAGATGGCGGGCGAATGAGAGAACAAATGCTGTCCTGTGGTCGGCTACAGATGGCGGGCTAATGAGAGAACAAATGCTGTCCTGTGGTCGGCTCATGATGGCGGGCGAATGAGAGAACAAATGCCGACCTGTGGTCGGCTCCAGATGGCGGGCTAATGAGAGAACAAATGTTGTCCTGTGGTCGGCTCCAGATGGCGGTCTAATGAGAGAACAAATGCTGTCCTGTGGTCGGCTCCAGATGGCGGGCGAATGAGAGAACAAATGCTGTCCTGAGGTCGGCTCCAGATGGTGTGCTAATGAGAGAAAGAAACCAGAAGGAGATTTGGTTGATGGAGAGTTCTCATTTGGAAGGAAGCAGAAAAGAAAGTTAGGGAAAGGACAAACTGCAGAAAGCTGAGCAGCTTTTTCGGGAGAAAACATCTTGGCTTGCAGCCAAAACCTCCATTGTTATCAACACTCAATTTTTCAATACGTTTTTTCGCAAAAACATCGTCATTATAGCGACTTTCTATTTTCAACATGTTTTTTTCGCAACAACGTCGTCACCATAGCGACATTCTATTTTAAACCTGTTCTTGCGACCTTGTGCCACCATAGCGAAATTCAATTTCAAAGAGGCTATCGCGACCTAATTGTAACTAAAGCAACAGTCTATTTTCAACATGTTTTCGCGATTTAACTATACTTTGAAATACTTACTCACGTATATCTGCCACAATGGGAGCATAATAGATGCGTCAAATTGCGTCAGTAAGCAGTGAAATACTGGGGCAATTAAGAGGCTTTTGGAGCCTGTTCAAGGGGATGGCGACTTCCATCCAGAATTCTAGAACTATTATTTCACCCATAGAGACAATCCATCTGTTTAGAGCCAATGCCCACATAAGCTAACCAATTCAATAGAAATGTTTTATGTATTAAGTAGTTTAGTTACATTACAGTATAAATACTAAACCATGTGTCACTGGTGAGTAATAAACTTTGTATGGTATACATATATACAAGTCAATCCAACCACTGGTGAGTAATAAACTTTGTATGACATACATATATACAAGTCATTCCAACCACTGGTGAGTAATAAGCTTTGTATGGTATACATATATACAAGTCATTCCAACCACTGGTGAGTAATAAACTTTGTATGGTATACATATATACAAGTCATTCCAACCACCGGTGAGTAATAAGCTTTGTATGACATACATATATACAAGTCAATCCAACCACTGGTGAGTAATAAGCTTTGTATGGTATACATATATACAAGTCATTCCAACCACCGGTGAGTAATAAACTTTGTATGGTATACATATATACAAGTCATTCCAACCACCGGTGAGTAATAAACTTTGTATGGTATACATATATACAAGTCATTCCAACCACCGGTGAGTAATAAGCTTTGTATGACATACATATATACAAGTCATTCCAACCACTGGTGAGTAATAAGCTTTGTATGGTATACATATATACAAGTCATTCCAACCACCGGTGAGTAATAAACTTTGTATGGTATACATATATACAAGTCATTCCAACCACCGGTGAGTAATAAACTTTGTATGGTATACATATATACAAGTCATTCCAACCACCGGTGAGTAATAAACTTTGTATGGTATACATATATACAAGTCATTCCAACCACCGGTGAGTAATAAGCTTTGTATGGTATACATATATACAAGTCATTCCAACCACCGGTGAGTAATAAACTTTGTATGGTATACATATATACAAGTCATTCCAACCACCGGTGAGTAATAAGCTTTGTATGACATACATATATACAAGTCATTCCAACCACCGGTGAGTAATAAGCTTTGTATGACATACATATATACAAGTCATTCCAACCACTGGTGAGTAATAAACTTTGTATGGTATACATATATACAAGTCATTCCAACCACCGGTGAGTAATAAACTTTGTATGGTATACATATATACAAGTCATTCCAACCACCGGTGAGTAGTAAGCTTTGTATGGTATACATATATACAAGTCATTCCAACCACCGGTGAGTAATAAGCTTTGTATGGTATACATATATACAAGTCATTCCAACAATTGGTGAGTAATAAGCTTTGTATGGTATACATATATACAAGTCATTCCAACGTTTGAATCAGAGTCCAAATCCGTGTGCTTTATCCTACAAAAACTCATTAAAGCTCTCGGTAACAAGTACATTTACCCAGTGTAAAGGTCCGGGTGAATATATGATAATGATTGTTTATTTCACATACGATAATGACTTGGACAGATTAATGTAAAGAAATTATCAAACGATCTATATCAGATAATGATATTATACGTCTGTCGTCTGTATTCAGTCTGCCAACTTTCACTTTAAGGTCTTACCGATAGCAAAATATATAATAAGGGTCACATGTACATCCAAATTAACAAAGACTTGATCCAGTAGGATGTTGAAGTCAGCTTATGTACAAGAATTATCCATCTAGTGGCATCAGGCAATGTTCTAGACGTTAGTTGTAGAGTTAGTTCCGTCAAATTTATATTCGGTGTGTATCAGCGGACGGTAGACATAATGAGTAGACTTCGAAAAAACCTTTTAAAACAAAAATGAATAATAAACGTCTTATATTTCGAGAAAGGGTACCAGGACTGATGGGTATGTCAAAGTCTGCTTCCACCATGTTCATACATATCGAATTCGAAGTTCGAGCGATCAAGAACGAAAGATATGTACAGGAATGTTAGCATAACTTGATTATAATATAGAAGTAAAATGACCGTGATAGTCACTACATGTATTAAGTTCATAGTTTTCTGCAATACTCAACTATTCAACATATGTTTGCGACTTTATTGTTCTTTGTAAATAATTGCCCATTAACATAATACTAAATGAAAAAGGTTAAAGCATAATGAACGTATCTGTTAGTATGTTGTATGGATGTTTATTACATTTATACTTTTAGCTCAATTAGATTCAATGTTTTACTGATACTAAATCAATAACAAAGGATAAGTTACAAACGTTATGTGTTCTACAAATTCCATTGTCATCAACGTAAAATACAAACCAGGAATATTAACAGGAAATCGATAACAAAACCATTCTTTGCGGAATTTTAATTGTGTGAAATTTGTTCTGGGTAGTTTATGGCCGGATATTGACTAAAATACGTTTTTAGTTTTACAATAAAATAATAAGTTTATATTTTCGTCTGTTCATTGAATTGACATTTGAGCGATCTCCAGAGACCATGATCTGAAAACAAATATCGCTTTTCAAATACCCTAGTACTACTGGTGAAAATAAAAGGATTTAGTGAACATGATTTTACGAAATTGGAAACTCCGTATCAGTCGTAGTCAGCCGACTGTTTTCATTAAATTAAGTTATCTGGAGAGTTATATAAAAGAATACAACAGAACGATTGATACTCTACAACAGAATGATTGATACTCTACAACAGAATGATTGATACTCTACAACATAACCATTGATACTCTACAACAGAACCATTGATACTCTACAACAGAACGATTGATACTCTACAACAGAACGATTGATACTCTACAACAGAACCATTGATACTCTACAACAGAACCATTGATACTCTACAACAGAACGATTGATACTCTACAACAGAACGATTGATACTCTACAACAGAATGATTGATACTCTACAACATAACCATTGATACTCTACAACAGAACCATTGATACTCTACAACAGAACGATTGATACTCTACAACAGAACGATTGATACTCTACAACAGAACGATTGATACTCTACAACAGAACCATTGATACTCTACAACAGAATGATTGATACTCTACAACAGAACGATTGATACTCTACAACAGAACCATTGATACTCTACAACAGAATGATTGATACTCTACAACAGAACGATTGATACTCTACAACAGAACCATTGATACTCTACAACAGAATGATTGATACTCTACAACAGAACGATTGATACTCTACAACAGAACGATTGATACTCTACAACAGAATGATTGATACTCTACAACAGAACGATTGATACTCTACAACAGAACCATTGATACTCTACAACAGAACCATTGATACTCTACAACAGAACCATTGATACTCTACAACAGAACGATTGATACTCTACAACAGAATGATTGATACTCTACAACAGAATGATTGATACTCTACAACAGAACGATTGATACTCTACAACAGAACGATTGATACTCTACAACAGAACCATTGATACTCTACAACAGAATGATTGATACTCTACAACAGAACGATTGATACTCTACAACAGAACGATTGATACTCTACAACAGAACGATTGATACTCTACAACAGAACGATTGATACTCTACAACAGAACGATTGATACTCTACAACAGAACGATTGATACTCTACAACAGAACGATTGATACTCTACAACAGAATGATTGATACTCTACAACAGAACGATTGATACTCTACAACAGAACGATTGATACTCTACAACAGAACCATTGATACTCTACAACAGAATGATTGATACTCTACAACAGAACGATTGATACTCTACAACAGAACGATTGATACTCTACAACAGAACGATTGATACTCTACAACAGAACGATTGATACTCTACAACAGAACGATTGATACTCTACAACAGAACGATTGATACTCTACAACAGAATGATTGATACTCTACAACAGAATGATTGATACTCTACAACAGAACGATTGATACTCTACAACACAACGATTGATACTCTACAACAGAATGATTGATACTCTACAACAGAACGATTGATACTCTACAACAGAATGATTGATACTCTGTGTTTTTCACCATTTATTAACGTATTGATGGAATATAAGCCGTCCGTCTGTGTGACTGAATGTTAGAATTATACGAGATCATAACTGTAAAGTTGTTTCATGTATAAATGGTGTCAAAAACTACGACTTTTTATTCTTTCTTTATCATACAGATACATGTGTTTCTAAACGGTTGCGTTCAAAACTGTTAGTAGACTGAGAAACGGAACTGTTTAGTATATCATTTTTGTGTAACTAAATATAGGTGTCAATCAGTTAATAAATGCATCATTGTTTAGAACAAGTACTAGTATTCAGTCAAATCATAAAGGAATATTGAACTACTTGCTTAAGCCTGTTAGTATGTTTAGCAGATTATTGGTATAAGCTGTGCAGTTACACATTGCGTAATCAAGCGTATATGTTTAAGAAAAGTCGCATGTATCGTTCAATCTACATAAGTTTAATATTGTATGTACATTGGTAAAAAATAAGCAAAATATGCTTCGTGATGCACACCTAAACAAACAACCAGACTTAAAGTTAATTGCTTGACATCATGTACCCCATATACGTATCTTCTAAAATCATGTCGGTTCAAAGTGGAATAAAATCCACACTAATCTTATAATGTACAAGTACACGGTTTAATGTATGATAGTCCATGGACCACGTTACAAAATGACCTTATGGCTAGAGCATTAAGTGAAATCATGCGGCATTTAATACAACCTGATTTAGACGTTTTATCGGCGCATATCTATAAAATATAAACGTTCAAAGGTTGAGTAAGCTTATTCTTTTGATATATTAGGTCAATATCTGATTAAAAAGTTTATTGAAAAGCAATAAAATATACCATGAAAAGCAATAAAATATACCATGAAAAGGGACACCTTTAGAACAGAGCAGTTGTATTCAATTGCATGACTATACATGTATATAGCTCTGTATAGCTGTCATCCACTCTATATTCGGTAAAAAATAACGATACGTTGGCCTCGAGTCGAGATAGCACGTGTGTCACTAAGATATTTTTTCAGAGTCGACCCTTTTTAAGACATTCGATGATTGTACTCATTAACATTGATATAATCTGTAATCTGTAACCTCGAAGTAAGAGCTTAACAACGTCATTGACTTCATCAAACCACGATACGGTACCGTACACTAGTGCTGAGTCAAATGTTGACATCATCAAACCATGATAATCTACCGTACACTAGTGCTGAGTCAAATGTTGACTTCATCAAACCATGATAATCTACCGTACATTAGTGCTGAGTCAAATGTTGATATCATCAAACCATGATAATCTACCGTACACTAGTGCTGAGTCAAATGTTGACTTCATCAAACCATGATAATCTACCGTACATTAGTGCTGAGTCAAATGTTGATATCATCAAACCATGATAATCTACCGTACACTAGTGCTGAGTCAAATGTTGACTTAATCAAACCATGATAATCTACCGTACACTAGTGCTGAGTCAAATGTTGACATCATCAAACCATGATAATCTACCGTACACTAGTGCTGAGTCAAATGTTGACATCATCAAACCATGATAATCTACCGTACACTAGTGCTGAGTCAAATGTTGACATCATCAAACCATGATAATCTACCGTACACTAGTGCTGAGTCAAATGTTGACATCATCAAACCATGATAATCTACCGTACACTAGTGCTGAGTCAAATGTTGACTTAATCAAACCATGATAATCTACCGTACACTAGTGCTGAGTCAAATGTTGACATCATCAAACCATGATAATCTACCGTACATTAGTGCTGAGTCAAATGTTGACTTAATCAAACCATGATAATCTACCGTACACTAGTGCTGAGTCAAATGTTGACATCATCAAACCATGATAATCTACCGTACATTAGTGCTGAGTCAAATGTTGACTTCATCAAACCATGATAATCTACCGTACATTAGTGCTGAGTCAAATGTTGACATAATCAAACCATGATAATCTACCGTACATTAGTGCTGAGTCAAATGTTGACTTCATCAAACCATGATAATCTACCGTACATTAGTGCTGAGTCAAATGTTGACTTCATCAAACCATGATAATCTACCGTACACTAGTGCTGAGTCAAACGTAAATTACGGGCTACATTGTTTTTGCCTTGCCATTTGAACACTATTTCTAACTATTGTTTATTATATATCTTGTGATCGTTTAATCAACTCAATGAGCACTCTTTGAACACAACAATACCTTGATAAACACATATGAAAACAATTAGTTTATACTACTTAAGGTATTATTTATTGAAAACAGACGACATATTTATTCACTGAATATTACATAAAATCAAGCAGTAGTCGTTTTTCAAATGTATTCAAAATAATGCAAGAAATTATACTAGATGAATGTATTTTCAAGTTTGAAACCGACCTGAACGTCACTTCGGGAGCATGTGTCGGAGCTGACAAGTACGAAACAGCTGAGTGCGAACGAGACGGGCTCGGTGCGCTCGTACCATCCCCAATATTAGAATCTACATCTTCAATTTCTTCTACCTCCGATTCTTGTTCTATTTTGATTTCTTCCTGCTCCTTGAATACAATTTCCACACAGAAAACATTCTGAGGTTGCGCCATAGTTCAATTATATTATTTAAACACTAGATGTACAATCTATTCCACGATGAACTTAGACATATCCATCCGCTCTGAACGTATCCCAAAAATGTATTGAAATATACGCAGTACATAAAATTCGTCTTTTTACAAGACTTATCGTATATATTTCATTCTAATATATCTGAAGGTTTTTCTCTGATTTCACACAAATCCTTTACTTAATCGAACATAACACTTGTGTTAACGGTATTGTAAATTTCACGTAACATGGTTTAGAGTTTATCGAAATATAATAAAGTATTTCACTGACGACCCTTCACTGACGACCCTAGACGGTTTAAGCGAGCTGATATAACTTCTTTTAAAAAGTTAATTGTAGATAGAGAGACTATTAGACTGCAATCAATATGTGTATAATACTTAATCTAAAAAGTCTTAACCAAGTGTAACATATCGATATAGGTTGTAATGACGAATACCCCTTTTATGTTAAACAGTGTCGATTTATTAGTGTGCGGTAATAAATTACGTGCTTATCCGAGTTTGTTCCACATATTTATTACATCACTCCCACTAGCAAATAGAGAGAATATTATAAACAAGTGTCTGATATATTCAATTCTACAGTTAACAACAAATCATGGAGACATGCACGAGAACGTATCAAGTATCTAACCTTCTAACAAGAGCTAAATACTAGAAGTACAGTATTTAAATACTAGGAGAAATGTATAAAAAGTCAACAAAATCGTTGCATACTTTGATTGCTTTAGATTTATCTTCTATGATACTTCAGTCATTAACACTTCAATTCGAAGCCCTTGCATGTTTGAACAATCTGTTCTGTGACTCCAAAACGAAGCACATATAAAACTTTGTTTGGTCTAACTTTACGATGCTCTATTAAACTCGCCCGCAAGATCGTCGGCTTGCGTTGAATGATAAAATACTGAAAGAGGTGAGGATTATTTTCGACTATTGTTCATGTCATTTTTTGAACAAGCCATCCAATTGCACGACAAAGGCCTTTCTACCAGTTGGTTTATAAACATCATCCGATAGCATACGTCACACGTGCACTCCTGAACAATTAATTGTTTTGGAATATGCGGCAGCAAATTTGCTCAGTAAAGAAAATACATATCCAAAATAATATCATTAAAGATAAGAACCCGATCAAGGTGTGCTGATCGGGTGGTAAAGAGCTTTCTCATCAGAAACGGGATTTGTGTTTTAAATAATAAATAAATGCACGTTATGTCGTTAAAATAGCACCAGTATAATTATACATGTAGCTCCTTTGGTAGTATATGTCTCCCTTCAAATGGACAGCTCCGAGTGTATTCGTAAGTTTTGGGCTACTTGGTGAGTGTAGCTGTTTACCGTCAAAAGCATTTCAAATTATTTATGTAAAAGCCTTTATCATATTATTATGCTAAACTGACTGTGTCGAGTGTCTCTATTGTAATTCGAAGCTGTTATACAAATATTAGCGGTTATAATACATGTATAATTAAAGTACTCTTTAGTATTTATTTTTATTTTGGTAATGTGATAAGGTCATGGTAGTTTCGACGTTATGTAATGTTTCTGTAGATGGATTGATACTCACGTGACACTGTTTTCACGTCTTATTATTAGCATTACATAACATGTACTTTTATAAGACCATTCACATCAACGAAACGATGAGAGCATGATATGCATCTAGTAGTACGTCTCAAAACACTTTGCTAAATAAAAGAAGACGACAGCAATTGTAGGCAGAAAACACCATGAACACAGCAGACAAGAACCAAATTCCCTGAAGTATCGCCTATCCCATCTTGTAGAAACAGTTTTGCTATACCATATATCATAATGGCCAATGAATTGTTCGTGAGCCGTGATATGGTCCGTATTAATTACTGATATTGTATATGTATATGGCATTTTTAAACACAATATTGTGGATTCGATCCCTTGCCGTGACGTACCGAAGTCGTTAAATGGAGGTGGTATGTCGTGGCATTGTGCGTGCTGAGTTATTTTCAAAAAAGGGTTTTTGTGATACATTGCATCTTCCGACCGGAAGGGAGAATACGACACAGAAGAAACATAACTGATATTCATGCTAATAAATTGATGTTACTCAGTCTTTAAATGTCTGTATTAATAAGGTATTTCATTCAGTTTAAACATAATATCTTAAATCAGTACGATATTGTGCTGTGTATATTTCGCAGTGTCTGTTATTCACACTCGTAGTATGAGTAACTGATGTGGTTCATTTTACCATTATGCTGTTAACCTCCCAAATATAATTATCTATATTTGTCAATTATACCCCCAAGATTACGCACACTGAAATAACAAAACGAGGACAGTTTCGATTGAAGCTAAGCTAAAGGGAAGTGATTCCCAAAGTGTACAGCAAATGATAATTGAAGTAGTCTCCCTTACATGCTGAAACGTCACCAGCAGTGGCTAACTCCTCACTTACAAGCAATTAATTAGTAATCGCCTAAATCACCGATACATCACTATTTTTGCCCCTAATGTAACATGTACTATGCTGCCCTTAATACAGCACGTACCTGTCTGCCCATGATACAACATGTTCCAGGCTCACATCACTATTTTTGTCCTTGGTGTAACATGTACCAGGCTGCCCTTGATGTAACACGTACCAAGCTGTCCTTGATGCAACATGTACAAGGCTGCCCTTGATGTACCATGTACCAAGCTGTCCTTGATGCAACATGTACCAAGCTGTCCTTGATGCAACATGTACCAGGATGCCCTTGATGTCTCACGTACCAAGCTGTCCCTGATGCAATATGTACCAGGCTGCCCTCGATGTAACATGTACCAAGCTGTCATTGATGAAACATGTACCAGGATGCCCTTGATGCATCACGTACCAAGCTGTCCCTGATGCAACATGTACCAGGCTGCCCTCGATGTAACATGTATCAAGCTGTCCTTGATGAAACATGTTCCAGGATGCCCTTGATGCATCATGTACCAAGCTGTCCTTGGTGTAACATGTACCAAGCTGACCTTGATGCATCATGTACCAGGCTGCCCTTGATGTAACATGTACCAAGCTGACCTTGATGCAACATGTACCAGGATGCCCTTGATGTATCACGTACCAAGCTGTCCCTGATGCAACATGTACCAGACTGCCCTTGATGTAACACGTATCAAGCTGTCCTTGATGAAACATGTACCAGGCTGCCCTTGGTGTAACATGTACCAGACTGCCCTTGATGTAACACGTACCAAGCTGACCTTGATGAAACATGTACCAGGCTGCCCTTGGTGTAATATGTACCAGTCTGCTCTTGATGCAACATGTACCAGGCTGCCCTTGATGCAACATGTACCATGCTGCCCTTGATGTAACATGTACCAAGCTGTCCTTGATGCAACACTTACCGACTGCCCTTGATGAAACATGTACTAGGCCGCCCTTGGTGCAACATGTACCAGGCTGCCCTTGATGCAACATGTACCTGGCTGCCCTGGATGCAACATGTACCAGACTGACCTTGATGCAACATGTACCAGGCTGCCCGTGATGCAACGTGTACCAGGCTTCCCCTAATGTAACATGTACTAGGCTGGCTGCCCTTGATGCAATACATACCTAGCTGCTCCTGATGCAACATTTTCCAGGCTGCCCCTGATGCAACATGTACCTGTCTGTCCATGATGCACCATGTACCTGGCTGCCCGTGATGCAACGTGTACCAGGATACCCTGTATGTAACATGTACTGGACTGCTCTTGATGCAACACGTACCTGGCTGCCCCTAATGTAACATGTACTAGGCTGCCCCTAATGTAACATGTACCAGGCTGCCCTTAATGTAACATGTTCCAGGCTGCCCCTAATGTAACATGTACCAGGCTTCCCCTAATGTAACATGTTCCAGGCTTCCCCTAATGTAACATGTACTAGGCTGCCCTTGATTTAACACGTACCTGGCTCACCGTGATGCAACGTGTACCAGGGTGCCCCTAATGTAACATGTACTATGCTGCCCTTAATACAGCTCGTATCTGTCTGTCTATGATACAACATGTGCAAGGCTTCCCCTAATGTAACATGTACTAGGCTGTCCTTGATTCAACACATACTAGGCGGCCCCTAATGTAACATGTACTGGGCTGACATTGATGTAACACGTACCTGTCTGCCCATGATACAACATGTACCTAGCTGCCCCTGGTGGAAAATGTACCTGGTTGCCCCTGATGTAACATGTATCTGGTTGCCACTGATGCAACATGTACCAGGCTGTCCTTGATGTAACGTGTACCAGGCTGCCGTTAATGTAACATATACCAGGCTTCCATTGATGTAACACGTACCAGGCTGTCCATGGTGCAACATGTACCAGGCTATCCTTGATGCAACATGTACATGGCTGCCCTTGATGCAACATGTACCAGGCTGTCCTTGATGCAACATATATATGGCTGCCCTTGATGTAACATGTATCAGGCTGCACCTGATGTAACATGTACCAGGCTGCCCTTGATGTAACATGTACCAGGCTGCCCTTGGTGCAACATGTACCAGGCTGCCCATGATGCAACATGTATCAGGCTGCACTTGATGCAACATGTACCAGACTGTCCTTGATGTAATATATACCAGGCTGCCCTTGATGCAACATGTACCAGGCTGCACTTGATGTAACATGTACCAGGCTGCCCTTGATGTAATATATACCAGGCTGTCCTTGATGCAACATGTACCAGGCTACCCTTGGTGTAACATGTACCAGGCTGCCCTTGGTGCAACATGTATATGGCTGCCCTTGATGTAACATGTACCAGGCTGCCCTTGGTGTAACATGTACCAGGCTGCCCTTGGTGCAACATGTACCAGGCTGCCCTTGATGCAACATGTACCAGGCTGCACTTGATGCAACATGTACCAGGCTGCACTTGATGCAACATGTATATGGCTGCCCTTGATGCAACATGTACCAGGCTGCACTTGGTGCAACATGTATATGGCTGCCCTTGATGCAACATGTACCAGGCTGCACTTGATGCAACATGTACCAGGCTGCACTTGATGCAACATGTACCTGGCTGCACTTGATGCAACATGTACCAGGCTGCACTTGATGCAACATGTACCGGGCTGCACTTGATGCAACATGTACCAGGCTGCACTTGATGCAACATGTACCAGGCTGCTCCTGATGCAACATGTATTTGGTTGCCACGGATGCAACATGTACCTAGCTGCCCCATGATGCAACATGTACCTGGCTGCCCCGGGTGCAACACGTACAAGTCAGACCATGATGCAACATGTACCTCGCTGCCCCTAATGCAACATGTACAAGTCTGTCCCTGGTGTAACATGTACCCGGCTGTCCTTGATGTAACAGGTACCTGGCTGCCCCTGGTGCAACATGTACACTGTAAAAACAGTGTTTAGCTGAGAGAAGTGTTTATACCTAAACCCGTTAAGCTTGATGTATAATGGCTAAACGGATACCTGGACGATGTTTATATGTGATACGCGTACTTGAATGTAAACATCTCAGTTTAAACCAAACCTCGTACACGCCTTGAAGTTCGAACATACAGAAACAGAGAAATCAGTATAAGATCATAAAGTCATAAGATCTGTCTTGTTTTCGTTACTTTAAAGTAATATCACAATATTTCAATGAGCTAGACGTTTCAACGTATGTTTAAGACTATTGAAACATGATTTCGCGAGACATTGTTTTTGCAAGAAATGAATGTATGTTTGCTATTTAGTTAGGCTACTTTGTCATCATTTTCCTGTCATAGTTGAAATATCCTATGATTTTGACAGAAAGGACAGTTAAAACAAGAAATATCTTTAAAAAGATCAACAGCGTTAATACGTAGTATCAACGTCGGGTGTCCGTTTAAAGGGAGGTAATAAAAATATATAAAAATATTATATACAAACATTCAATTGGTGAAAATATTATTTTTATCCAACAGTTTGTCTATATCTAAGTAATATATATACGAGTATGGTGGGGGAAAAAGAGTTAGATTATAAAATATTACATAAATTTCAAAATATAAATTAAGATGTGGTATATAAGCCGCCCATTCATTGGTATTAAAATTATACACAATGATTTATATTATGAAATATGCACCAATACTTCTGCCGTTGCATCACATGTTTAGATTCTGCATGAGTTTACCAAATAAACGTGCTTTTCTTTTACATGTTGAGTATGGACACGTGTTTACTGCGTGAACACATTATTCGGTTACATGTTTAGGAAAGACGCATGTTTAGGGTCTAAACATGTTTAGCACCTAAACACAATTCATTGCATGTTTAGCTGAGTTCCATGTTTAGCTATCTAAACGCGTAAAAAAGGAAACAGCTAACGCGTAATGAAAAATGTTTAGGCCCTAAACACTTTTTTACAGTGTACAAGTCTGCCCATGATGTAACATGGACCTAGCTGCCCCATGATGCAACATGTACCTGTCCTTGGTACCGATATTACTATTACTTAATTTCCCGACGTGGAAGTAATGATACAATCGTATGATAAAGAGATAGGATGGGAGACCATGCGAATTCCACACAACGTTATCAAACACTAGTTACCTCCCTTACTGTACATCAGTGTTATCTGCATGCGCCACTAACTACCAACCTAATCCGGGTTGTTCCGGGACTTGTTGGTCCATTGTTAAAATAAATTAAAAGATTGCTGATGCAGTTTCAAACACTCCATACCAATTGTTTGTCTTTAAGTCTGTACCGATTTAGCCGTAATAGATTGCAATGCCAATTGGCAGTTTGTTCTATACATGTATGTGTGTCATCTTCTATAGTAAACATGATCTAACTACTGTACTAAGGGGAGGGGTAACCAGTATACTTGTAACAATCAAATCTCAAAAGGTAAACCGCATTTCAACATACATGTATTTATATACATGTAATATTAAGCAAGCAACTTAACGCCAAGTGTGCTACCCTTCAATGAACAAAGCGCACGAATAGCCAGTATATCTGGAGCAGTCAATAATATTCATAAGTGTATGCCAATGCACATACATTTTGTATTTTAAATAATAAATCAATTAAACAATTAAACCGCGTTGCGAAATTTACGTTTTTATCAAATATTCAGAATGTACAGATTCTATTCAGCGGTTAATGCCAAACACACCCATTAAGTAATATGCACTATTGTCCATTCCAATTGAATTTTACTAATCAATTTAAAACCAATTTAATATTCGTTTGCGCAGTATACGTGCAGAATACGCCAATATGAAAGGTTTTGGCAACTTAGTACCAATGTTTCATCGAGCTCCCGAAATGTCTCGTAGATACTTTGACGAGACCTGCTAGGATACCGCACGAGTTTTGGGAAATCGTACAATTATCTTACGGGCATCGCACGATGTCCGTACGGATTTTGAAAACGTTTAAGCTTGTCGATGCACGTACGACTATCTTAGGGACCTCGTACAATACGGACATCTAACCAGTGTCGTACGAACATTCTATCACCGTGCGAAGTCCTTGCGAGTACGACTTGTTTGCAATGCCAGTACGGATATCATCCTCTGAAAATCGAACGGGGTCCGTACGAGCTGTGACTAGGCGCTACGATAGTACAGCTACCGTTAGGTTAAAACTGTGGAGTCAAACGAGTTATAAAATCATAAGGACATTGTATGAGCTTTACATAACAACGAGTCTGTCTATGCAGACCCTATGTTAATTGAAGTAGACAACTCATCAGGCTACTCTTTTTTCATGAAATTATTTCCCTTTGTATCCTCAAACACAGGTAATCAAGCCCAAATTAAAATCTAGCTAAAATTGAAAATAAAGTTATGATTATTGATTGACAAAATATTATCTAGTCGGGTAACAACCTCATAGAACGGGACGGTAGTAAACCTCAATGTTTCGCGCCACGTAATACCTCCTAACCAAAGGCCCACAGCAACAGACCCTATTCATGTGATGTATAAGTGTGTAAAAATGAAAACAATATATTAACCATTGAGTATCACAGGCACACTATGACCTGACAAACGTAAGACAAAAGAGTAATACAAGACAAGCATCCTAATTAAATAAAGTATCTATCTATCTATCTAGCTCAAAGGTTAGTACGCTTGCCATATTATTTCAGCAGAAAACTGACTGGCAAATAAAGTCTATGCTCGGCATAAAACATCAGTACGCACAACCAGGTTTTGTGCTATCGTTGAAATCCAACCAGTGGTCAAAGAGACATAGTGAAAACGGACAAACCAACGATCGACTTGCCTCAAGTGATGACGACTGTCCAATATAGCCAGGATTATTATACTTGGTGTTTATAACATGACATGATATTTTATGTAATGATTTTGATATCTATAATGAAACAATATAATATCCCGTTAAGTATAAAACAAATATTCTATCACTTGTTTTCAATCTCACAAAAGCACCGGGATTATTTTGATGTACGAACGACGTCAAACATCGCATCTACGACTTTGTCCCAGACCATGTCGATATATCTATACAATACGGTATGATATATTGATGATAGCATTAATGTCTGAAATGGGAGATAACTATAAAGCGTGTTTGTCTGTGGTGCTAATTGTCTACTTAGTTCCCTGGGATCGCAAATTAAACCAACACAGAATAGGTTGGACATAATTCACTATTTGTCGCAAGTTATCACTTGTATCAGACCTACACGACGTTGGCATTTATTCCTTACGTTTCTGTTTACTTTAGCCTGCATTCGAAATTCTCCTTAGTAAAATTAGATCGTTATCAATCCTATGAATAGTACCACACTAATTTTATATTTTATATTTATAGACATATGAACCAAACAGAGTTCTGAACGTGCTTTGCAATTTCCGACGTACTTTTAAAGTCTTGGAAAGAGAAAAAAATACGAGGGTCAATGTCTGGTAAATACGAAGGATGGGGAAATCCGTGACTGGTCTACTTTTATTAAAGTATTTCTTCAAATTTAGAAGGAATTCATCGAACATGGCATTTACTCATTTTCTAGTTTAAACATTAAGTTGAATGGTAGGAACTTGATTTATAACGCAAATAACATACATTAATACCGGTGTCCATTGTGCGTTTTAAAGTGCTTTTTTTGTTCCGCCTTAGTTGGCTCATATTTGATTATGGACCTGTTTCGAATAGAGGTCACCAGTGTCGTTTTTAACACGACTTTGAATCGGTGCAAGGCGACAGACTCTGATACAGAACATAATCTACAACCTAAGTTCTATACCGGTGTATGTGAAATATGACCGTCCCAATTCTATAGATACATAATTCCTTTATATATACAAAAATGTATACTAAAAGTGGCTTTACTCGATTCTGTGCCTTCAGATCGGGTGTTTACATATGAATGTATTTCAAGAAACAGTATACATATACTCCTACATTTATATTGATTCCTTCAAATAGCACAATAGCAAAAATCTGAAAGAATTGTCCGGAAAATCTGAAAAGCACCAAACAAACTATATAAATGATGAAAATGGAACTCCCATATCCGACCCAAAATCAACAGCGGAAACATTCAATACTTTCTTCTCAAACATTTTCAAAAATACAGAGATGGTGTCAACACTGAGTATTGAATCTAAGCTTTCACTACAAGAAAACTATGCATCGAGAATTGCACCTGACAAAGCTAAATTTGAAATCCCTTTAATAGTTAATAACACAGTTAAAAAGAAATTAGACTCTCTAGATGTAACAAAGTCCACTGGCCTTGATTACGTACGCGCAAAGTTTCTAAAAACGGCATCACCTGTTATATACAAACCATTGTGCAAAATAATTAACTTAGTATAAAGACAAGTAAGTTTCCATCAGCTCTCAAACAGTCCAAAGTCACATCAATTTACAAAAAACGACAAAAATCAGACAAGAACAACTACAGACCAATATCAATACTGTTATGCCCTAAAAATTGAGTTTTTTTCTTTTACTGAATGTTAATTAAATATGAGTTATTTATAAGTTGGGGTTATATTGTTGAAGTTGAAATTGTATGCAGGGAATTTCCACAGATATTATAGATAATCTATTTCTACACAAAAGAATTGATTTCTAGAATTTTGGTGATCGTTATGTATGTTGTAATTATGGACATGTTGAAGAGAGCATTTTTGTTTCATTGAAACATATGGTACAAAAAACAGTTAACAATAAAGGTGCGAAAAGCCATTGAAACAGTATCAGCAAAGTAGCCGGTTAGTCTCCGGAATGTTGCATTTCAGCCGGATTTCGGTGATGGCCAATCACAAGTCATTTACACCTTTTTGTCGCGTGAGGCTCAAACATTCGTTTATGTCAGATTGAGCAAGACGTGTTAAGCAACTTTCAAACTCCTTTTTCATTGGTCAGTACAAAATGTCTTAAATTTTATTCGGCTTTTTGATTGGTTAATTATTGTTTTCGGTCTTTTGTTACAAGTTGGAGAAGTCACTTTTGATACCGACTTCTATGTTTTAAAAACTATACCTGTGTAAAATAAATTTGAGGAACGGACACACTTCTTGATTATTTTTAGATCTTGGAAGACAGTCAACCACGGTTTGGGTGCACAGTAACACAGCCCCAAACGAATATCAACACACCGAAGTAAAAACTTCTTCACAAAAATACTACCAATTTTAGCAAAAATATTTGAAAAACATGTGACTGATCACCTGAAGAAATTTCTTGAAATTAACAATCTAATATTTCACACTCCACCAGGATTCCGAACTAAGCATTCATGTGATACATCATAATTGATAATTGGATCGATGCAATAAATGAAGAGAAACTTGTTGGAACAATATTTCTTGATTTGTTAAAAGCGTTTGACCTAGTAAATCATAATTTACTGATTGAAAAACTGCCATTTTACCACGTCTCATTACAAACTATCAACTGGATTATCTCGTATCGTTCACACAGGTCACAGAAAGTATGTGTTTCTGGACATCTGTCAAATTCAGCTGATATTCTACCCCAAGGTTCGGTCCTCGGACATCTCCTCTTTCTCATTTACATAAATGATCTCCCAATGACAGTACAATTCTCATCAACATACATGTTTGCTGATGACACAACACTCACTGCATCAGGCGATATAGTAGAAGTTTTCACTAATCTACAAACAGACCTTGGCAATGTAAACACATGGTGCTCCAAATATTCAGTGATGCTCAATGCACAGAAAACAAAAGCCATGTATACAAACAACATAAACCCAATTACATCAACAACTCCCCGTCTACAACTACAAAATCAAAAATTTCATATTCTGAAAATGAAACATTATTAGGCGTCACTGTTGACAATATACTTAAATGGAAAACACAAGTTGAACAAACTATAACACAACGTAATTCACAACTACATCTTCTTCTCAGAATAAAAAATACCTAAACTTACACACACGAAAACTATTTTTCAACGCATATGTATTACCAAACATTGATTATTGTAGTACGATCTTGGGGAACTGTGACGCTGGCCTTACAAATGATGTAATTAAAGTTCAAAAACGGGCAGCAAGGATAGTCCTTGATAAAGACTATGACACACCTCCGGATACACTCGTTCAGGAGCTAAACTGGATGAAATTTGATGAAAGAGTCAATTATAAATCAAAGTACTGTTACTGGAGGAAACCGCAATTCTGGGTATTATAGGGTTTCACATTTAATGGTATTGAATTTGAAAACAAATGTTACTATTGTGACAAGGTTTCTGAGACGTGATAGCAGCTGAATCATTCAAATCACACCTCAACGGACCCATCACAATACTAGAACTCATGAAGGCAATACACCTGCTGTAGTTCTTCACACAGTTTCTTTTAACGATGACGATTTTTAATGTTCAGTAAATAATAAATGTCCACAGAGTATCATGCAGTATATAAAGTCACAAAGTTCAATATCACAAAGTTAAGTTATAATAAGTCACAATATTCAGTTTCACAAAGTTATGTAACGTAGTAATGTAACGTAGTCACTAAGACTTATATCAACAAGAACTTTTCACTAAGAGTATGTTACAAAGACTTATATCAACAAGAACTTTTCACTAAGAGTATGTCGCAAAGACTTATATCAACAAGAACTTTTCACTAAGAGTATGTCACAAAGACTGCCTTGACCAAATTCACAATTTACTTTCAGTGAATACTTCTGAGTAATCACGTGATTTTAATTAACCAATGTAATAGAATATTTAACGATAAAAGCTAGGTAGGCGGGGTTTCATATATTAATTTATGAAAGCTTTGCATATTACATAACACATTCGATTGTCATACGGCCTGGCTTTAATGTTGGCCCTGCAGCAATGAAATCATATTAGAATAACATTTATTACCTTAGGTGTCAAACAAAATGACCAAAACGCTAGACCATCGACAGAATTATAAAACACAAAAAATGTCAAATTTCTCGTTGTATATATATATATCTTTATTTCCCCCGGGTTGGCCTAACGACAGACGCAAAACTATTCAAGTTAGCTGACGATCTATGGCAATTCAATGGACCAAACGTCAATACTATTAACACGGGCGTAAGAAAATAGAACAAAAACGAGAAACTAAAAACTTATTCCATAAGTATACCTAGGTACGAACTGGAGCTGAAGATCTCTGGTAAGTTCAAGGACGAAACGTGGATTAATACTATCAACAAATGCAAAATATTGTAACTAGTAAAGAACAAGCACACGTTAGATTAGGAGTTTCTAGCTAAACTGTACGATATGAATGTTAAAACCACGAATTGTAAAAAGTTCGTCTGCTCAACGGGTTACTTTTAACAGTGACATTTTTATCGCCCCTCCAAAATCATTAGTCATTTTACAGCGCGTAGGAATTTATTCGCAGAAATACATTTTCTCATCCAAATAAGCTTTCAAAAAGTTCACACAATACGAACAAATAAAAAAATATTAAATTGTTGAAAACAAATGTTCTCATAAATGGTCGAACATTACGATATCGGTTGAGATTTGCAGGCACTTCTTTCTTGCTCGGATGAATTGGTCGTGGAGAAATTACAATTTTAAAATCGTAGTGATTTCAGGATTGTATGTAATAGAAATACTGGGGTTCCCCCAGTAAAAATCACTTATGGTATACAAAAGTGTAAATGATAAATCATTTCCAAAATTTATGACCGAAACATTTCAATTGAAACCACAAAAACATTATCTCAACCTCAGATCTATTGAAAACCTAGAGCTGTATGTTCCAAAGCCAAGTTTTGAATCCTACAGGAAATCACTAACCTACTCTGGAGCAGATTTAACGAACAAAATCCCTTTAAACATTAGAAAATCTGAAACACTTTCCAAATTCCAAATGTCCTATATAAAATGGACCAAGCATTAAGTTCTAGAATATCTTAAATCTCGGACTGAAAAGCATTGTCACTTCTTTTATCTATTTTATTGCTGTATTGATACTTGTCTAAAGAAATTCTTATTTAAATAGTACAGTATAATCATCTTGACTCATTTAAATATTAATTTCATTGTTGCTTGTTTGCAAACGTTTTGTTATGATAAATTACTGGAAATGTTTATTTCCATGCATTCTATGTGGATTTTCACAAAGTTTATTATGTAATGACCTTGTAATCATACTATGTGTATATTATGTTGTTATCAGATGTTTATTGATATTATTTATTTATGTACATAAATGTTTATGTGTTGAGGCCCACATGGAAGATTGGGAAACCAAATGTTTATCCTCGTTTACTTACTTACTTACTTAATTTAACTGTGTTGATTCGTCAATGATATACATCAATACTACCCTTTGTAACATTTGTATATTTACGAGGTGAATATTTCGCTGGGTTTAAATTTCGCGCTATCAGAAATTTTTACAAAGAATGTCATCTCGGACACCATGGACAAGAATAAAAATGGTTATTTTCACAAGGATATATATATCTTTGAATAGGAGATAAACGTTCTTACCAAAACTTCTATCACTTTTTTATCCCAATTAAATTATACAGTATACAAACAAAATATATATTCTAGTACAAAGGTTGAGCAAAATATCACATTTTCAGCTATTTTTGTACTTTGACCTTGAAATGACCTTGACCTTGGACTCATAGTGGTCAGTGTAGTATGTCAATTTGAAACACATGATCAAATGAATACTATGAATGCAAACATTTAGCATTACATTCATTCATAGCTTCCTCACTGAAACATAATATTGTGTATAAATTGGCAATTTATGGCGGCCATCTTGGAAAATGCTCAAGGGTGACAAGGTGTCATACAACAGATTCTCAGAGTGGACATCCTTCTGAACATTTTGGTACCAAAACATTTTGTGCATACTCCAAAGTTAGGTTCATCATATAAACATGACTGACTGGCATCTGGACTACATCTAATCCTAACACATTGACGTCGCGTCACAAGTTGGAGCTATTTAGCGTAACGTCAAAAATGCCGTCATTTTAGCTAAACATGGTGGGAATTTTACGTTTATAACCAAATAACTGACAGACAATGGCTTCAAACACTATTCCTGTATGTTATCATGTGTATTGGTAAAACGTTGCTTATCAATATAAAATCAGAAGTTAATTTTAGTTAATCTAATACTATTTTTATGATCATTAAAAGTGCTGCCTCACAGATTGGGCTAAATTTTTTGTGTATCGTGATTTTCCAACCCAACCAAGTATTGATGTCATAGAAAGCCACTGACGGTTGATTTTTGAAAGATTTTGTGCAGATAAGCAATTTTAACCACTATCGACATCGCCCACTGAGTATTTTTTTCTTGAAGTTACCTTCCAACATGCTTTGTGAATTATGTAATTCACACATGACTGAACTGTAACATCAACAACCTACAGCGTAAACATCAGTGAGGTATTTGGTTCGTTTTTCGATTCGTTTCCATCAAATGCGAACAAATTTCAGGCAATTTAAGCAATAGTAGTGTTAATTCTATAGGGTATTAATACCCCATAGCATTTTTGATGTAAAAATGCTAAATAACTACCAAATTCCGAAGTTTCTCGAGTAATTTTAGATGTCAGTGTGGTTGTTTATGGGATATACAGGCAACTATACCAAAAGTATGCGAATATTTGACCATTTTATTTTATTTTTGCAATACACCAATATGTGAGGCAGTCCCTTTAACGTCAATGGGACATTTTCTGTAGACATTGAAAAACGAGAAAAACGCGTTGTTTATATTATTTTCTCAATTAAGTTTTTACATTATCATATTATTGATCTAGAAAAGAGACTATTTTTATAATGGTTTTAAGGGAGTTCTGTATCATGTACACTTTGATATGTTATCATAGGGAATATATTGTGTGTTTCATGATACATGTTTACGTTACATGTACAGTGCAACCTTTGAAGAGCAACACCATTAAGGGAGCTGCAAATATTTTAATTCAATATCGATGAGTACTCAAATTGCTCATTTTTTTATTGGCCATCAAAACTATCCAATGACATAGACAGTGCAATCTTACAATTCCCGAAATGCAAGTGTGAGCTAATTGGAGACATATTAATTAAATACGATTGAGTGCAGTGTTTGTCGTAATTACAACATTTTGATGGGCTAAACGATCCTTTGTTCCAGTAAATGTTTGTTGCAATACCTACCTCAAGAACAAAACATCAAATGGAAGGACCGTTTTCTCATTACGTTCGTAATTAGGCAATTATTTAATTTCATCGCGGCGAATTTTACAAAGTATTTTTCACGCCTGTGCAAATTACACGCGAGACCGATTAAGAGTAAACATTAAAAACCCGACTTGTTAATCGCACCTTTTGTCATGACACGTTCTTTAACTAACAATTAACAAAGTGACATTTTAGACAAGAAAAATGTACGCGTTAAGTTTTCCGTCAGGTGAGACAAATATACGCGTCCGGTATTCCGCAAGTAACTATCGTTGAAAATCTTGTCAGCGGACCGAAAATGCCGTCCGGAATCCGGAATTATGAGAGTCCGGTATTGCGGGAGCTTTTTAAGTTAACTTTATAAGAAGAAAATACGGGACCTAGGAAATCGTCCGATTTTATGGGGATTCCGGTTTTGAGGGAGTTCGGTTTTGAGGGAGTTTACTGTACGTTGTTCGAATACTTTACACGCGAAATATTGATGTCTTTTGACACGGATTTATAAGTGAAATTGCGGTTTTACTTCAAATACTTGCAAAAAAATGTTACATCTCTACAACGTATTTTGTACGTTTCATGCTCTTCGTATAAATTTAACTTCTTCATTATTAAGCATTTAAAATGGAAAGTTAACCCACTGTGTAAGAAATTTGTTTCTCTTTATAATGATATATAACATTAAATAGTTTAAGCGACGAATCAATGATACAATTACTTATCAAAAAAAACGCCGTTAAAGTAAAATAGCTCCTACTTGTGACGCGACGTCAATCTATGTTAGTACGTGGGTCGATCATTTAATACCCGGACGATCAATATTGCTGGAAAACTAGTGGACCAATATTGATGAAAACGTACAGGAATACATTCACAGCATTCATTAATTAACATACGAAATTTACGTATTTCCGAGGTTTTACTGTATTAGTGTTTTAATAAGTACATTTATCACATGTTTGACGTCGCGGTAGCGTAATAAAGCCATTATTTATTCTTGATAATACACTAGTGCAATAAAGCTAGTACGCGACGTCACTCAAAGTATAGGCGACGTCGTCAAAGTTGCGCGATTATTATAGTGAAAATAAGTAGCTATGTTTATGTTTTGACCGGAAAAGGCTAACATGTGATAAAAAGAACATTACATTTGTGACTTTCCACATTGAATTTATTAAACTCGTTGAATAAAATCGATAAAATGCTCGGCAGAGCCTCGCATTTTATTATTTTATTCAACTCGTTTAATAAATTCGATATGAAAAGACACTCATGTAATATCCTCTATGTAACGCGAGTCGGCCAAGTCGACGTCAAAATATTGTGACGTTACGCCATTTTCGCTCCTAAAATGTGACACTCTTTCTCTATTTGATCATCGTTTTGCAGCCATTAGGTCACTCGAGCACACACATTTACCATTTTAAGATGTTCGGTAGTGATGTTATGCTGTTATACACGATAATTTCGCATGGTTCCGTAACTACTATAGTAGTATTCTTCAAGTAGTGTTTACCCCTCCACAGGTGTTTAACCGACGACACTTTTATGTTTCTGACGTTAGATTGGCCCATCCTAGGATTATCACGTGGAGATCCTTGTCATCAAAAGAACCGTTTATAAGCACAAATTCACCGATACGAATATTTCCAAAAAGCTTCTCTAAAATAGATTCTTTAGTTCTATAGGTGTATGAATAATACGTTTACAACATTGTATGATAATCGTTTGTTTTCCCTAACCTATTCCATTCCATTTCATTGCAATGTTAACGGAAACACGCCCGTTGTCACTAAACAGCGCTTCACACACAGTAACAGTATAGAAATGACACCAAACGTTATATAGCATAACGTAGATGTAGCCATAACGTTATAATTATGATGTTTTTCGTTGAAAATAGGCAACTCTACCACGCACTCTGTCATATCAACACTCTACATTTCACTGAAAACTTGGGTTGGGCCGGGTAGCCCTTGGTGAGTACGTCTTATCAAACGAAAGTTTATTACAATTGCATGCTTCAATTAAGCGCTATGGCGATCGTCCGGATATTAAATGAACGACCCTCGTATGTTAGTAGATGTTTTATAATCATACCTGTATGGAATATTTATATGGCTTCCAAAGACCCACTCAGACTCTCGGTCGAAACAGTTTTTGAATGGCTCAAATAGGTTGGGGTTGGACAAAATAACATTGTTGTGTGACTATGCCGAGTTCTGATACACGTTCAAAATACATATTTAATAATTGATAAGCAAATATCGACTCGAGTTTGAGGAATTTGAAACATTCTGAACATACTGTATGAACAAAAATACATGTACATGTAGTGTATTTATTATTAATATAGGAAACAGTCAAATATTCCATGTCGTGTTATAATAGTGTTCGCAGTTTCATTACAATAAATATTTGCTACATTGGAGATACACTTTGTTTGAAAAGAGACAGTCTAGCATTTTCTTATTTAACTATTCCTTCAGCAGCCATACAGACAGACACACGCGTACATGAAATTTGACCACGATAATATTTCAGAGTGTCTTTTAATCGTGTAGCATAAATAGACGAGATATTACTATACAGAAACCTCTGACAAGCGACCATCTGTTGAGCAACAAACAGTTGTATCAAGTATACCCTCCCTGCAATAACGGGCACTCGACAACAAGCACTGGTATACCATATCCGAGATACACTCATCCTGAGTCTGAATGCTTTCATGTGCATTATATTGTGTTAAAAACAGCAAATGTCGTTATACATATTGACGAAAACATTTGTTGACGGTTCAGGCATAACTTTAATCGCTTGTGTTATTGAACTAACTTAAAATTTAGGTCTATATAGCCCATGTAAAAAGTATGTTTAACTTACGAGTTTTTGCTTCTTAACCAGAATTAGTGGCTTTTTTAAGAAAACATTTGTTGACGGATCAGACATAACTTTAATCGCTTGTGTTATTGAATTAATTTAAAATTTAGGTCTATATAGCCCAAGTAAAAAGTATGTTTTAACTTACGAGTTTTTGCTTCTTAACCAGAATTAGTGGCTTTTTTAAGAAAACAAAATGTAAATATAATATGAGGTATATTTACACAATCAAACGTACCATTTTTATTTAACATATTTGCATAATAAAATCACAGTGTATAAACGAGTCAACTTCCGGTTATCGCAATAAGGAGTACAGGTTGAATTATAGAGTCTTGCAATAAGTCGTTTCAATCACAATAACTCATACAAGTTGAATTGTTTAGTATCCCAATAAGTCGAACAGTGATTTGGTTAATTTGGTAAAAATGGCAACTGGGTTGAGCCAGTACTAAAATTTCAACCCGAAAAACAGGTCTATGTATACACGCGAGCAAATTATGTGATCTCTGAACGGTTCCTATATAACACATTCTTTTCATACGACACAAATAATAGTATACAATATATTATCATAACTTACTTTCCCCTGACCCCGAATGACGTTGTTATGTTTCTACACGACGCACAGTTAGTATCCATGTTGCGAAAAGTTGGAAATGTTGGAGCTGCTAAAACAAGCCCCTTATTATTAGGGTCCTGTAGGGGCACATGATAGTCATAAAATGATGATGGTGGTATGAAAGCACTAGACGTCAGAGAATCCCTCGACATCCTTAGTTAAATAATCTCACCAACAGTTCACGTGTAGTTCGAACTAATATGATAGCTAGTCAAATATGTTTTAGCCAATACCATAGTATTATGTTTCCAGATAACTACGAGAAAAGTCTATAATAATACAAATATCCATTTAACTTTTTCACACCTTTACAAATCACCTGAAAACAATTTCCCATGAGAACATCACTATTTGGAAATAGCTGAGAAACGCGTCACGTGACAGATTTTCATTCTTCATATAAATATCCCATTATTTTATTTAAAAGTGGCATTTTCGACTTTTTTCTGCGAACGTGGTGTCCTGTCCTTTGTCGGAGTTCCAGATACTGAGTATACTTCAATAAAACAGAGATCAATATTTTCTACTATACAGAATCAAACACTACTGACATTCAAGACTGGTACCATGTTACATGTCTACTACATGAACTGTTCTACTTGAACCAATGTATGAAAGTAACAATGATATTATATGTAATATTTGCTTAACTAATACCTCTCGGCAGAAATTTTATTGCTAACGATTTAAAGTTTAACAGATTGCGGCCCGGATATGTTTTCCCCGTCTATGAGGTGAAGTGTAGGGTTTTGTATTAAGTCAAAGATCAATATATTTACACCAGAGCGGCAAGTAAACATTCAGGTTTTACAAAGGGAAACGATTGAACAGTTCTAACGTGAACATTGTAGCAATTACTTCAGATCATAGGGACGAAAGTGACGTCGTCAATATAGCCAGGATCAAATCGTTTTGAGATTAAAACAGTTATATTTATAGTTATAATTTAGTCTTGTATCAACTAAAATGTCAATAATATATTCAAGGCTTATTGTACAAAGGCGGTCGGCCCATTCACAAATTATATGATAGCATACAAATTTACAAATTGACATGACAGTCTAAGTACAAATGCAATAAAGAATAACATGTTACAATACGTACAATAGTACGTTCATGATTATATGATATATTATATTATACTATATACATGTATTACTAGTAATGTTAACAAAATGATTTTGCTCAAATACGAGCTGGATAATGTTGTCAATAATTGTTTTCAGAATTTGAAACCGGGAGTAGAACAGTCTCTAACCCTATCACGTAAATATGGTCTATAATTTGATGTCATGGTTTCAGTTAAAGCTGACCACAGCAGAACCTCATAGTTTTATTCTACTGACCTTTGGCTGTGACCATACGTTTATACGATTAACTCGATCGATATCGGCGAGGAAATCTAAGGTCAAAACATTGTTAATGATTTAATTACTTATAATTTAAATGTATAACCTACAGACTGTATAGTAAAAGTGCCATGAACTTGTAATAGGTGATCAATTTAATCAAATAATCGACAGACGGTATTAGCAGTTCATACTTAAAATGCATTACGTACAACACTCAACTTGCAGTTTAAACCTCTTGATAAAAATCCCCACAGCCTTATACAATTATATAATTAACATTAATTGGTCTAACAGGTTAACAGGTGCATAATCCCGTACATTTATGATAACATGTATATGTGTATGGGGACACATACGTGAATATTGATTCAAACTGGAATCATATATCTTAATTAATAAGACTTTTAAAGTGTCGGTTCAAACATTTTCCCGAGTAACACCGGGCCCATTCAAACATTTTCCCGAGTAACACCGGGCCCATTCAAATATTGCCCCGAGTAACACCGGGCTCATTCAAACATTTCCTCGAGTAACACCGGACTCATTCAATCATTGCCCCGAATAACACCGGGCTCATTCAAACATTGCCCCGAGTAACACCGGACTCATTCAAACATTGCCCCGAGTAACACCGGACTCATTCCAACATTGCCCCGAGTAACACCGGACTCATTCAAACATTGCCCCGAGTAACACCGGACTCATTCAAACATTGCCCCGAGTAACACCGGACTCATTCAAACATTGCCCCGAGTAACACCGGACTCATTCAGTGGACATGCTGGTTTGGGGGTTTAGAGTTAAGGGTTTCAGAGATGCTATGTACAGACCGGATAAAGTAACTGTAAAACAAGGTCTACAACATATAATATATTATAAACCCTTCAGAGCCCAAATATTGATATTTGTCCTACTAATCGTTTCAATAACTGATTTTATTGACTACATTTTACTTCCTCGTGTTCCTAATGTACTGTTTCAATAACACTTTCAAGTACAAAAAAAACCAATCTTTCTTTCATGTTCATATATGTAACCGTTCAACGTTGTACATACTTGTACACATATATGCTATTTAAAATACTTGTGCATATGCAAACTCGTGTCACAATCTGTTCTGGTTACCTCTCATCAAGAGAAATAATTGACAGCAAACTCAGAACTATGAATAGGTTTACCAAGGACACCTCAATCCGGAGGGTATCCATCGCGAGTTGTCACAGAAGATAAGTAATGTTTATCTTTTGTCTCTTTTTGTCAAACAATGGAAATGCTGTTGAGTGATGAACTTACTATATTTAGTTTTGAAATATTGTAAATCTATACTTCATCACGACAACAACACTGTCATGATTTTTCTATATCACATATATACGAGTAGCTGTGGTCGTTGTAATATAATATTCATGCATCTACTATAACCTACATACTTAGTGCTAGCCAATGAACTACTTATATCCCTTCCGCTACCAAGCTTTTTTAGAGCCTACGTGAAATTCACATGAAGCCTATATTCCGTCTCTCAGACATTATTGACTTGTAGCACTGAGATAAACTCGATACATCCGAATGCTACACACCCGACCGAAAGTGAAAGTAGGCAAAATTGTCAACATTTTGACAAACGTCTCCGGAAATGACGATATGACAGTGACCCGTGCGTGAATAACTTCTTTTTTAGCTAAGTAAGCCTAATTTTGGGCCTATTTAGGGCATTGCTCCCGACCTCCTTTGTCTAGCCTTATATTCCTTCTATAGAAAAATAAAAACTTGTTGGCGCTAAATGTACACGCAATTCCACAGGGACTCGTACCGCAAAGGCTGGTAGTAAATTTCAGTTTTGGAAAACCTACGTTCAAAGCCCTCTTTAAAGGGAACCAGCGGGCCCAAAAAACCACGATAACCAAGCAAAATAATATATACGCGGAAATAACCAGCTATACGGTACCCTTTAGTCTGGGATACATGTGTATCCATGACAGCAAAATTCCCGAATTTAGGCCGTACACTATGGAGGCCGAAATGGCCATCCCGGCCAGTCTGCATTAGTACGTTATGGTAGCGGAAATGATATTAGATTCGTTCTTCAGTTCAAAGAAACAGTTAGCAAATGTTTAATACAAAACGTGCCAACCTATCTCTCGATCCGCCTAAATAATCAGTAACTGACTGGGTTATACGTACCATTCTACATTAATGCACATACCAATAATTTGTCTAAGGGGGCAGCGTGTCCAATTGCCGACTGTCGGGAATCGTCTCCGTGCTATGTCTAAAGTCCCGTGTATGCCCGCCACTCCCACCCCCATTGGAGCAAAATATTGATAGGTACATAAAGATGGAAAGAAACGTGTATTTCGTGTACAATTTTTGAATTTAAGACAGAGATAAAAAGATTAAATATATGTTTTGTGAAAAATTATAGTTTAACATACTCACTTGATCACCGTGTGTTGCGGTTGCAAATATGGATACATGTATTATAATATCCACCTAACATATACAGTA
Source organism: Spisula solida (assembly GCA_947247005.1). Lineage (NCBI taxonomy): Eukaryota > Metazoa > Mollusca > Bivalvia > Venerida > Mactridae > Spisula > Spisula solida. The sequence goes on along the minus strand of OX365950.1, from coordinate 33,874,704 downwards.
TGGTAGCGACCATGTCCATCTTTATTCATATCATGAAATTGTACAAACGGTTTAACTAAAAACATCTTTCTCTCACCAAAAGTTATTAAGATTATATTCCTATATAAACCACTGATTGAAACTTGTATATATTTTTCTCTCTAAGATTAGAAAGTTAACTGATGCCAGTAAACGGATTATGGTTGTAGATCTACTATACATGACATTGTAGACGTTGTAAATTTATAAATCCAGGAAAGCTAAACTTTAATCAAAATACACAGATTTCCTTTCAGTCGACATTAGTCTCTTATCTCTGACTGTAAATCCAATCTTATGCATCGTTTGATTCTAAATCAATATTATCGATTATGAAATATTCATTTTAGGGGTATACGTAACTGATTAAATCACCCATCGTTTAGAGTATGATCGGTGCATCGTGATAATAACTTTAAAATGAGTATAACACTTTTGACAAACAACTCACGTTCGTAAAAGCCTCAAAACGTACGTTCAGGGTAGTAATGTTTAAGAGGAAATAACGCTGATTAATTGATATATCTATCGATACCCAAAGATAAGAGTTTGTGTCTAAATCACAAAGTAAGATAATACATACAATTCCGTAATAAATATTTATTTGAAAGCAATTATCGTAAAATTTAGTTTCGCAAACAAACTTTGACATCGATAACAAACAAAGATCTTCCTATATCTGCCAAAATGAAATTAATGGCAACCAATATAGGAAAGTAATTTGTCCATTAAAAGGAACGCCAAAGACTTATATGTGTGATTATACCATATTTGTTTAGGAATTAAAACTCGATCAACGACAAAGACATTGGTGTAGTGGTCGATCATTTTAACGATACAATTTCAAAATAGTCGTCAAAATATTTTAATACAATGACAGACATGCTTTATCGAAATCATTCTTGATAGTTTAAATGTTACAATTGGACATACGTAAGTTAATTATTGTACACACTATCTATCATGCGAGAGACAACCTGTGGTTACATTTTCTTATATAGGTAATTTTTCAACAATCGCTCGCTTCATAAATTCATAACTCAAACGGGCGTATAATAGTAAACCAATATAAAACTCTCTATATTTTCGATTACAATCGAAGACATTGACATTGGTTCATAACACATTTAAACATGCTATACAGTATAGCATATCACGTTTACCCCCTAAATACTCAGAAACGTTAAGGCCCCAATACAGAGGGGGGGGGGTCACGTGATGATTGCATTTCGCCCGTAATGGCCGCGTCCGTATGAAAATTAGGTAAGTTGCTTTTTTGTGTCTGTTTTACTCAATATTTAAATATATTATACCGACCATGTTCTGGCAAACAACGCCCGGTTTCCATTGGAACCTTGCTTTTGTCTGTAGGTGCCGTAGTTTTTGTGATTACCCTGTGCACATTTTCGAATCGGCGACTTTCTGTTATGAAAGCCGCGATTGCATTGAGTCTTAAAGCAAACAAAATCATGTTTTATGTCAAACATCGGACTTAGCAAGGTTATTGTCGGTCGTGTATGTTCTTATTGCACAACATCGTATCTGTGCCCTAATGGTTCAGCATTTAGAAGCATTTCTACGATTTTATTTGAGTTAATGAGTAATGGTAGCATTGGCCAATACATTTTGCATGGTTGCAATGGGTAACAAAGCAGTAATACATCGTGAAGTTGTAATGATGATGCTTACTGTTGTTATTTATGTTTGTCATTGTGTGTATTAATAAAAAATAACTTATACGTAACACAAACAGAATAGTGTTATGGCATAGAATATATTTATTATATACATGTAGTCGGTTCTTTTTATGTGGAATTTAACTTAAGTCATTCCAGTAACATACATTCTACGCTGTAATCCTTACGCATATTATTTTTGTTCCAGTTTTAAGACTTGTCGAGGAAGAAAAGTAACCATCGACCGTATATTCGGCGCAGGAGCGACCTAGTTAGACGCCATTCCAACAAGAACGCGCAACCAAACACAAGACCAGGGACATTGGGTGTCAGCTGGGAAAAAGCTCGAACCAACTACAGCAAAATGCTTCCTACAAAACGTATGGGTTTAGGGTAGGCCATTCAACTAAGAAAAATACCATATGTGGATTTATACGTTTAAAATTGTTTAAATCATGCACATTCTTTTCCCTGCTACTGTTTGGGAACATCTCATGTTGAAATTCTCAACTTCAGAACAGCAGATGACTTTTTTGTGCATTTTATTATGTTTCTTCTTCAGTGAGTTCTCTGTTTGGTTTAACTTTCTTACAAAATGAATACAAGCTATATATCTCTTTTGATGCTTGTATCTAAGAATCTTAGCGAATTTAAGTCAATAAAGTAAAGGAAACCCATTTTAAAGACATAACCTTTATTGTTTATAATATATTGGTATTGATTTTGAAAATATGACTAGTAACACTACTTGTGTCATTAAAACTATGACTTATACATTTAATAAATTACAGAAACAATATGTAAAAGGCTAATCACCCTGTATAAATACACAAGGCCCAACAAGGCATGCCACACGATAAATGGATTCCTGTCGTGACTGAGTCAATGAGAAGTCATACAAAATTGGATTAATGTTACCAGTGTGGACATACCACATGGTATGTGACGTAATGTCTAACTAAGAACGCAAGAATAAATCTGCCAACACAAGGTTAAAACAACCGTAATAGTTTTTATGTTTTACCTATTTTAATGAAACATCTTCGACGCTCAAGCCGAGAATGAGTACTATCCATGCAATTTAATAAAAATGATATATTTCAACAAAACATCACAGTTGAGCGTTTGAGTCTTTTTCGTGGACAATGCTCATTCTCTGCATTGATTATGTCAGTCAAAATTGGTCAAAGAATGAAATACTTGCGATTATTGTACTTAGTGTTGACAGATTTTTCTTAGCCAAAATCTACGTCACATACCACATGGTATTTCCACACTGATAACTAGTGATTTAGATCAAATATTTTGTTGAATCAAAAGAAATCAATTTGTCCTAGATTTTCCAAAGATATTCGATATTAATCAATTTCACGTGCGATATACTCTGGACTCTGTGATAAATGATTGGAGGACAATATGTCACTCACCCTAGCTACTTTTGAAAGTTTGGGATTATACCGTAACATTGTTCCAAAGACATACATTTTGACCCGGGTTCATGGGAAACAGACGCATACAACAAACCTCTGACGAAGAGGCAGTGGACACACAACTACCACAAATACTCATCTTGGGCATTTTATGCACAAGTGAGCTAAAATGAAATCACAGATTAATCACAGATTATGTCATATTAAATGTTTAAAACAACATCATAGAACGAGATCAAACTTGCTTGCAACGAATCAGTTATGTACTCAGATATGCTTAGCGGTACAGTCCGCTAGTATACCGATAGCTCCTACGACGTCTACACATGTGCTTCTCTTCACCATTGTGCATACTGGTATCGTCCCGATGACTTCTCTTAGACTTAAAGTCTGCACTACATGTGTCACATTTATATTTCTCATCGTTGTGAGCAAGAGAAACATACTGTTGTACCTGTAGTCGAGTGGCAAATGATTTTCCACAAGTCTCGTAGGTTTCCTGAAGTTCTGAGTCATGCTTACTGCATCTGAAATAATATGCACAAGTCAAACTCAATCATTTGTCGGTAACAGACAAACATATAATTTAATAAACAAACCATTCACACAATTTTTAATTGTAGAATCCGAAATAAATGTAAGTAAAATGGAAATCGACATAGACAGAGCAGAAACATGCGAGTCGTTGTAATACTACATTGTTGTAGAATCAAGCACACCTTGCATTCCGCTCTATGTGCCTATATATAATAAACTAGTCGAAATTTTATCATTATGTAACCGTTGGTATTTAAGTTTATAGTAAAAAATTCTAATCAGTTCGTCACACTTGTTTAATCTCAAGTACTACGAATACTGTATCAGAACGAATAAATTCCTATTGTTACCACGTGGCTGCATATATCGAAATGAACAACGTGACTAACTTTTCTAATACCTGGTATGAACTCTTTGACAACAGCAAAAACACGTTGCATTTGATATTTTGACTTGTATTTTATACATACAGAAAGTCTACAGGTCGTGTTTGAATAAAACAGAAGGTAAGATTTGGTGGGTCGCCGTGCAATTCACCGATTAAAAGGATGTACAGTGAAGCAGTATGCTATACCTGTGCATCCGAAACTTTAAACTGTCGAAAAATGCCTTCCCACAACATTATAGGGAGCATTATGTTCATGGCCTCTCACGTGTCTAATTTATCCACCTCTGGATTTCAGTACAGTAGCACAGTACGTGCAAACATGTTCCATTGCTAGTTTTCTGAAATGTAGAATAGATATAGAATAGACAATTTGTGCCGGAAATCAAAATAATAAACACGAGTCTATTAATCCGTGTCAATTAGCAGTAATTCAGCGTCACATGAGTTACATAAACGATCAACGGCAAAAGAGCAACGTGTTGACTCAATACAAACGTGGTGGCTTTGATGTGCGGGATACGAATTTCACATGACGTTAGGTATTCGATATACACGTGTGGTAGGCCTTCATTTGAGTAATTGATAAAATATGATTTATGCAGCATACTTTTTTCAGTAGCACAGAATAAGTCGCTAATTTTATTTAAAATCAAACCCATGTACACTGAAACCGCTAATTATCCGTATTCGAGATGTTCAGTGGCATTATGCAGATATAACTAACCAGGACTAGCGATACTCGATATATTCCCATACTGATTTCGCGAATAAAAACGAGAGAAAGGTAAAACACACTTTATGAGCGATTTTTGTTACCCATTGCAACCATGCAAAATGTATTGCCCAGTGCTACCATTACTCATTAACTCAAATAAAATCGTAGAAATGCTTCTAAATGCTGAACTGATAGGGCAAAGATAGGATGTTGTGCAATAAGAACATACACGACCGACAACAACCTTGCTAAGTCCGATGTTTGACATAAAACATGACTTTGTTTGCTTTAAGACTCATCATTACAGAAAGTCGTCGATTCGAAAATGTGCACAGGGTTAAAAAAAACGGCACCTACAGACAAAAGCAAGGTTCCAATGGAAACCGGGCGTTGTTGGCCAGAACATGGTCGGTATAATATATTTAAATATTGAATAAAACAGACACAAAAAAGCAACTTACCTCATTTTCATACGGGTGCGGCCATTACGGGCGAAATGCAACCATCACGTGATTCCCCCTCTGCTATAACTAACCAAACGTCGCTTATCATGACGACCAAACTCAGGACAAATGTTTTCGTTCGTTGGTTTGTATACGTTCGACTGAGAAAGTCGTAAGTGCGGGGTCATTCGTTTCCCTGTTAGATCCACAGGTGATTGTATCATTAATAAAGAGTAAACAAAACCATTTTTTTTATAAAATTTATAATATCTTAGATAACATAAATTTGATAAAAAAGTTGTTTTACTCATTATCAATGATACAGTTACCTGTGGTTAGATCGGCCAATGACCTCAATATCTAAAGCTTCCGGAAGATAGTTTTTTTTAATATTATCATATTACATGTGTATATAGAAATATTTGAAAAAGTTTTTTCTCTTATTAAAAGTGCACATGTTCTTGTTATGTTGTTATAAACACGACCAGGGTTTTCTAAGACAAAATCTAATAAGACACATGGCGTTGGTTATTAAATGAACTGACCGATCAATAGACACACGAAGACTGGGGCTTCTCTGCCATACCATGAGTGTAATGATCGAGGCATAAGGAATTAAGGAAGCAGATCCTAATGTAGTGGTCACTATTGACACATTCATTATGTTGGTGTCCCTTTTATATGGGGTTGATGTGTCTGATCCGTGTATATAGTCTGTTCCACCAAGTAGAGGTCACTATTGACACATTCATGTCCTTGTTGTATGGGGTTAAGGTGTATGTAAGGTGTATGTACACCTAGTGCAGTTTGTTTGATCAAGTATTGTGGGGTCATGTTTAGTGCAGTCATTGGGTTAGTGCCATTTCTATATGTAGAGGCAGGGGAGTTTATAGGAATGTATGGTATGTCTTCTGCAAGTATACAGTTTAAACTAAGAACACTTTTATTGCGCAATATCGTTCTTGTAAGTACAGTAAAGTTGGACAAAACAAAGGGGCACCTGTACTCAATTGCACAATGCTGCCCGCCAGTCCGTCCGTCTACACACACGAAAACAGCTACATTCCGTCCGCCCCCCCCCCCCTCCTCCCCACATACCTTAAGTGGTCGGATGTGTGGCTTAACATATAGGGAAATATATTGAATTGATTCTGTTATCACTTTTGTTCTTTAAGTGGTCATTCCTTTGATCCTAAACAATAGAAAGACCAACTAAGGTAGTAATTGTGGATGAGTCCGTCCGTTCGTACAGGTGTCCAAAAAGAAAGTATACAGTTTCAGTATCTATTTATCAAACTTCCTCATTCTGTTATCGCAAAGAAAAATTGCACGTTTGTAGTAAGTTTTTTCTGTAAGCCCGCTCACAAGAAAACTACCTATTCGGTCGGGATGTGACCTAACACACCATAAATATATTGAATTCATTTTGTAACCCATTCATTATTCTATTCTTTAAGTGGTCGTTCCTTTGACAATTAAAAAAACACCTAAGGTAGAAATCGTGGGGTTGTTCGTCTGTCTATCCTAATCACAGCTTTGTTCATTGTATTTTTCAAATGAGTATCATGTCTCAAGATAACTCCTAAGTTGCTATGTTGTATGTTTATTTCGTTTCGGCAAGATAGTGACTAATGGGAGATTTCCTAACTCATTACTTCTTATTGCTACTATCTTATACAGGGTTGGGTTTTGCTTCTTTAAGAAAGTATGGATATATTAATTTTTTGAAGTCGGGTGTCTTCTTAAAGGAAGTATCACTATTCCTTTTGAGTCAGTTTCTCGTGGCAGTGGTATGTGACGCTGCTCGAGAAACACCCATTTTTTGGGGGTAATTGTGGGAGGGTTTTCTTTGTGTTCTTTGTATTTTATTTACATCTACAATGTATATACATTTGGTATGATTTCCTTGTACATTGTTACACATTTATATGAGCTCTCCAACATTGGAGGTAATAAAAGTATTATTATTACATGTTTTAGGTATTACTAGTATACAGACACTCGACGTACTTAGAATAGATTCTAACTGGTGTACGACATATACCCCCATACCCAGCTCTTACCTTGAAGAAGTAAGGTCACTCCGATCTGTGACACACGACGATTTGTCCGAGGTTTTATCCGTCTGTGTATAGACATTACTTGTGTCTAAAGTGAAAAGCTTTTTACCGCATGGAATTGGAATTATTTCGTTTTCTAAGCCCTCGTCTGTTTGCTGTGTGTTCCGTGACTTGCTGCGGCTTGACCATGCTCGTGTCTGTGGCCCCGTCACCACAGAATGTCGCGGGAACTGGTTACTTTGGATACGCCGGAAGCCGGTTTTACACTGAAAACAGTCGACAGTACTATCCCATGAGTTTGTGACCTCATGAAGCGGTCGTACCTTATCTTCACGGTCCCAGTAAATATTCCTTGTCGAAGCAATCGGATAGGTTCCTCTACTTCTACTGCGTAGTTCTGCATCATAATTATCCTGTCTGCTGATTGCCATTAATTCTTCATCCATCTCATTATTATCATCATTGAATGTCACTAATTCATTAAATTCCACAGCCTTTTCCATGGCTACAGTCATATATACTTTGTCGGTATCAGTTTCATCAACTGTTTCACCTGCATCAGGTATATCAACTACGATCTCGCGACTAACTACAGTCTCCTCGCTTGTTATATGAACGTTAGCATTGTCACTATAACTAATCCCCTTGTTTTTGTCCACTCCTATATCTAGCTCTGTCGCTGTGTTTTCTCTAGCTGGTGGAGTTATGAGAATTTCATTATTATCTACATCTTTGGAATCCTTTTCGACACTTCTCGGTCCAATTTTGTTATAATCAACAAAGCCCTCGCAATTTTCCATTGTTCAAATCATCAATTATATGACCATTTAAAACCAATTATTATGTCGTTAACGAGTTCTTTAAAGCTCAAACGACAAGAAGTTCGGCTTAAAAACCTGCATATTTTAATAATTTGTCCTTTCACTAAATAAGTTAACGAGGTTGTATGAATCTTTAAAAGTTGTTTATGATTTCGAATAATGGAAACAGTGTATGTTCTCATTCGTCTCAAGTAGTGTATACAGAATTTAATTGACTTTACAAACGCCGATTTCATTCAATTGAATACATTTTCACCGTAATTAAAAAAATTATAGCCTGTATGCACTGTATATAATTTATTTTTTTATTTAAAAAAAAACGATTCTCTGTGCTAACATACTTGATTATGATATGTATACACTATTAACCGCTGTATTTGTCCAGCAACCACGTTACACTGTACCTCCATTTTTTGTCCATTAAGTTGATTTTTTTAGAAGTTGTAATAATATTCTCATCGACTTCATCAAATATTGCACCACCTGTTAAAATGCGACCAGGTTCTCGAACAAAGGCAACAGTAACATCAAACATTTGCTTAGAGGCTCCATTTAAAGTTTAGTCGTCCTTTACTGCTCTCACTTTAGGTAAAGACGCCAATGTAACATCCCAACGATAACACATACAAGTTTGCATAGTACGTCTAAAGATTCTACAAAGTAGGTCTTAGATAACTATTATACACGGCATCTTTGTACATCAAAGTGGCATATCATTTTGTGAAGCAATGTCATCAACTTCTTACACGCATATTTGAATACCCGTAACCTGCAGTGCACGACATCCTTTAAATATACATACGGAAAGCCTTGATAGGGCATTACAAATGGTTAAATTGGTAATGATACAAAACTATAGAGATGTATCCGTTTCCAGATTCGTGTCTTTAAATTAACGATGACAATGGGTAAGGTTTTTAAATCATTACATTAATTGTTAAATCTTCAATAGTGTCTCAGTGGTTCAGGGTTCAAGTTTCTAGCTGGCTATTGTTATGTTCCAAAGCTCGGGTATACAATACTGCAAAATACTTAACGAACCGGTCGTATATACAAAATGTATATATATTGGTATAGAAATGTTATATCGTACGGCATCATTAAATTCTAGGCTGCATACTTTGGATTTCATGGCTTTATTCAGCTAGTATTCTTTACAAGTAGAACAATGCTGAGTTAGTATGTTTTTGTCTTTTCTCACTGAATGACAATATTATACTGAGCAAATGATTCAAATAGACTAGTCTATGCCTACATTTCTCCCAGTATGTTGTATTTTTAGTTTCGTTCTGATGCATGAAGGGTACAATGTATGAACTGGTCTGTCAAGTGAATTAATCCATACAGTGAGATAATCATTGACATCTTCGAAAATGTTGATTTCGCCTGCCTGCCTGCTGCCTGCCTGCCTGCCCGCCTGCCCGCCTGCCCGCCTGCCCGCCCGCATGCCCGCCCGCCCGCCTGCCTGCCCGCCTGCCTGCCTGCCTGTAGCTGAAGGTAGACCGTCAGACCCGAGTATCGACTCTTACAAACAATATAAATCTGCTAAGCGTGCCTTTAGGCGATTACAGAGACAATGTGTTCAACAATATACTGTAAAACTTAATCAAGAAATTGACCGAACGGCTGAAGTGAATAAAAATCAATTCTGGAAAATTGTAAAAAACAGGAAAAAAATACTGGAAGAGCGACTGGAGCTGGAATTAATCTCAAACGAAATGTGTGTAGACGAAAGATTCCTCATGAGCATAGATGTGTCGGTTGGCTTTGTTCTGAACACTAGCGATTTCACATAGCCCCACAAGAAGAAGTCCAATGATTTAGAGCCTGGCTGTGGGCGGACCAGGTCACACCACAGTGGTATTTCCTGGAAATTACTTTGGTACCAACTGTTTCAAAGAATTCATCCAACCTGTTATGTACAATGTGTGGCCCTGGCACATCTTGCATGAACTATGCAACATTCAAAACAATAGATCACCTGTGGCGTTTAGGAATGAGCTGGTTTAACAAAGACAAGTAACAGAGTTTATTTCTTTCTATTGTGCTATCAGAATCGCTAGTGTACAATTTAAAGCCAACGGACACATCTATGCTGATGAGGAACATCAAAAGAGAAGGTTAGAAGATCCGGTAAGACACATGTGCAAATGAAATTGATAGTTTCAAAAAACAAGTGCAAGAAGGGACATGTAAGAATGCGATATGTATCGTAAAATCGTCGTTAATTACGATAAATGACGTCACAGACAAAATAAGGTAATTTTAGAAAATTGACATGTTTCTAATTATTAGCCGGGTTATAATCTTAAAATTGGTCAAAGATAAAATTACATGTGCAAATTGTCTTGGCGATAGAAGTTTGTAGGGATTTGATAAATATACACTGAAACTGTATACTTTGAACAAGTCATAATTCTTTGCTAGCCATTATTTTTATACTTATAGCAAATTGCTCATATTTTCAGCAACTTCGCCAAGATCTAGTCACAAGTTCGTTTCCAAAACACAAATAACAATGCTTTCGTAAATGAACACATTTAGTAGTAAATGACCATGAGGACATTCATGAGGAAATGTAATATTATAAAACTGTATACTGATTGCACCAAAAGGATTGTTGCAATTATACCTTTAACTATCTTATCAATGCTTGTAACGTATACATGTATGGACTTCATTTTGTTCCATTTGTATGCACACTCGTATAAACTTTTAAACCACAGTAAAATACCATGATTAACCAATACAATGTACATTTTTGTAACTAGTTTCTCCGCGTGTAAAATCATACTCTAGGTTGTTCAATAAACTTCGTCATTTAAGTGATTGGGTTACAACTAAAAGTTTGTGCTTTACAGACTATTAGATTCATTCAAGGGAAATGATTCTTCTCATTACACATTCTGGTATAATATATAAACTCATCGTGGTTATCTCCCTTTGTATATGATATTTAAAAACAACCATTTCAATGAGAGCACTACAAGACAGAGATAAACTGTAAGTATTATCAGCGGCTTGAGAATAACGGTGTACGTGGTTATTTATACGAGGACAGATAATCGTTTTTAACGTTAAATCATCGTCTTGAACTTCAAATAAAGAATGAGTTTCTAGGCCCCATATTTGAAACTATTCATTATCAATTTATCATTGTAGCTGTCATGTGTTATTGGTATAGTATCTGCCGATATTTATCAATGAAATAGACAGAATCAAAATGAATTTGAATACTTTCAAAACAACAAAATATACCATTCACCAATTTCTTGACCGATTTCACCTCTCGTGATGACAATGCATGTATAATGAATGAAAAAGGAATTGCTTAGTTTTCTCGTCGATCTGGTGTCAAAATTCAGACGAATACATTTAAAAGTAAGTTTGTTGAACTCAACAACATGATTGTTGAAGGTTAAATTGTCCTACCCATGGTAAATAAATTATGTTATACGATGGGATGTCAAATGCAACATGTTTTTGCTGTTATTTTATTTATTATCAGCAACATCCATACAATAGGCATACGATTACAACAAACACAGCGTGTAAACCAAACCAGTGTATGACTTATTGGAAGACTATAACATTCAACTTGCTAGCAAAAGCGACTGTTACTTCCGGTTACTGTATGACTTATTGGGATACTATGAACTTCAACGTGTATGACTTGTTGCGATAACCGGAAGTTGACTCATTTATTCACGATACTACTTTTCATAAGAATGATTTTAAATGTAAATAATGAATGGTAGTACAATATATGTGTGCCTACAAGGGTTATACGTCCAATCCATTAGAATGTACGGGCTCATACATGGTTTAAACGTCCAATCTGTTAGTAAACATGGGTTCCTACACGGTTATACTTCCAATCCAGTAGAATGGGTTCCTATATGGGACATACGTCCAATCCAGTAGAATGCATGGGTTCCTATATGGGACATACGTCCAATCCAGTAGAATGCATGGGTTCCTATATGGGACATACGTCCAATCCAGTAGAATGCATGGGTTCCTATATGGGCCACACGTCCAATCCAGTAGAATGCATGGGTTCCTATATGGGACATACGTCCAATCCTGTAGAATGCATGGGTTCCTATATGGGCCACACGTCCAATCCAGTAGAATGCATGGGTTCCTATATGGGACATACGTCCAATCCAGTAGAATGCATGGGTTCCTATATGGGACATACGTCCAATCCAGTAGAATGCATGGGTTCCTATATGGGACACACGTCCAATCGAGTAGAATGCATTGGTTCCTATATGGGACATACGTCCGATCCAGTAGAATGCATGGGTTCCTATATGGGACATACGTCCAATCCAGTAGAATGCATGGGTTCCTATATGGGACATACGTCCAATCCAGTATAATGCATGGGTTCCTATATGGGACATACGTCCAATCCAGTAGAATGCATGGGTTCCTATATGGGACATACGTCCAATCCAGTAGAATGCATGGGTTCCTATATTGGACATACGTCCAATCCAGTAGAATGCATGTGTTCCTACAGTTCATGGCTTATACGTCCAATTCATTAGAATACACGGCTTTCTACATGGTGTATACGTCCAATTCATTTACATACATGGGTTCATACATGGGTTATACGTCCAATTTATTTACATACATGGGTTATACGTCTAATCTATTACAGTTGAGGCTCACAGGGAAGACTGGGCATGCCCAACTGTGTCGTCTCTTAAAAATAAAGTCGTTATTATTATTATTATTATTATAGAACACATGGCTTCCTACATGGGTTATTATACTTCGAATGCATTAGAATACAAGGGATCTTACACGGGTTATACGTCCAATCTATTAGAATGCATAGGTTCAAACATGGGTAATACGTCTAATTCATTATAATACATGGGTTCCTGCATGGGTTATATGTCCAATCCTTTAAATACGAGGGGTGATCCAGAATTACATGTACGTGGACTTTTGCTCTAATTGGAAAACCGTTATAGTTACATTTACAAATCTTTAGACAATCTAATAATGATACTTACTGCACATGTAAACTAAATTCCATGTAGATATGATAACAAATAACGTAAATACAACGTCTGTAAGAGGGTATGGTTATGAATCGCGGGGCAGCTCAGAAATGACGTACGATGTCGCCTTCACGCCTGTATCATTTCATGATGCTTTTGAACACTGTTAATTAACTGTTCTGTATTTTCCTTTACCCATTATGCTCTTATTGTATGCATATCTCATCGTCCTGTCAATATTTACCTTACTGTACCGTTACCAGCCCTGCAAGATAATATTTTCCCACTAATGTCACGAATGGTTGATTCTGACCAACGTAAACACCGATCCAGTCAACGTTGGGGTTTTACCTCTACCCGCATCGCCTGTCACATCATCAAGGCCTTCTTTAAAACGTTTATGCCATTTAAAAACAAGTGGCTGTGATACAATATGTCTAATACTTGATTTCTCCAACATTTCTTTCGTCTGCGTTGGGGTTTTTCCAAGCTGTACAAAGAATTACATGGTTATGCGAGTATAAATGAAATTTTGTGACGTCATTATTGACGTTAATTATGATAAGACAATAGTTACATATATATTCATAACATGACGAATACACCGAATTTTACTTTGAAATTTGACTCAGATGTCCATACAATATTAGACAACATGATGCCATATTTTTTAAATGAAGAAACACAATAACAATCAGCAATAACGTAACACGTTTTACTGAAAATATCTGTGTTGATCCGCGAAAGCATTTATGCGTTGCCATGGTAGCGTGTAACTGTTGATGCAAAGAATGTGTTGCTTTTTATGTCAATAATAGATAAAAGTCGCTCGTGTGTAACTTTCATACTGATCTGACCTTAAATAAACTTTCTAGAGCAAAACTCCACGTAATTCTGGATCACCCCACGTACATGTCTACATTCAATTTGGTTATACGCACAATCCATTAGTATTCATGGACGTGTAACCAATGTACGAACACATGTATTCTAAGTGATTGGACGTATTACCCATGTATTCTAAGTGATTGGACGTATTACCCATGTAATCTAAGTGGTTGGACGTATTACCCATGTATTCTAAGTGATTGGACGTATTACCCATGTAATCTAAGTGATTGGACGTATAACCCATGTATTCTAAGTGATTGGACGTATTACCCATGTAATCTAAGTGATTGGACGTATTACCCATGTATTCTAAGTGATTGGACGTACATTTGTATTACCCATGTAATCTAGTGATTGGACGTATTACCCATGTAATCTAAGTGATTGGACGTATTACCCATGTAATCTAAGTGATTGGACGTATTACCCATGTAATCTAAGTGATTGGACGTATTACCCATGTAATCTAAGTGATTGGACGTTACTTACCCACGTAATCTAAGTGATTGGACGTATTACCCATGTATTCTAAGTGATTGGACGTATTACCCATGTATTCTAAGTGATTGGACGTATTACCCATGTAATCTAAGTGATTGGACGTATTACCCATGTATTCTAATAGATTGGACGTACATTTGTATTACCCATGTAATCTAAGTGATTGGACGTATTACCCATGTAATCTAAGTGATTGGACGTATTACCCATGTATTCTAAGTGATTGGACGTTACTTACCCACGTAATCTAAGTGATTGGACGTATTACCCATGTATTCTAAGTGATTGGACGTATTACCCATGTATTCTAAGTGATTGGACGTATTACCCATGTAATCTAAGTGATTGGACGTATTACCCATGTAATCTAAGTGATTGGACGTATTACCCATGTAATCTAAGTGATTGGACGTATTACCCATGAAATCTAAGTGATTGGACGTATTACCCATGTAATCTAAGTGATTGGACGTTACTAACCCACGTAATCTAAGTGATTGGACGTATTACCCACGTAGTCTAAGTGATTGGACGTATTACCCATGTATTCTAAGTGATTGGACGTATTACCCATGTAATCTAAGTGATTGGACGTATTACCCATGTACTCTAAGTGATTGGACGTTACTTACCCACGTAATCTAAGTGATTGGACGTATTACCCATTTATTCTAAGTGATTGGACGTATTACCCATGTATTCTAAGTGATTGGACGTATTACCCATGTAATCTAAGTGATTGGACGTATTACCCATGTAATCTAAGTGATTGGACGTATTACCCATGTATTCTAAGTGATTGGACGTACATTTGTATTACCCATGTAATCTAAGTGATTGGACGTACATGTATTACCAATGTATTCTAAGTGATTGGACGTATTGCCCATGTAATCTAAGTGATTGAACGTATTACCCATGTAAGCTAAGTGATTGGACGTTACTTACCCACGTAATCTAAGTGAATGGACGTATTACCCATGTATTCTAAGTGATTGGACGTATTACCCATGTATTCTAAGTGATTGGACGTATTACCCATGTAATCTAAGTGATTGGACGTATTACCCATGTAATCTAAGTGATTGGACGTATTACCCATGTAATCTAAGTGATTGGACGTATTACCCATGAAATCTAAGTGATTGGACGTATTACCCATGTAATCTAAGTGATTGGACGTTACTTACCCACGTAATCTAAGTGATTGGACGTATTACCCATGTAGTCTAAGTGATTGGACGTATTACCCATGTATTCTAAGTGATTGGACGTATTACCCATGTAATCTAAGTGATTGGACGTATTACCCATGTACTCTAAGTGATTGGACGTATTACCCATGTAATCTAAGTGGTTGGACGTATTACCCATGTATTCTAAGTGATTGGACGTATTACCCATGTAATCTAAGTGATTGGACGTATAACCCATGTATTCTAAGTGAGTGGACGTATTACCCATGTAATCTAAGTGATTGGACGTATTACCCATGTATTCTAAGTGATTGGACGTACATTTGTATTACCCATGTAATCTAGTGATTGGACGTATTACCCATGTAATCTAAGTGATTGGACGTATTACCCATGTAATCTAAGTGATTGGACGTATTACCCATGTAATCTAAGTGATTGGACGTATTACCCATGTAATCTAAGTGATTGGACGTTACTTACCCTCGTAATCTAAGTGATTGGACGTATTACCCATGTATTCTAAGTGATTGGACGTATTACCCATGTATTCTAAGTGATTGGACGTATTACCCATGTAATCTAAGTGATTGGACGTATTACCCATGTATTCTAAGTGATTGGACGTACATTTGTATTACCCATGTAATCTAAGTGATTGGACGTATTACCCATGAAATCTAAGTGATTGGACGTATTACCCATGTAATCTAAGTGATTGGACGTTACTTACCCACGTAATCTAAGTGATTGGACGTATTACCCATGTAATCTAAGTGATTGGACGTATTACCCATGTAATCTAAGTGGTTGGACGTATTACCCATGTATTCTAAGTGATTGGACGTATTACCCATGTAATCTAAGTGATTGGACGTATAACCCATGTATTCTAAGTGATTGGACGTATTACCCATGTAATCTAAGTGATTGGACGTATTACCCATGTATTCTAAGTGATTGGA
Organism: Spisula solida; assembly: GCA_947247005.1. Lineage (NCBI taxonomy): Eukaryota > Metazoa > Mollusca > Bivalvia > Venerida > Mactridae > Spisula > Spisula solida. The sequence continues at coordinate 33,858,039 of OX365950.1, read as the reverse complement.
CGTACATTTGTATTACCCATGTAATCTAGTGATTGGACGTATTACCCATGTAATCTAAGTGATTGGACGTATTACCCATGTAATCTAAGTGATTGGACGTATTACCCATGTAATCTAAGTGATTGGACGTATTACCCATGTACTCTAAGTGATTGGACGTTACTTACCCACGTAATCTAAGTGATTGGACGTATTACCCATGTATTCTAAGTGATTGGACGTATTACCCATGTATTCTAAGTGATTGGACGTATTACCCATGTAATCTAAGTGATTGGACGTATTACCCATGTATTCTAAGTGATTGGACGTACATTTGTATTACCCATGTAATCTAAGTGATTGGACGTATTACCCATGTAATCTAAGTGATTGGACGTATTACCCATGTATTCTAAGTGATTGGACGTTACTTACCCACGTAATCTAAGTGAATGGACGTATTACCCATGTATTCTAAGTGATTGGACGTATTACCCATGTATTCTAAGTGATTGGACGTATTACCCATGTAATCTAAGTGATTGGACGTATTACCCATGTAATCTAAGTGATTGGACGTATTACCCATGTAATCTAAGTGATTGGACGTATTACCCATGAAATCTAAGTGATTGGACGTATTACCCATGTAATCTAAGTGATTGGACGTTACTTACCCACGTAATCTAAGTGATTGGACGTATTACCCACGTAGTCTAAGTGATTGGACGTATTACCCATGTATTCTAAGTGATTGGACGTATTACCCATGTAATCTAAGTGATTGGACGTATTACCCATGTACTCTAAGTGATTGGACGTTACTTACCCACGTAATCTAAGTGATTGGACGTATTACCCATTTATTCTAAGTGATTGGACGTATTACCCATGTATTCTAAGTGATTGGACGTATTACCCATGTAATCTAAGTGATTGGACGTATTACCCATGTAATCTAAGTGATTGGACGTATTACCCATGTATTCTAAGTGATTGGACGTACATTTGTATTACCCATGTAATCTAAGTGATTGGACGTACATGTATTACCAATGTATTCTAAGTGATTGGACGTATTGCCCATGTAATCTAAGTGATTGGACGTATTACCCATGTAATCTAAGTGAATGGACGTATTACCCATGTAATCTAAGTGAATGGACGTATTACCCATGTATTCTAAGTGATTGGACGTATTACCCATGTATTCTAAGTGATTGGACGTATTACCCATGTAATCTAAGTGATTGGACGTATTACCCATGTAATCTAAGTGATTGGACGTATTACCCATGAAATCTAAGTGATTGGACGTATTACCCATGTAATCTAAGTGATTGGACGTTACTTACCCACGTAATCTAAGTGATTGGACGTATTACCCATGTAGTCTAAGTGATTGGACGTATTACCCATGTATTCTAAGTGATTGGACGTATTACCCATGTAATCTAAGTGATTGGACGTATTACCCATGTACTCTAAGTGATTGGACGTACATTTGTATTACCCATGTAATCTAAGTGATTGGACGTATTACCCATGTAATCTAAGTGATTGAACGTATTACCCATGTAATCTAAGTGATTGGACGTATTACCCATGTAATCTAAGTGATTGGACGTTACTTACCCACGTAATCTAAGTGATTGGACGTATTACCCATTTATTCTAAGTGATTGGACGTATTACCCATGTATTCTAAGTGATTGGACGTATTACCCATGTAATCTAAGTGATTGGACGTATTACCCATGTATTCTAAGTGATTGGACGTATTACCCATGTATTCTAAGTGATTGGACGTACATTTGTATTACCCATGTAATCTAAGTGATTGGACGTACATGTATTACCAATGTATTCTAAGTGATTGGACGTATTGCCCATGTAATCTAAGTGATTGAACGTATTACCCATGTAATCTAAGTGATTGGACGTATTACCCATGTACTCTAAGTGATTGGACGTATTACCCATGTAATCTAAGTGGTTGGACGTATTACCCATGTATTCTAAGTGATTGGACGTATTACCCATGTAATCTAAGTGATTGGACGTATAACCCATGTATTCTAAGTGATTGGACGTATTACCCATGTAATCTAAGTGATTGGACGTATTACCCATGTATTCTAAGTGATTGGACGTACATTTGTATTACCCATGTAATCTAGTGATTGGACGTATTACCCATGTAATCTAAGTGATTGGACGTATTACCCATGTAATCTAAGTGATTGGACGTATTACCCATGTAATCTAAGTGATTGGACGTATTACCCATGTAATCTAAGTGATTGGACGTTACTTACCCTCGTAATCTAAGTGATTGGACGTATTACCCATGTATTCTAAGTGATTGGACGTATTACCCATGTATTCTAAGTGATTGGACGTATTACCCATGTAATCTAAGTGATTGGACGTATTACCCATGTAATCTAAGTGATTGGACGTACATTTGTATTACCCATGTAATCTAAGTGATTGGACGTATTACCCATGAAATCTAAGTGATTGGACGTATTACCCATGTAATCTAAGTGATTGGACGTTACTTACCCACGTAATCTAAGTGATTGGACGTATTACCCATGTAGTCTAAGTGATTGGACGTATTACCCATGTAATCTAAGTGGTTGGACGTATTACCCATGTATTCTAAGTGATTGGACGTATTACCCATGTAATCTAAGTGATTGGACGTATAACCCATGTATTCTAAGTGATTGGACGTATTACCCATGTAATCTAAGTGATTGGACGTATTACCCATGTATTCTAAGTGATTGGACGTACATTTGTATTACCCATGTAATCTAGTGATTGGACGTATTACCCATGTAATCTAAGTGATTGGACGTATTACCCATGTAATCTAAGTGATTGGACGTATTACCCATGTATTCTAAGTGATTGGACGTTACTTACCCACGTAATCTAAGTGAATGGACGTATTACCCATGTATTCTAAGTGATTGGACGTATTACCCATGTATTCTAAGTGATTGGACGTATTACCCATGTAATCTAAGTGATTGGACGTATTACCCATGTAATCTAAGTGATTGGACGTATTACCCATGTAATCTAAGTGATTGGACGTATTACCCATGAAATCTAAGTGATTGGACGTATTACCCATGTAATCTAAGTGATTGGACGTTACTTACCCACGTAATCTAAGTGATTGGACGTATTACCCACGTAGTCTAAGTGATTGGACGTATTACCCATGTATTCTAAGTGATTGGACGTATTACCCATGTAATCTAAGTGATTGGACGTATTACCCATGTACTCTAAGTGATTGGACGTTACTTACCCACGTAATCTAAGTGATTGGACGTATTACCCATTTATTCTAAGTGATTGGACGTATTACCCATGTATTCTAAGTGATTGGACGTATTACCCATGTAATCTAAGTGATTGGACGTATTACCCATGTAATCTAAGTGATTGGACGTATTACCCATGTATTCTAAGTGATTGGACGTACATTTGTATTACCCATGTAATCTAAGTGATTGGACGTACATGTATTACCAATGTATTCTAAGTGATTGGACGTATTGCCCATGTAATCTAAGTGATTGGACGTATTACCCATGTAATCTAAGTGAATGGACGTATTACCCATGTAATCTAAGTGAATGGACGTATTACCCATGTATTCTAAGTGATTGGACGTATTACCCATGTATTCTAAGTGATTGGACGTATTACCCATGTAATCTAAGTGATTGGACGTATTACCCATGTAATCTAAGTGATTGGACGTATTACCCATGAAATCTAAGTGATTGGACGTATTACCCATGTAATCTAAGTGATTGGACGTTACTTACCCACGTAATCTAAGTGATTGGACGTATTACCCATGTAGTCTAAGTGATTGGACGTATTACCCATGTATTCTAAGTGATTGGACGTATTACCCATGTAATCTAAGTGATTGGACGTATTACCCATGTACTCTAAGTGATTGGACGTACATTTGTATTACCCATGTAATCTAAGTGATTGGACGTATTACCCATGTAATCTAAGTGATTGAACGTATTACCCATGTAATCTAAGTGATTGGACGTATTACCCATGTAATCTAAGTGATTGGACGTTACTTACCCACGTAATCTAAGTGATTGGACGTATTACCCATTTATTCTAAGTGATTGGACGTATTACCCATGTATTCTAAGTGATTGGACGTATTACCCATGTAATCTAAGTGATTGGACGTATTACCCATGTATTCTAAGTGATTGGACGTATTACCCATGTATTCTAAGTGATTGGACGTACATTTGTATTACCCATGTAATCTAAGTGATTGGACGTACATGTATTACCAATGTATTCTAAGTGATTGGACGTATTGCCCATGTAATCTAAGTGATTGAACGTATTACCCATGTAATCTAAGTGATTGGACGTATTACCCATGTACTCTAAGTGATTGGACGTATTACCCATGTAATCTAAGTGGTTGGACGTATTACCCATGTATTCTAAGTGATTGGACGTATTACCCATGTAATCTAAGTGATTGGACGTATAACCCATGTATTCTAAGTGATTGGACGTATTACCCATGTAATCTAAGTGATTGGACGTATTACCCATGTATTCTAAGTGATTGGACGTACATTTGTATTACCCATGTAATCTAGTGATTGGACGTATTACCCATGTAATCTAAGTGATTGGACGTATTACCCATGTAATCTAAGTGATTGGACGTATTACCCATGTAATCTAAGTGATTGGACGTATTACCCATGTAATCTAAGTGATTGGACGTTACTTACCCTCGTAATCTAAGTGATTGGACGTATTACCCATGTATTCTAAGTGATTGGACGTATTACCCATGTATTCTAAGTGATTGGACGTATTACCCATGTAATCTAAGTGATTGGACGTATTACCCATGTAATCTAAGTGATTGGACGTACATTTGTATTACCCATGTAATCTAAGTGATTGGACGTATTACCCATGAAATCTAAGTGATTGGACGTATTACCCATGTAATCTAAGTGATTGGACGTTACTTACCCACGTAATCTAAGTGATTGGACGTATTACCCATGTAGTCTAAGTGATTGGACGTATTACCCATGTAATCTAAGTGGTTGGACGTATTACCCATGTATTCTAAGTGATTGGACGTATTACCCATGTAATCTAAGTGATTGGACGTATAACCCATGTATTCTAAGTGATTGGACGTATTACCCATGTAATCTAAGTGATTGGACGTATTACCCATGTATTCTAAGTGATTGGACGTACATTTGTATTACCCATGTAATCTAGTGATTGGACGTATTACCCATGTAATCTAAGTGATTGGACGTATTACCCATGTAATCTAAGTGATTGGACGTATTACCCATGTAATCTAAGTGATTGGACGTATTACCCATGTAATCTAAGTGATTGGACGTTACTTACCCACGTAATCTAAGTGATTGGACGTATTACCCATGTATTCTAAGTGATTGGACGTATTACCCATGTATTCTAAGTGATTGGACGTATTACCCATGTAATCTAAGTGATTGGACGTATTACCCATGTATTCTAAGTGATTGGACGTACATTTGTATTACCCATGTAATCTAAGTGATTGGACGTATTACCCATGTAATCTAAGTGATTGGACGTATTACCCATGTATTCTAAGTGATTGGACGTTACTTACCCACGTAATCTAAGTGAATGGACGTATTACCCATGTATTCTAAGTGATTGGACGTATTACCCATGTATTCTAAGTGATTGGACGTATTACCCATGTAATCTAAGTGATTGGACGTATTACCCATGTAATCTAAGTGATTGGACGTATTACCCATGTAATCTAAGTGATTGGACGTATTACCCATGAAATCTAAGTGATTGGACGTATTACCCATGTAATCTAAGTGATTGGACGTTACTTACCCACGTAATCTAAGTGATTGGACGTATTACCCACGTAGTCTAAGTGATTGGACGTATTACCCATGTATTCTAAGTGATTGGACGTATTACCCATGTAATCTAAGTGATTGGACGTATTACCCATGTACTCTAAGTGATTGGACGTTACTTACCCACGTAATCTAAGTGATTGAACGTATTACCCATTTATTCTAAGTGATTGGACGTATTACCCATGTATTCTAAGTGATTGGACGTATTACCCATGTAATCTAAGTGATTGGACGTATTACCCATGTAATCTAAGTGATTGGACGTATTACCCATGTATTCTAAGTGATTGGACGTACATTTGTATTACCCATGTAATCTAAGTGATTGGACGTACATGTATTACCAATGTATTCTAAGTGATTGGACGTATTGCCCATGTAATCTAAGTGATTGGACGTATTACCCATGTAATCTAAGTGATTGGACGTTACTTACCCACGTAATCTAAGTGAATGGACGTATTACCCATGTATTCTAAGTGATTGGACGTATTACCCATGTATTCTAAGTGATTGGACGTATTACCCATGTAATCTAAGTGATTGGACGTATTACCCATGTAATCTAAGTGATTGGACGTATTACCCATGTAATCTAAGTGATTGGACGTATTACCCATGAAATCTAAGTGATTGGACGTATTACCCATGTAATCTAAGTGATTGGACGTTACTTACCCACGTAATCTAAGTGATTGGACGTATTACCCATGTAGTCTAAGTGATTGGACGTATTACCCATGTATTCTAAGTGATTGGACGTATTACCCATGTAATCTAAGTGATTGGACGTATTACCCATGTACTCTAAGTGATTGGACGTACATTTGTATTACCCATGTAATCTAAGTGATTGGACGTATTACCCATGTAATCTAAGTGATTGAACGTATTACCCATGTAATCTAAGTGATTGGACGTATTACCCATGTAATCTAAGTGATTGGACGTTACTTACCCACGTAATCTAAGTGATTGGACGTATTACCCATTTATTCTAAGTGATTGGACGTATTACCCATGTATTCTAAGTGATTGGACGTATTACCCATGTAATCTAAGTGATTGGACGTATTACCCATGTATTCTAAGTGATTGGACGTATTACCCATGTATTCTAAGTGATTGGACGTACATTTGTATTACCCATGTAATCTAAGTGATTGGACGTACATGTATTACCAATGTATTCTAAGTGATTGGACGTATTGCCCATGTAATCTAAGTGATTGAACGTATTACCCATGTAATCTAAGTGATTGGACGTATTGCCCATGTAATCTAAGTGATTGGACGTATTACCCATGTATTCTAAGTGATTGGACGTATTGCCCATGTATTCTTAGTGATTGGACGTATTGTCCATGTATTCTAAGTGATTGGACGTATTACCCATGTAATCTAAGTGATTGGACGTATTGCCCATGTATTCTAAGTGATTGGACGTATTACCCATGTAATCTAAGTGATTGGACGTATTGCCCATGTATTCTAAGTGATTGGCCGTATTACCCATGTATTCTAAGTGATTGGACGTATTACCAAATAGTATTCTAAGTGATTGAATGTATAGCCCATGTATTCTTAGTGATCGGAAGTATAGCTCATGTATGAACCCGTGTATTCTAAGGTTTTGGACGTATAAACCCTTTTTGAACACATACATTATAATGGATTAGTGGTTGATAAATGCCAAGTGCCATTCAGTAAGTAGCGATAATACCCCGCAGAAATATTTGTTCTTTCTTTATCTATCCGTGTTTTATACGATTTTATATGCACACATTCTAATGGATTGAAATTAGCCTCACCCATGATCGGATCCGATAAGCAGCATCAGCAGTCCGTCAAACCACAGGAACTTGCATTTATAATTTGAAAAAAAAAAGCGGACGCTCAATGGAGTCGACGCCAAATCAAAACTCCACAAATATTGACTTTAAAAGCCGATATTAGACGATTATCGGTACCGATCGGTTGAGGTGCGGATGTATTCTGTATTGTTATTAGCCCCTTTAACTGCCTAGATCATATGTTTTAACTGTCAAGTTCAGTGTAGCAATACCACGGGACTTTTGGCTACAGTTACAAGAAGAAATTTGTAAACATTGGAAAATAAAACAGCCATAAGTGTTTTATTTCTTAATCGATTTCTATGAAATATACGCCACGCTAAGGGGAAAATTATTTGCTTTCCATGAAATATAAGATCTTTTTCAGCAGCTTTACCGATTTTTCCATTACCCTGTGAAACCTACACGTTCCACGGTTTCACAGGGTAATGGACTAAACGGCACATCCGCTGAAAAAGATTTTATATTTCATGGAAAGCAAATAGTGTTCTCCTTAGCGTGGCGTAGATTTCATAGAAATCGATGAAGAAATAAAATATTTATGGCTACATTTGTGTTCCAATGTTTACAAATTTCTACTTGGAACTGTAGTAAAAAACCACGTGGTATTGCTACACTGATGTTGGTACAGAGAAAATATTTGTATTAGAATAGTTCGTGGGATACAATCGCATTGCACTCCTGTCTATATTTTAGTAGTAAAGTAGGCCTAGTGAAAAAAATATTTTTTTTTTCATTTTTTTTCAAATTATAAATGCAAGTTCCTGTGGTCAAACTGATCCTACCCGTTCAGCAATTGTATCCTAGGACTAAAGCACCGAGAAATTTAACGTTAAATTTCGCATGTCCTTAAATTTCGCTTGTCCATATTCGGTGAGCATTGAGACATACATATTATTTCCAGTTTTATTGACATCTAAGGGAATGTTGTTAATCAGTTCATCTACGGTCTGACCGGGGTGATAAATGATCTATTAATACTATTTTTTAATTAGCGCATTAGTGCCTCATTTACAAATCTCAGTTTCTTACTAGTAAATAAAAAATTTAACTATATTTTAATTCAACGTATTAACAACATTCTCTTAGTTTTAATTTTGTATATAAATTAATGTTTATTGTTTATAAATAGTGATATAGCACTGTTTATAGGACAGTTCATAGTACAAGCTAGTCATATAGTGATTTTATGATAATCAGATTATTTTAAGATTTGATAATTGTCTCTTATAATTCATAACTGAATGGTTATGTACATGTTATCTGTTCTGCTTATGTCGTATGTTATATGTATGTACATAAATGAGACAGTTGTTGGATTTATTTACCCTCGCCACCGGGATAACCCATATGGGCGAGCATTCTCTATCTTTATAGTTTGCTTTCTTTATTTAGACTATATTAAAATTATCTATTTTAGAATGTTTGCGTGTGTACTAATACTATTTAGAATGAACACTGTGTTTATTTATATGTATCTATTTGTATTATTAAAATCTATATATGTATGTCTTTATATTAAAAACTATTTATATTCCATGTATATATATTAAAAATTATTTGTATTCTATGTATATATGTTAAAACTATTTCTATGTATTTTGTCCGAGCCGAACCGCCCGCCGTAACGGCGATTTTCATTGGTTCGATTTCAATCCGTTTTTTGAAACGAAATCGAAACCAATGAAGCCTGACGACAAGCGGCGATTTTCATTGGTTCGATTTCAATCCGTTTTTTGGAACGAAAACGAAGCCAATGATGCGTGACGACGGGCGGTCAAGTGTCGGACGTTTTGGTTAGCCGCCCACTATCGAGCCAATGAAAATCGCCGCTTGTCGTCAGGCTTCATTGGTTTCGATTTCGTTTCAAAAAACGGATTGAAATCGAACCAATGAAAATCGCCGTTACGGCGGGCGGTTCGGCTCGGACAAAATACATAGAAATATTTTTAACATATACATAGAATATAAATAATTTTTAATATATATACATAGAATATAAATATTTTTTAATATAAAGACATACATATATAGATTTTAATTATACAAATAGATACACATATATAAACATAGCGTTCATTCTAAATAGTATTAGTACACACGCAAACATTCTAAAATAGATAATTTTAATATAGTCTAAATAAAGAAAGCAAACTATAAAGATAGAGAAAGCTCGCCCATATGGGTTATCCCGGTGGCGAGGGTAAATAAATCCAACAACAACAGCCGCCCACTTCCCTAACTGCCCGCAGTAAGGGTGATTTTGATTGGTCCATTTACTATCCGATTTTGCAAACGAAAATCGCCACAAAATCAGACAGCAAATGGACCGTGAAGTGAGCGGTCGATTATGTAATGTTTTTGTAGTCCGATCAACGGAGATGTATGCTTTTGTATACTGTCCTGCAGTATTTATAAATAGTATAGTATGGTGTTAGTCCTCTCTGTGCAGTATATTAAAAATAATACGTTATTAAAATTATTAAAAAAACCATGTATTTACAGGTTATTGGGTAGTGCCTTACAACTACGGCTTTCTTTCTAGGGCCTAAAAATATGACATTTATTAAAAGAAAATTTATGTAAATATTTACGTAAAATATCTCCTGCACAGAGAAGGACTAGTTTAAAAAATATGCATACAGTAAAAATTTTGTGGGGTAGGCTCGGTGATGTTTGGGGGGGGGGAGGGATGGAACCAGTGTGCACATTTGGTCAATTATATGCCCCAGCAATGGCATTGAGTTTTTGGTTATTAATGATTGGTGGGTAATAGACCTACACTAGGTGTAGGTCCACACCCATCAATAGACGAAGTTGTTTCCTATTCGTATTTACTGGTTTTGGGGGTTTAGGGGATTTTAATATGGACCTCCGGCAGGATTGTGATATATTAACACTTAGATCCCGCAGCACATAAATGAGACGAAATAGGAATATATATATATACATGTACATGCGAAAATTAAGACGATAATTATCGCCCCAAAACTTTCGCTAAGGTGTTAAATTTCGCTGGTACAAGTATCTCACTCCATGAGAAGAGGCGATAATTATCGCCTGTTCACATGTTAGACAAGTATAGGATAGAACATGAGTAGGTGTTGTATATGGGATTTATAACTCCGAGTGAAACGAGGATTATAATCCCATATCAACACCTACGAGCCGTTCTATCTGACGTTAGACTATAGATAAATAATCTTTGTTTATCAGGTACACTTTGCCTATAAATCGACCGGTACATAGGGTATGATAAACCATTTAAGTGCTGGTGTAATATGTTAACGTGTTGCATGATGCATATATAGATCTAAGTGGCAAAATAAGCTATTTACAGTGAAACCTCAATAATGAAATTCCTTCTTGGGACTGTAAAAAACTTATCTCAATAATGTTGAGTGATTGCATCATTCTATCAAAGAGCAAACAGATGGAAACGGAACGAAACATGGTTATATGATTCTGAGCCAATCTTGTTAAAGAGGTGGTCTTCATATAGGTGCAATTTCACTGTGAATTTGAGGTTGAATAATGTGCAAGTCAGAGGACAGAAAGTAGTGGTCTTTATTCTGAGGTGGTCTTGGAGGTGAGGTCTTATTTTGTAAATTATGGGTTGTGATAGTATGAAAGTCATTTACTTCAATCACCTGCAGACACCATTGGAACCCCTACAATTTGTTTTTAATCGTTTAGTTGGTTTTATGTTCTACTCTGTGAACTTTGAAGGTTGTGTTATACAGAGGTTGTTGCACTACATATGTCCCCTAGAGAGGTCGTACTGTAGTCATAGAAGCTACCACGGCATTCACCCTCTACTGATAATGTTGTCAGCACTCAGCAGAGATGTTGGCAATACATTAATTAGTTATTTATCTATCAAAATCGTTGTCTCAGATTATGACAGTAATTATGAACAAATGTAGAAAGGTTTGATATACATGTACATTTGTACATGTATTCTAATAAGTCCAATTAGTTACTTGTTTAAAATATAGTCGTGTTATAATATAGACTAAACTAAGCTTGGTATCAAAAATGTTTGGCATCCACATTTTCTGTGCTAAATGCATTTATACATTATTATAGCTATGCTCAATTATTTTGCTTGGCCTACTATTGTTTATAGCAATCTATTGTTATACAGTATATACCACAGCAAAGTGTTGTATACGGGATTTATTCAACACTTTTTCTTCATGCTGATTGGCTAGCTACTGAGATCTATAGTCTAAGCGAAATTTAATGTGGCCCGAACAGGATTCCGTAAGAATGCCTTGTATTCTTTATAGCACTGTATGTAGGAAAAGTGTATCGTTTTGACTCTTGACTGAAATTAATTTTAAAATTCTTTTTAACACTTTAATTATTTGCCTTCTATAAAGCGTTTTTCAGAAACAATAATAAATCATTATTTTATTTTGAGAGTACAAACTGGAATAGTTTTTAATGTTCAAGGTTTCAGTACTTAGATTATAGATCCATCTTTCACACAGTTATTTATTTTTTACATGGTCTGCAACTATACTCATTCCCTGTCCATGCATAACATGGTAACGATTGGCTTTGCGCTGAGGTATTTTTATTACGTCAAATGATAACACTATTACGTAAAACTATTATATCCCAGTGGCATTTACTACTGGCTTCTCAGAGTCTAACTGACGCTGTGACGTAGTACTGCAAAGATACCTGGGTAAAATATGGCGGCTCTCCAAGTCAGAGAGAGTTTAATTACCCTAGCTAATTAGGGGTGTGAATAGGGGGCTATAAACACTGAATTTGAAGATAGTTTGTGGTTCTTTACAACATATCAAAAAAATTAAAAAAATGCTGAACTTTCACTTTGGCATACTAGTTAACATTATGTCGTCAATAATTGGTCATTTGTGATAAACTTCCAAATTCCTTGTATTTACTGGATGCTCGGAAAAAAGTTTTGGGAGAGATAATGGATAAGAGCATTAAGTCTTTTCTTCCAATCTTACATACCCAGTCAACATCATAAAAAAAAAACATTCCTACCTTGATTGTTGTATTTCAGTTTTCATACTCGATGTCACCGGTATTTCTCCAGTATTTATTTGGTTGTGTAGTTCTTTAATACTCAATCCTTGTATAAGTCGTGGATCAGTCCATGTTTTGATAGTCATTTTACTGTCATTGCTGACATCCGTTCTTGGTGTTAGTGTGTTTAAACTATCGGATAGGAAACGTTCATATTTTGCTAATGGATCGTCAAGCTTGTCACGTGCCGCTTTTTGTTGCTCAAATAACTCTCTCTGTCTCTTTAATTCTTCGGCGGCTTGTCTTTCCTTGTCCTCTTTTTCACGTTGATCCTTTTCTGCTCTCAGTCTTTCCAGTTCCAGTTCAGAATCACTCAGATCATCACCTACATCAGTATCTTCATAAATACCTAGATCATCATACACCTTGTTTGGATCATCAACGGAAGTGAGAAATGCTCCGCTTGGTGGCCGCTCTATTTTCCGACCATGAAATCCGTCTGCAGTTCCGTCGTATTCATCATTTTGCTGAGGATCATTTTCCTGTTTAAAGCCGGGATCAAGAACGTGTAATGTGTCATACACGCTTGTTTCTGGTTCATGTTTTTCTTCATCTGCTTCGACTACTTCCGGTGCGTCTGCTGTCTTTACTTCCGGTGGCATATCAGCGCCATCTGGCGGATCGTCTGGCACTAACGTTTCCGGTTTCATGACTAAATCAAATCACCAAGAACTGAAATAAGAAAATATTTATTAATAAATGGAATGAAGTTAATATAAGAGCAGATAAATTTACAATAATAATAAAAACTTGATCATTCAAAACAACCAAACACTCACTTGTTATGTTAAGGAAATAGGTCGCAGTTTTGCGTGATATACCGGTGAATAGATCACGGTTTAGAGTTCATAATTATGCGTAGGAATTAATCACGAAGGCCGTACACTGGCTTCTTTCCTCTCATACCCTCGTGGCAATAGATAACACATTCATATGGGATGAGGTGTCAAAAGTGATTAATATAATAATTATGTTGGAATAGCTTGTTTCACAATCGCCGTTATATAAATGAGTATAAACTAGCTAATATCAGGTCGATGAATAAAAATTAACCCATTATAGGTTCGTATTTCTATCACAATGTGTATATTCGATATATACAAACACGTATGGGTCGGTCAAGAGGGTTGTTGATAAAACATCATTCATTAATCATTTATTCAAGATTACTTTTAAAGGTAAGAACACGTTTCACAATCAATGAGAGTTAAATTCATTTCAACTACATTTCAATGAATTTTACTGACCTAAAGTAACATTGCCAAACCACTATAGAACTGAAGAAATTATCGTAACTTTATTCAAAAGTCAGATAACAAATAACCTGCAGAAAAATGTCACAATATATATTGAGTTTGAACATTTATTCAAAATCTTATCACCTTTTTTATGAAATTGTAAATATTTGTTCGTATGTTTTAGAAGTGAGTGCAATGCATTTATAGTCCAAACAATCCTTTTAAAACCATACATGATCCTGTAATAAATAATTCCTCTAGCACTTGACTGTGATATTTTATCAAGTGTTTTCACATCTTAAAGGCATATTCACATGTTCAAATAGAACTTTTATATCCCGCCGATACAATTCAGATTACTATAAGGCATTAATTACTTCGTCACTCTGTTTGAGACACTTTAAGTTTTGCGTTCGATTTAAATTCGAAATTCCGCAACGGAATCTTAGACGATATGTAGAACAGATGTACACTTGAGAGACGTTACATGGTGTAGCACAGATGTACACTTGAGAGACGGTACATGGTGTAGAACAGATGTACACTTGAGAGACGGTACATGGTGTAGAACAGATGTACACTTGAGAGACGGTATATGTAGAACAGATGTACACTTGAGAGACGGTATATGTAGAACAGATGTACACTTGAGAGACGGTATATGTAGAATATATGTACACTTGAGAGACGGTATATGTAGAACAGATGTACACTTGAGAGACGGTACATGGTGTAGAACAGATGTACACTTGAGAGACGGTATATGTAGAACAGATGTACACTTGAGAGACGGTACATGGTGTAGAACAGATGTACACTTGAGAGACGGTATATGTAGAACAGATGTACACTTGAGAGACGGTACATGGTGTAGAACAGATGTACACTTGAGAGACGGTATATGTAGAACAGATGTACACTTGAGAGACGGTACATGGTGTAGAACAGATGTACACTTGAAATACGTTACATGTAGAACAGATGTACACTTGAGAGACGGTACATGGTGTAGAACAGATGTACACTTGAGAGACGGTATATGTAGAACAGATGTACACTTGAGAGACGGTACATGGTGTAGAACAGATGTACACTTGAAAGACGGTATATGGTGTAGAACAGATGTACACTTGAGAGACGGTACATGGTGTAAAACAGATGTACACTTGAGAGACGGTACATGGTGTAGAACAGATGTACACTTGAGAGACGGTACATGTAGAACAGATGTACACTTGAGAGGCGGTACATGTAGAACAGATGTACACTTGAGAGACGGTACATGTAGAACAGATGTACACTTGAGAGACGGTACATGTAGAACAGATGTACACTTGAGAGACGGTACATGTAGAACAGATGTACACTTGAGAGGCAGTACATGGTGTAGAACAGACGTACACTTGAGAGACGGTACATGGTGTAGAACAGATGTACACTTGAGAGACGGTATATGTAGAACAGATGTACACTTGAGAGATGGTACATGTAGAACAGATGTACACTTGAGAGATGGTACATGTAGAACAGATGTACACTTGAGAGACGGTATATGTAGAACAGATGTACACTTGAGAGACGGTATATGTAGAACAGATGTACACTTGAGAGACGGTATATGTAGAATATATGTACACTTGAGAGACGGTATATGTAGAACAGATGTACACTTGAGAGACGGTACATGGTGTAGAACAGATGTACACTTGAGAGACGGTATATGTAGAACAGATGTACACTTGAGAGACGGTACATGGTGTAGAACAGATGTACACTTGAGAGACGGTATATGTAGAACAGATGTACACTTGAGAGACGGTACATGGTGTAGAACAGATGTACACTTGAGAGACGGTATATGTAGAACAGATGTACACTTGAGAGACGGTACATGGTGTAGAACAGATGTACACTTGAGATACGGTACATGTAGAACAGATGTACACTTGAGAGACGGTACATGGTGTAGAACAAATGTACACTTGAGAGACGGTACATGGTGTAGATCAGATGTACACTTGAGAGACGGTACATAGTGTAGAACAGATGTACACTTGAGAGATGGTATATGTGGAACAGATGTACACTTGAGAGACGGTACATAGTGTAGAACAGATGTACACTTGAGAGACGGTACATAGTGTAGAACAGATGTACACTTGAGAGATGGTACATGTAGAACAGATGTACACTTGAGAGACGGTACATGTAGAACAGATGTACACTTGAGAGACGGTACATGGTGTAGAACAGATGTACACTTGAGAGATGGTACATGGTGTAGAACAGATGTACACTTGAGAGACGGTATATGTAGAACAGATGTACACTCGAGAGACGGTATATGTAGAACAGATGTACACTTGAGATACGGTACATGTAGAACAGATGTACACTTGAAAGACAGTACATGGTGTAGAACAGATGTACACTTGAGAGACGGTATATGTAGAACAGATGTACACTTGAGAGACGGTACATGGTGTAGAACAGATGTACACTTGAGAGATGGTACATGGTGTAGAACAGATGTACACTTGAGAGACGGTACATGGTGTAGAACAGGTGTACACTTGAGGGACGGTACATGGTGTAGAACAGATGTACACTTGAGAGATGGTATATGGTGTAGAACAGATGTACACTTGAGAGACGGTACATGGTGTAGAACAGATGTACACTTGAGGGACGGTATTTGTAGAACAGATGTACACTTGAGAGACGGTACATGTAGAACAGATGTACACTTGAAAGACGGTACATGGTGTAGATCAGATGTACACTTGAGAGACGGTACATAGTGTAGAACAGATGTACACTTGAGAGACGGTATATGTAGAACAGATGTACACTTGAGAGACGGTACATGGTGTAGAACAGATGTAAACTTGAGAGACGGTACATGGTGTAGAACAGATGTACACTTGAGAGACGGTATATGTAGAACAGATGTATACTTGAGAGAAGGTATAATGTAGAACAGATGTACACTTGAAAAACGGTATATTATGTAGAACAGATGTACACTTGAGAGACGGTACATGTAGAACAGATGTACACTTGAAAGACGGTACATGGTGTAGAACAGATGTACACACTTGAGAGACGGTACATGGTGTAGAACAGATGTTCACTTGAGAGACGGTATATGTAGAACAGATGTACACTTGAGAGACGGTACATGGTGTAGAACAGATGTACACTTTAGGGACGGTATATGTAGAACAGATGTACACTCGAGAGACGGTATATGTAGAACAGATGTACACTTGAAAAACGGTACATGGTGTAGAACAGATGTACACTTGAGAGACGGTATATGTAGAACAGATGTACACTTGAGAGACGGTATATGTAGAACAGATGTACACTTGAGGGACGGTATATGTAGAACAGATGTACACTTGAGAGACGGTATATGTAGAACAGATGTACACTTGAGAGACAGTACATGTAGAACAGATGTACACTCGAGAGACGGTTTATGTAGAACAGATGTACACTTGAGGTACGGTACATGTAGAACAGATGTACACTTGAGAGACGGTACATGGTGTAGAACAGATGTACACTTGAGAGACGGTATATGTAGAACAGATGTACACTTGAGAGACGGTATATGTAGAACAGATGTACACTTGAGAGACGGTATATGTAGAATATATGTACACTTGAGAGACGGTATATGTAGAACAGATGTACACTTGAGAGACGGTACATGGTGTAGAACAGATGTACACTTGAGAGACGGTATATGTAGAACAGATGTACACTTGAGAGACGGTACATGGTGTAGAACAGATGTACACTTGAGAGACGGTATATGTAGAACAGATGTACACTTGAGAGACGGTACATGGTGTAGAACAGATGTACACTTGAGAGACGGTACATGGTGTAGAACAGATGTACACTTGAGAGACGGTACATGGTGTAGAACAGATGTACACTTGAGGGACGGTACATGTTGTAGAACAGATGTATACTTGAGAGACGGTACATGGTGTAGAACAGATGTACACTTGAGAGACGGTACATGGTGTAGAACAGATGTACACTTGAGAGACGGTACATGGTGTAGAACAGATGTACACTTGAGGGATGGTATATGTAGAACAGATGTACACTTGAGAGACGGTACATGAAGGAACAGATGTACACTTGAAAGACGGTACATGGTGTAGTACAGATGTACACTTGAGTGACGGTACATGGTGTAGAACAGATGTACACTTGAGAGACGGTACATGTAGAACAGATGTACACTTGAGAGACGGTATATGTAGAACAGATGTACACTTGAGAGACGGTACATGGTGTAGAACAGATGTACACTTGAGAGACGGTACATGTAGAACAGATGTACATTTGAGAGACGGTATATGTAGAACAGATGTAGACTTGAGAGACGGTATATGTAGAACAGATGTACACTTGAGAGACGGTATATGTAGAACAGATGTACACTTGAGAGACGGTATATGTAGAACAGATGTACATTTGAGAGACAGTATATGTAGAACAGATGTACATTTGAGAGACGGTATATGTAGAACAGATGTACACTTGAGAGACGGTATATGTAGAACAGATGTACACTTGAGAGACGGTATATGTAGAACAGATGTAGACTTGAGAGACGGTATATGTAGAACAGAAGTACACTTGAGAGACGGTATATGTAGAACAGATGTACATTTGAGAGACGGTATATGTAGAACAGATGTACACTTGAGAGACGGTATATGTAGAACAGATGTAGACTTGAGAGACGGTATATGTAGAACAGATGTAGACTTGAGAGACGGTTTATGTAGAACAGATGTACACTTGAAAGACGGTATATGTAGAACAGATGTAGACTTGAGAGACGGTATATGTAGAACAGATGTACACTTGAGAGACGGTATATGTAGAACAGATGTACACTTGAGAGACGGTACATGGTGTAGAACAGATGTACACTTGAGAGACGGTACATGGTGTAGAACAGATGTACACTTGAGAGACGGTACATGGTGTAGAACAGATGTACACTTGAGAGATGGTATATGTAGAACAGATGTACATTTGAGAGACGTTATATGTAGAACAGATGTACACTTGAGAGACGGTATATGTAGAACAGATGTACACTTGAGAGACGGTACATGGTGTAGAACAGATGTACACTTGAAAGACGGTACATGGTGTAGAACAGATGTACACTTGAGAGACGGTACATGGTGTAGAACAGATGTACACTTGAGAGACGGTATATGTAGAACAGATGTACATTTGAGAGACGGTACATGGTGTAGAACAGATGTACACTTTAGGGACGGTATATGTAGAACAGATGTACACTCGAGAGACGGTATATGTAGAACAGATGTACACTTGAGATACGGTACATGTAGAACAGATGTACACTTGAAAAACGGTACATGGTGTAGAACAGATGTACACTTGAGAGACGGTATATGTAGAACAGATGTACACTTGAGAGACGGTATATGTAGAACAGATGTACACTTGAGGGACGGTATATGTAGAACAGATGTACACTTGAGAGACGGTATATGTAGAACAGATGTACACTTGAGAGACAGTACATGTAGAACAGATGTACACTCGAGAGACGGTTTATGTAGAACAGATGTACACTTGAGGTACGGTACATGTAGAACAGATGTACACTTGAGAGACGGTACATGGTGTAGAACAGATGTACACTTGAGAGACGGTATATGTAGAACAGATGTACACTTGAGAGACGGTATATGTAGGACAGATGTACACTTGAGAGACGGTATATGTAGAATATATGTACACTTGAGAGACGGTATATGTAGAACAGATGTACACTTGAGAGACGGTACATGGTGTAGAACAGATGTACACTTGAGAGACGGTATATGTAGAACAGATGTACACTTGAGAGACGGTACATGGTGTAGAACAGATGTACACTTGAGAGACGGTATATGTAGAACAGATGTACACTTGAGAGACGGTACATGGTGTAGAACAGATGTACACTTGAGAGACGGTACATGGTGTAGAACAGATGTACACTTGAGAGACGGTACATGGTGTAGAACAGATGTACACTTGAGAGACGGTACATGGTGTAGAACAGATGTACACTTGAGGGACGGTACATGTTGTAGAACAGATGTATACTTGAGAGACGGTACATGGTGTAGAACAGATGTACACTTGAGAGACGGTACATGGTGTAGAACAGATGTACACTTGAGAGACGGTACATGGTGTAGAACAGATGTACACTTGAGGGATGGTATATGTAGAACAGATGTACACTTGAGAGACGGTACATGTAGAACAGATGTACACTTGAAAGACGGTACATGGTGTAGTACAGATGTACACTTGAGTGACGGTACATGATGTAGAACAGATGTACACTTGAGAGACGGTACACGTAGAACAGATGTACACTTGAGAGACGGTATATGTAGAACAGATGTACACTTGAGAGACGGTACATGGTGTAGAACAGATGTACACTTGAGAGACGGTACATGTAGAACAGATGTACATTTGAGAGACGGTATATGTAGAACAGATGTAGACTTGAGAGACGGTATATGTAGAACAGATGTACACTTGAGAGACGGTATATGTAGAACAGATGTACACTTGAGAGACGGTATATGTAGAACAGATGTACATTTGAGAGACAGTATATGTAGAACAGATGTACATTTGAGAGACGGTATATGTAGAACAGATGTACACTTGAGAGACGGTATATGTAGAACAGATGTACACTTGAGAGACGGTATATGTAGAACAGATGTAGACTTGAGAGACGGTATATGTAGAACAGAAGTACACTTGAGAGACGGTATATGTAGAACAGATGTACATTTGAGAGACGGTATATGTAGAACAGATGTACACTTGAGAGACGGTATATGTAGAACAGATGTACACTTGAGAGACGGTATATGTAGAACAGATGTACACTTGAGAGACGGTATATGTAGAACAGATGTAGACTTGAGAGACGGTATATGTAGAACAGATGTACACTTGAGAGACGGTATATGTAGAACAGATGTAGACTTGAGAGACGGTATATGTAGAACAGATGTACACTTGAGAGACGGTATATGTAGAACAGATGTACACTTGAGAGACGGTACCGTAAAATCCCATGTAAAAGTCGCGGTCGTGTATTGCACGCAGGTAAAAAATGAGAGAAGAATCAGAGGAAAAAAATTTGAAGTAAATCGAGCAATAATTGTGAAAATACGAGCAAAAACAGTAAAAAACGTATTTTCGGCCGCCATTTTCGTATTTTCGGCGCGCCGTAAAAATTACCAAATTGTGATAATTACTAGTTAACTGGTGTCAAAATAAAACATAGAAAAACTGCAATTGTTTTTATTTATTGACAACCAAGAATGGTGAATAGTGTTGTTAATATATTGACAACAGAGAAGCATGTTTGTGACATGTGTCAAAAGTGTATGAGTAAGCATTGAAATCTCCACTCTATAATCACAATGGGTCACAACTTTTCAACACAAGTTTGCAAACAACTTCTCAACATCATGTCAACACCTTCTTAAACTTATCAATGGATTTTTATAGCCTGGTCAATTAGCAAACATGGCACACATCCAACTCCAAATCGGTAATTAGACTGTTTGCAAAACTTGCTAAGTAGGGCCATTTAATGTGAAACAGTATTGTTTGCTTTTAAAAAAACATTATTTTAATTTTTAAACGCTTTCATTAATATTATTTTTGTAAAAATGTATAATTTATCTAGTTATAAATTTTTATATTGATCGTACATACAATGGTATTAAAATCCGCATAATGTACGGAACGGTACGGCACTTAGCCACTACCAAACCAGTATGAATTATTTCCCCTTTATAACAAATGGTGGACTTCATGAAAGTTCGTTTTTTACCGATGGAGACTTGGAAAATGGCTATATCATTGTAAAAGACGCATCTAACTTTTGGTTTCGATTCTGGGAGGAAAAATGTGCGTCTTATACATGCAAAAATACGGTACATGGTGTAGAACAGATGTACACTTGAGAGACGGTACATGGTGTAGAACAGATGTACACTTGAGAGACGGTACATGGTGTAGAACAGATGTACACTTGAGAGATGGTATATGTAGAACAGATGTACATTTGAGAGACGTTATATGTAGAACAGATGTACACTTGACAGACGGTATATGTAGAACAGATGTACACTTGAGAGACGGTACATGGTGTAGAACAGATGTACACTTGAAAGACGGTACATGGTGTAGAACAGATGTACACTTGAGAGACGGTACATGGTGTAGAACAGATGTACACTTGAGAGACGGTATATGTAGAACAGATGTACATTTGAGAGACGGTATATGTAGAACAGATGTACACTTGAGAGACGGTATATGTAGAACAGATGTACACTTGAGAGACGGTACATGGTGTAGAACAGATGTACACTTGAAAGACGGTACATGGTGTAGAACAGATGTACACTTGAGAGACGGTACATGGTGTAGAACAGATGTACACTTGAGAGACGGTATATGTAGAACAGATGTACACTTGAGAGACGGTATATGTAGAACAGATGTACACTTGAGAGACGGTATATGTAGAACAGATGTACACTTGAGAGACGGTACATGTAGAACAGATGTAGACTTGAGAGACGGTATATGTAGAACAGATGTACATTTGAGAGACGGTATATGTAGAACAGATGTACACTTGAGAGACGGTACATGGTGTAGAACAGATGTACACTTGAGAGACGGTATATGTAGAACAGATGTAGACTTGAGAGACGGTATATGTAGAACAGATGTACACTTGAGAGACGGTACATGTAGAACAGATGTACACTTGAGTTTACAAAGAATAATTACTTTGTAACTTTTGAATAAATAGCAAATTATGGTAAATGCTAAAACTTGAACATTTGTAAATTCCTGTCTCATTTTTAATTTAATGTTGAGTTCAAGGTGGATAAAATTGCATATTGCCTGTGTCATGTGCTGTGTGTAATTCATTAGATATCAGTAATTTACTGGACATACGAGATCAACGTATGTTTTAGTTACTGTATGTCGACACTATGTATGCATTTCTCATCCGTACATTCTTCTCGGGCTTTAACGACAACTTATTTTGATATACAACAGATAATAATGTACCCACAATGAATGATCTGTCGTTAAACTATTGACTTATTAAGGTATCAAGATTATTTATGTGATTGTTGCAACTACTACAGTGTACATGCAGTAGAAATACAGAAAACAAAAAATGCACGACCTTAATCTACGAATTCCTAGTTGCGTCTTTATAGTTTACTTGCAAATTAATTATTAAATAGTGTACAGTTTACGTGTATGCTTATTATGTCTTATTCCCGAACATTAAACAATACAAATGTATATACACAACGGGCATAATATCAGACTACTTTATTTCTGTTACTACATTCAAGTGTTAAAACATCTTTTATATAATCACATGCAAGCAATGAAAAGCACAATTTAAAGTCTAACAATGTGGTTCAGTTTTATAAAAAAACTACATTGGATGTAAAATTGCAATCTTGAATTTCCAGATATACAATACATGTACGATGAGCTGGCATCCCAACCGGTTCCACCAGAAGAACAGGAAACATACATACTCGCTACAACCGGTTCCACCAGAAGAACAGGAAACATGCATACTCGATACAACCGGTTCCACCAGAAGAACAGGAAACATGCATACTCGTTACAATCGAAGATTGAGTATGTAGCTTTGTCATACATAGCCATCACGTACAGCCAGAAAACGACAATACCATCAATACACTGGTGAAACAGCCTGAGTACGACAATACCATCAATACACTGGCGACACAGCCTGAGTACGACAATGTCATCAATACACTGGCGACACAGTCAGAATACGACAATACCATCAATACACTGGCGACACAGCCTGAGTACGACAATGTCATCAATACACTGGTGACACAGCCTGAGTACGACACGACAATGCTATCAATACACTGGTAACACATTCAGAATATTACAATGTCATCAACACACTGGTAATATAGTCAGAATACGACAATGCCATCAATACACTGGTAACATAGTCAGAATACGACAATGTCATAATACACTGATAACATAATCAGAATACAACAATGTCATAATACACTGGTAACACAGTCAGAATACGACAATGCCATCAATAAACTGGTAACATAGTCAGAATACGACAATGTCATAATACACTGGTAACATAGTCAGAATACGACAATGCCATCAATACACTGGTGACACAGTCAGAATACGACAATGTCAAAATACACTGGTAACATAGTCAGAATACGACAATGCCATCAATACATTTGTAACATAGTCAGAATACAACAATGTCATAATACACTGGTAACATAGTCAGAATACGACAATGCCATTAATACACTGGTAACATAGTCAGAATACGACAATGTCATAATACACTGGTAACACAGTCAGAATACGACAATGTCATAATACACTGGTAACATAGTCAGAATACGACAATGCTATAATACACTGGTAACACAGTCAGAATACAACAATGCCAGCAATACACTGGTAACACAGTCAGAATAAGACAATGCTATCAATACACTGGTAACATAGTCAGAATACAACAATGTCATCAAAACACTGGTGACACAGTCAGAATACAACAATGCCAGCAATACACTGGTAACACAGTCAGAATACAACAATGCCAGCAATACACTGGTAACACAGTCAGAATACGACAATGTCATTAATACACTGACGACGAACAACTTTCAGCTTCATCTAATCAGTCTTAAGACTAAAAGGAACAATGCCAGACTGTATGATAATGACAGCATGTATAGGGGTCGGTTCAACAGATATCGTGTCAATTCTCACCACAACAGCCATACTGGTTAAAGACATACATCTTGTCGTTTTTTATTTAGAATTTTGACCCCTTTTATGTATTGCAGCATTTAAAGTGCTCTATAACTCTTCTCTAATTACGGAGTTTTTCTCTCAAACATGTAAAAATTAATGCAACAGGAGTTTTGTATTCTGGATCGCTGGTCATAACTGTATCTTGTTTTAATATCTATGTTCAGTTTTGATGTTTTATAAGGACCTTATGGTAGATTAGCGTTGTATTACGAGGGCCACTTATAAAGTACTAATCAGTGGGCGATTAATCAACATCATTGCTTCTGACTATATAAAAAGTGTACATTTTCTTAAAGAACAATCTCACAGCTAGACATTCGTGGTATTTTCATCATTTAATACGAAAGCATTTCCATTTTATTGGTATTCAAACAGGACATGGTTTAAAGCACTGGACAAAGAATACCTCATAAATACGTAAGAAAATTGTGTTATATGGGTTCATACGATTTCTGAGCGTTGTTGTTAAATGTCATTCAAGCTTACTGAAATTAAATTGATATCATTTGCTAATTGGCAAGCCATAATTTTGAAAACGGTAAATTATTATCAAACTATTGCAATACATGTATAAACAAGTCACATCCGAGACTCAAAATACCACACCTACACCCTAATTAATATTAGATATATACTAGGTAAATAAACTCTAATTTATTCTTAATATGTCAATTTTTCTAGATTATTATACATGTATGTAGTTTCATTCGTCGGGCGATTTTAATCACTTTTACCTCAATTTTTTTTTAACAACAACATTTTATGCTCGAGTCCAACTTTAAAAAAGTGGGTGGGGTAATGTTATACCCCCTATTTATGATAAACATAGAAAATTCACCCCTGTTGTCCATTTCATATAATTCTTCATATATAAAATTACTATCATGTGTTTTTATTTTTGTTTTCTGTATTATTGTATTAGGGATATGACGTCATAAATCTAAAATACGTATTTTTTGGTCACGTGATCATGTTCTTTGGGCTGAAGTAAAGAACAAATAATGAATAATTCAGGACATATTTATCATGTGAAAGATAGTAACATATATAAACGTGTAAAGAAAGCTACATGTTTGACTTTCCCACTTATGACGTACAATAGTACAATGCAGCAACAACGTACTAGTATAGTGTATAGTCCCAGCAAATTGCAGTTTTTGGAGTATTTCGAACATGGCAGATTCCTTGTACAACTAAATCCATTTAGACTGTCCAAAAATAATGTTGATTCAGCAGTAGTTAAACAAGTATACGGTGCATGAAATCTGCAAATTTCAAATCAATCGAATAAAAATTATAAAAACTATGACCATTAATATCAACCCTTACGTCTGCTAATATACCTTATTTTCTCGCAATTCCAGTGTTTCATACCCCTACTGGTTCAATGTCATATGGGTGAATGGATATTTTACCGATTGCAATATTGTTTTATTGGTTAGCTAGCCAAAGGTTGTATATTTCAGAAAATGTCCACTTTTATACACATTAATTGAATATTAAACGTATTATTGGCCACTGATTAATACTTTTTAAGTGGCCCTCGTATATGCTAAATAAGCTTTCTCTATAAATAAAGTCTATATTGTGCCAACTAGAACTTCAGTGAATTTAGGCGACACAGACTGTAGAAACAGGCGTATTCTGTTTACGCTAACTATGCATTTGTCATATTTAAGTTAATAACCAAAAAATATTAATATTAACTAAAAAACACAGGTCACTATTGAATTAAAATATAATAACACAAAATTTAAAACATATTTGCTTATTGAATTTATTTCATGTGTGTTAAGATTTTTCCATCGATTCTGTCAGCCGAGACACAGTGTTAAATACACGTTTAAATAACCAAACCTATCAAATGACAAATACTGTATCATATGACAATAAATCCTTCCTAAAATCATTTTAAAAACTCGTTATAACTTGTATTATGTATGATTAAGTATCAAGATGCATCCCTACCTTTTCCCGTTAATATATCCACGCAAATATCCGAACACTATGCATTTTAACAAGTTTTATTTTCTTACACCAAAACTATTTAAACAATGATATTTTGTTGGTAATCAAGAAACAATTGTCGGCTCGTATTTGTATTGTTTTAGTCTAGCTAAAGGCCATACCCTCTTTCAGGCGTAATGACCCGTACACGGGGTTTTATCCAAATCAAATGATACAAGCACAGTTTGGTTGTAAAACGCGAGCACAAATGCTTACTGATATATCAATACAATGCCTTAGTTTGTCAATGGTATGTGCTTAAGATATATTAGACATTTGATAGAGAATATTTCGTATTGAAGCGATATCTGACTTTACATTTCTCATGATTGTGTGTTAATTCATCAAGCTTTGTGTTGTACTGCCGTTTAAATACACTTTGCTCTTCAGTTTAAAGGTCTAAACTCATACTATACACAACTACTGTATTATTAAAGAATACAAGTACTGCATGATATACATTTTTTGTATTTTATTTCAAAGCCGAAATTTTCTACAGATTTCCCGATATATAAAAGCAAGCATGTATACTGCGGATACTATTTTATCACAGCACAATTGGGGCTAGCGTCATATGCCTTGGTCAAAAAGCTCTTACGATATCCGTACGATATTAGCAGTTTGCACGAATCCACAAATTTTCAAATCCTACCAATTTAGATGGCATCGTAGCGCCTGATCACAGCCAATACCGATATGCAATGGATGAAAGTGTCGAT
Organism: Spisula solida; assembly: GCA_947247005.1. Classification (NCBI taxonomy): domain Eukaryota; kingdom Metazoa; phylum Mollusca; class Bivalvia; order Venerida; family Mactridae; genus Spisula; species Spisula solida. The sequence goes on along the minus strand of OX365950.1, from coordinate 33,830,191 downwards.
ATCCGTACGAACATGCGGCAGTCAAATCGTGTGGAACTCACAAGGAACTCGAAGGTTTGTACGACACTCGCATGATATTCGTACGATATGATCCGTACGATAACCGCATATTGACCGTACAAGTTGCATGCGATAGTTTTGGAGCTTCAACAAGTCTTGTAGTATCCCAGATGCGTGAGCACATCGTACGAGCTCCCAGATATCGTACGAATGCTGTACATGACCTGTGCGAGCTGCTCCATGTACGAGCTCCCAGATATCGTACGAATACTGTACATGACCTGTGCGAGCTGCTCCATGTACGAGCTCCAAGATATCGTACGAATGCTGTACATGACCTGTGCGAGCTGCTCCATGTACGAGCTCCCAGATATCGTACGAATGCTGTACATGACCTGTGCGAGCTGCTCCATGTACGAGCTCCAAGATATCGTACGAATGCTGTACATGACCTGTGCGAGCTGCTCCTTGTACGAGCTCCCAGATATCGTACGAATGCTGTACATGACCTGTGCGAGCTGCTCCATGTACGAGCTCCCAGATATTGTACGAATGCTGTACATGACCTGTGCGAGCTGCTCCATGTACGGGTTTATTGCACTGAGTGAAACCTAGTTAGGCTAGTCCTACACGAGTTAAGAATATCCGTACGATGCTCATACGAGTCAACGATGAATTAACCCAAATATGGAGTTCGTATGGAACTCGTACGGCAAATGTGACAAAGGCCAAGTTGTCCGTAAATAATGCGCACGTGGATAATATGTGCACTAATGTGTTTCACTAAATGTGTTTTTTCTCGCGTAACTCCATGCGTAAATATATGTCAGCAGAGACCGGCCGTAAAGTGGCAAAGCAGGTATTGACACGTGATATCGGCAATTGAATGCCACATGTTTGTATCTAATAATACATTTTGCTTGGTACCAATCTCTTAAGCACTGGCCCATTCGTTTGGTCCAATGGATGAGCTTCAATTTAGTCAATAGGGGTCTTCCGATTCTTTTGGGTTGGACTCTCTGTTTTTAAGAAGTTCAACCGTGTCTTCAGCTCGATATTCAAATGGTGTTGGAAGAGTAAAGCTGTTATCAAAAATTCAAAACACAAAACGGCGACGTCCACTGAAACCATGGTGTGTTCGATATTGTCGACCTCATCCGTTCGCTTCTGAAAATACTTTTCTCTGCACATTAAAGACAAAACAAACTGGTCACCATTAAAAGTCACTTAAGAGACAGTTTAACGCTATGTGAGTAATCATACAGTTCGCGTATAAATGTTTTTTTCTTTATTAACCATACCGTGTTTCATTTGCGACGCACTGTTTCGTGTAAATAAAAGCAAAATTTTATACCCAGTCGCCATTCACACCAAGGCATACCCCTTTATAACTTTTGGGACATACCATTCAACATAAATTAAAGCTCTTTAAATTAGTGTTACCAAATGGCAAATTGAATAATACCGGATTTTACCAAAGAAATCTAAAACACACATCGATCAAGATTTCGATTAAAGAATAAATAAAAGTGTAAGAACATATCCATAATAAAATATAAAGATATTATTAATAACCAATATACAGATTTATTTACAATTCATTGAAACATTAGCTCTGCATTTTCCTACGGGAGATTCTTTATTCGAAATAAAAATATTAGTTTTTTAAAGCCGATATTTGCAACCTGCCCTAAATACACTATGTAGTGAATTGCGTTTAGTTAACGTATTTGATTAGTTACATAAAGAAATCTTTGTGTCGCTACAGTTCTATACAGTTCTACTCTGGATCTATTGTTATTCGTGTGAAAGGTGATACAATATTTAGGGTGAAATCTTTATCATTAACGTCAAATAAAATCTAATCGTGCGATACATAGCGATACGAACTTTGAGTGTTCCTGCTATTTTCATAGTAAACAAAATGACAAACACGGCATCAACATTTGAACAATGCTGGTATTCGTTACAGAAGTCAATAGATAATCGGACAGGTAAGGTAGCACCCAACTTAAACAGCAGAGCACTGAAAACATAAAAATATCATTATACAACAATTCAGGCACGTATTCAGGTAGGGGGCCAGGGGGCCTTGCCCCCCCCCCCCCCCCCAGCTGACTTGCTAGCTACGTTTTTGTATATCTTTTCGGCCCCTACAACTATTGATTTAATACACCACTGATCTATTTCTTGGGGCTGACTAAATCTTTCCGCATCTATCATACTGGACCTGTATATTGGACATTCTGATGACATCCTGTGTATATATTGTATAGCCCTTCGCATGTTAATTAAATGCGTGATAGTCCCCAGACTAATCAAGCACTCAACAGGACCACCTGATGGTGAAGGTGTGATTTTTGCAACTGATAAGAAATTAAGTGTGTTTAGGTTGATTAAAGAGGTCAGTCAGATATTACATAATGATGTCAATGGTTATCACCATTTAATCCCATTAAATTAGAGCATGATAATTAAAAATTAAAGTTTGACTTGAAGAATTGATAGTTAAAATGTAAGTTACTAACTTACATGTAATCATTACAGTGAGAAAAATAGGTATTTTTTGTCTCTTATGTATATTTTATTTTATTTTCGTCTCATTTATGTACATACATATAACAAACACATTTAACGTAACAGGTAAAACTAAGTACACAACCATTCAATCTTGAATTATAGGAGACGTATGATAATCATATAATAATCTAATTATCATAATTCCATATCTAGTTCTCCAAAAATTACGATTACATTAGTAATGAACAATATTCACATATGTAAAACTAAGAGACTGTCGTTAATGCGTTGTATTAAAATACTGCTAAATTAATTATTATTTAAGAAACTGATATTTGTAAGTGGGGCACTAATGCGCTAATAAAAAACATTTTAATAAATCATTTATCACCCCGGTCAGACCGTAGGTATATTATTTAATTGTTTGATGGGGTGATTAATTAAGATTCCATATATAGTATTTAATGTTTGAGTGGAAAGTAATGGTCACATTCTTGAAATACTTTTAAATATGCATCCATTTCATTGAAATTTGATTCATAAATCAAATGTAGTAGTCCAATTTTATATCCGAATATAAAAGTTCATAATTTATATACATAGTCTGGGAAGAATAAATACAGAGGGAACGGAAACACGGGTTTTAAGCGTGACTAACCTGTCGGCCAATCACCGCGCTCCGATAAAAATTGCTCGATATCTTGAAAAATCCCGCGAAAGCGTAGACACAAAAATGCATAAATCTGTCGGTAATTAACGGCATCAAACATTGTAATTGCACTGTAATGAAAGTTTAAACTTATGAATTGAATTTTTATTCGATGAAAAGACGAAATTAGCATATTTAAATCATATACCATTCATTGAAATAGGTGTGATCAACACGCTAATCGCTCTTTTGTCTCATTGTCCACGATACTAGCCATTTTGCAAGTTAGGGATCTCACAATGTATTGTAGTGAATTATCTTAAACTTGTGTTTACCATTAAATAATACATCCCTGCTCGTGATAGGCTCAGTTTTATGCACAATTATCAACTCATTTTTTAATTATTTGAATTCAAAATACGCCGAATCGCCATGTTTTCAGCAACCAGTTTATTATTTCTCAACAATTATAGTACTTTTGAAACTTAAGGATCTCGAAATGTATTAAGGTAGATTATCTAAAACTTATGTTTACCATTAAATAATACATCCCTGCTCGTGATATAGGCTCAGTTTTATGCACAATTATCAACTCATTTTTTAATTATTTGAATTCAAAATACGCCGATTCGCCATGTTTTCAGCAACCAGTTGATTATTTCTCAACAATTATAATACTTTTAAAACTTAAGGATCTCGAAATGTAGGAAGGTAGATTATCTAAAACTTAGTTTTGCCATTAAATGATACATCCCTGCTCGTGATAGGCTTAGTTTTATGCACAATTATCACTACATTCTTGAACTATTTGAATTCAAAATATGCCAATTTTCCGTGTTTAAAGTACATTTTTTATGTTAACGTTTAGCAAATTTGGTTGCTCTATGTCCGCCATAAATTATTATAGATAAACAATACTTTTGAAATTTATAAAGTAGGATTAATTTATATACAGTTGCTGTCTATGTTTTACGTAATTACAGTATACAACCGGAAACTCCCCGCTGAGACTTCTTGAGACAATATGAGATTACTGTCTAGATAATGTACCTATCATAAGTTTGATACAATTATACCACCCCTCCCGTTGTGTAATCTACATAATGTTGTCTGTGACAGTAATTAAATCATTGTTTTTGTTACACCTCAGGAACTTGCATTCAAATAAATAAAAACATTACAACACAGTCTACACTATTAAATTATAATTAACTACCATTCATTGAAATAGGTGTGATCAACACACTAATCGCTCTCGCTGTCCACGATACTGGCCATTTTGCAAGTTAATGATCTCAAAATGTATAGTAACAAATTATCTAAAACTTGTTTTTACCATTACATAATAATTCCTAATCGCGATAGGCATAATTTTATGTACAAATTTTAAATAATTTTGGAACTATTTGAATTCAGAATACGCCTAGCCTATTCGTCATGTTTTCAGTAAAAACTTTATTATTTATATAGTTATTTTGAAGCGTAAGGATCTCGAAATGTATAAAGATAGATTATCTAAAACTTATTTTTGCCATTACACAATACATCCCTGCTCGAGAAAGTCATAATTTTATGCCCCAATTTTTACATTTGAATTATTTCACTTCAAAATATGCCAACTCTGTGTGCTTTCAGTACACTTTTTCATTCCTTCACGTTAGTTACAGCAAATTTCCAGCTCCATGATGTCCAAAATGATTTAAAGCAAATTATATCTTATTTATAATATCACATAATAAATCCCTGCTCGGAATAGGCATACTTTTATGCACATTTATTTATACAATTTTGAAATATTTCAATTAAAAATACGCCAATTCTCCGTGTTTATACATGTAGTACATTTTTATGTTATAATGTTTAGCAAGTGTGGTTGCATTTATACTATTATAGAACCGTGTATGATAAACACTATTTATGAAAATTATAAAGCAGTCTTAATTCATCTACAGTGGCTGTCTATGTTTTACTAATTAACAGTATTACCGGAAACTCCCGCTGAGACTGAGACAATATGAGATTACTGTCTAGAATGCACCAATCACGAGTTCAATACCGCCCTCCCGTAGTGTAATCTACATTTGTGACAGTAATTAAACCATTGCATCTGCTACACACATATTAAGGGAATTTATCAGACCTAGTACCTAGAATATTTAATTGAATGGAATCTGTTAAGTATATATTATATATATCGTAACTTTGTTTCATTATACCGATTCCCGACAATCACGGATAAAATGTTGGAATGTACAACCATAAAACACAAATATAGACAATAATATTATATATATTTAATTAAAGCGTTTTATTCTAGGACGAAATATAGATCATATATATAGATCGCTGTAAATTTGAAACCTGTTTCTGGAATTTAAACCAGGGCTGGTATTCACAAAGCATCTTAAGTGAAAACTTATTTAAATTTATTGAAATCTTAAAATTTTCTTAAGCGTATCAGCTAAGCAAGAAAATCAAGACGACCAATATTTTACATAGTTTTGAAGCATTATGTAAACAGCTACTATAAGAACTTAAAGAAAAAAGGATTATTCTTTAAATCGCGGGACATATGAGCTGTACAAATTTTTAACTTAAGTCAAATTTTTAAGATTTATTTGAGACAGAATCCTTTATTGGAATAAAATTATATGACGGATTTAAATCAGACCGTATAATTGACCGTTTTACCTACCGCAATCGTCAATCCCGGATTTATTTTGGACCGTACAGAAAGAAAATACTACCGGACCGTATAAGCGGCCGTTATACACTCCGCTTATCGGCCGACAGGTTAGATATAGATAACGCTATATAACGTCATCGAGACACTCGTCCATCTCTTGTAATAGTTCAAACCATCGCATACTTTACTTTGAATTATTTTGTTTCAGATCATATGGAATACCATTATGCAAGGATTGACAGCTAATAGAACCAGATCAAATAATGGCAATGAGTTGATTGTGATTCATTTAGATATTATAACTATTGTGACCAGTTTCAGAACAAAATGGTTATTGTGACAAAAAATGAAATAAATATTTTCCTTGAAAAGTCCTTGAATTTTGTTTCAACCTTGAAAAGTACTAGAATTAAGCTGCCTTGAAAAAATGGTACTTGAATTTAACTGAAAATACTTTAATTAATGCAAAAGGTGTTAAATATACAAAGAATTGTATTAATGTTGTTAAAATAACATATTCTGCATAAAAGGAAACTGTTTAGCAGAAACACTGTTTTTCTTGCAAATAAAAAGTACGTAAATGTATAGATGCAAGTGTGAGATATGCAGCTAAACAGTTGTCGTGATAACAATAATTAAATTTTCATGTATATCCCTCTCAAAGAGTTAAAATTATACACTTTTACCTTGATAAAATAAAATGATCGAAAAATACCTTGAAAATACAAATTCTACCTTGAACAAACAGTGAAAAGTCCTTGAATTTGGATGAGAGAATTGTGTATGAACCATGTTTTTGTTATTATGTATTGTTTATTTTTATAAGAAAATAATGAATAAATTGCCAAATCATTTATTTGTTTTAGTTTTGTCATTTACTAGTCATTTAACTATTATAAATAGTCATTTACTAGTCATTTACTAGATGCAATACTTTTGTGCATATATGAAGCATAAAGGTCATTTACCAGTCATTTACTTAATACTTCATAGTATTTCAGAAGTCATTTACTCATAGTATTGCAGAAGTCATTTACTAGTATTGCAGTAGTCATTTACTAGTATTGTAGAAGTCATTTACTCACCAATTTCCTTTCCCCAATGAATTAATTAAGTCATTTACTAGTCATTTACTGAGTCATTTACTAACCTCATTTGCATATGAAATTTTGTAATACTGAAGTACTAGTAAATGACAGTATAGTACTAGTCATTGACTGCAGTCATTTACCTCCACATTTTTTTTGGTTTGGTGACGTTTCCGGAGATCGGGACTTATGATTCGATTTTAGCGATTTTTGACAAGGATGCCTAGTTCTATATACTAGTATGGGAATGCTATATTGGGTTTATATCACTGGTCGGAATGGTTTTTGTGTGGCGTATATTACCACTTTTCAGCTTACGACCAATTTTACGCCTTTAGGCCTCCGCCAATAAATAGTTCTATGATTTGAACAATATTACAAGCATGCTACACATGTTACATGTATCAATGAACCCGATTTGTTTACATTACCAACATTTATTAATATTAAGACCAACAATTATATCAGACTTTTATTTTTAGAGGATATTTATAGCAAATCATTCCGCATGCACTATATTCCTACTACCAAAGGCCTGTTAACCGTCAAGGCAGAGAAAGTAATCCCACGGTTTTAATTAAAATCACTCCGCCGCTGAACATTGTAGACGATGACCTAATTATGTTGTATACAAACATTGATGCTATAAATAGAAACAGCATGTTTTCACTGGTGGCGGGAAGCTGAAATAGTTCTACGTAAAGTAGTTCCAAAGCGTTTGCTTGTAAAAACCGTCAATGGCTAAAACTATCTTTAAAATACACTAAGTAGATTTCTTTTTTATGAAAGGAGATTATGTTCACTAATTAAAAAGATCAATTGTTTAATGGAATATCGTGTTGCTAAAAAATTACTTTCGCTCGAGGCGGGGTTTCACACAGTCACGTGATCACGTGGAAGAGTCGAATCTTGACAAAAGCTGTCTAAGCGAAACATAAACGTTTTAAACCAATTAAACGTTATATTATTGTCACATATGTCTAGCTATATTTATTTACAACTAATTAAAATCGAAATACCTAAAACTATATGTTATATGGTGACTTTATAACTCAAAATGCTTCGACGATTGGAAGTCTATTTAAGGCCTCTGTCGACAGGAGTCGGTTAGTTAAAATTGAAAGTTTTCTACAGCGGTCAACCCTGAAATATCTATTTTAGGTTTCTTACAGGAGTCGGGTATAGTTATAAATTGAAGTTTTCTAGAGCGGTCAACCCTGTAATATCTGTTTAAGGTTTCTTACAAGAGTCGGGTAGTTATAAATTGAAGTTTGCTACTGCGGTCAACCCTCAGCTTGTAATATCTTTTTAATGTCTCTCTGGCAGTAAGTCAGTTAGTTATAAGTGGTAGTTTTCTACTGCAGTCAACCCAGTAATATCTATTCAAGGTCTGTGACAAGGGTAGTTTAGTTATAATTGGAAGTTTTCTTCTGCGGTCAACCCTGTAATATCTATTTAAGATCTGTGACAGGGGTTGTTTAGTTATAATTGGAAGTTTTCTACTGCGGTCAACACTGAAATATCTATTAAAGGTCTGTGACAGGGGTTGTTTAGTTATAAATTGAAGTTTTCTACTGCGGTCAACCCTGTAATATCTGTTTAAGGCCTCTGACGGGGGTCAGTTAGTTATAATTGAACGTTTTCTACAGCAGTTAACCCTGATTCTGAAACATCTATTTAAAATAAGGTCTTTGGCAGGGGTTGTTTAGTTATACAGTAATTAGAAATTTTCTACAACGGTCAACCCTGAAATATCTATTTAAGGTTTCTTACAGGAGTCGGTTAGTTATAAGTGGTAGTTTTCTACTGTGGTCAACCCTGAAATGTCTATTTAAGGTTTCTGACAAGGGTCGGTTAGATTTTAGTGGAATTTTTCCACAGCGGTCAACCCTGAAATGTCTATTTAAGGTCTCTGACAGGCGTTGGTTAGTTGTAAGAGCCAGTTTTCTATATTGGTCAACCCTGAAAGATCTATTAAAGGTCTCTGACAAAGGTTAGTTTGTTTTAAGTGGCAGTTTTCTACTGCAGTCAACCCTGAAATATCTATTTAAAGTCTCTAACAAGGGTCGGTTAGTTATGAGTGGAAGTTTTCTACAGCGGCAGGGGTCGGTTAGTTATAAATGGAAGTTTTCTACAGCGGTCAACCCTGAAATATCTATTGAAGGTCTTTGACAGGGGTAAGTTTGTTTTTGAGCATGCTTGCGCTGAATGAGACTTAGTTGCCACCGTTAGTGTATGTGTGTGCGTAAGTGCGAGCATGCGTAAGTGCGTCCGTCGGATTTTGTCCAGACAATAACTTTGTTATGCTTTAACCAATCTTGATAATATTAAGCTTGAATGTACACCTCCATGAGGACGAGTGTCATGCACAACCCTCAGGTTCCTATTTCAAAGTTCAAGGTCACAGTTGGTGGTCAAAGATCGAATTAAAACTTGTACTGACTATTACTTTGTTATGCATTGACCAATCTTTCTTATATTTGGCATGAATGTTTATCTCCATGAGGTCGAGTGTTATACCCAACACCCAGGTTCATATCTCAGAGGTCAAGGTCACAGTTTCTGGTCAAATGTCAAATTGAATTTTGTCCGACCATGAATTTCTCATGCACTGACCAATCTTTCTTATATTTGGCATAAATGTTTATCTCCATGAGGCGGAGTGTCCTGCCCAACCCCAAGGTTCCACTCTGCAAGGCACGGTCACAGTTGGATGTCAAAGGTCAAACTGAAGTTTGTCCGGACCATAACTTTGTCATGCTTTGACCAATCTTTCTTATGTTTGGCATAAATATTGACCTCCATGAGGCGGAATGTCATGGCTTACCACCAGGTTCCAATCTCAAAGGTCGATGTCACAGATGGAGGTCAAAGGTCAAATTGAAGCTTGTCCGGAACATAACTTTGTCATGGATTGACCAATCTTTCTTATATTTGGCATGAATGTTATCCTCAATGAGACAGGGCGTCATGCCCAACCCCCGGTAAAGGTCACAGTTGGAGATCAAAGGTCAAGTTAAAATTTGTCAAACTACATGTATTCCTTTGTCATGCATTGACCAATCTTAAAATTGGCACGAATGTTAACATCTATCAATTTGAGTGTCATGAGCAACCCCAAGTTCCTCTTTCAAAGGTCAAGGTCAGTGTTGGAGGTCAAATTAAAGTTTGTACGGATCATTTCTTATTTATACATGGTGGGATAAGAATAACCTGGCACATTTAAGTTGGTGATTTTTTCAACGTGCGCGCCGATGCTCGACATAATTTGCCAAAGGGCATGAATTTCTCATTGTTTATCTAGCCTGCTTCCAGTATTTCAAGATGGCTGACAGTACACAGCAACTAAACAAGTTATGTAATTATGAGGAAGAATGTTGCCACTCAAAGGGTCAGGAAAACAATAGTCCTTTACTGCTTGTTTGTTTGTACTGTTTAAATTCCCAATGTATTCAGTTATACGGTGACTTCCCAGTGACTACATGTAATTATCTTGACACCGGGTGAACTCTCCAAGTCGTCACAAGTTAAAATGGTCATAGTAAATATCTTTTGCTTGACGTTCAGCATAGTAAGTTCCATGTAACTGCTGGTTCGCTTTGGTGTCTTGGGCAGCACAAACGTTTAAATGAGACTGGGCTTATCAGAACTCGAGCATAAAATGTTGATCCAACCTTTATTCGATATTGGTTTAATGGTATCAGTACGCCACACAGCTGTACTTTCAGTGCTTTGATTACTTGGGGGTATTGTTACATACCAACTTGTGAATCACTACGATTTTACCCATGCAATTTCTCCACAACCAATTCGTCCGAGCAAAAAACGAGTTCCAGTCAATCTAAACCAAAATAATAATTTTCAATCATTTTTAAGAACATTTGTCACTAGCAATTGAATTATTTTTTATTTCTCTGAATTGCGAGAAATTTTGGAATTATTCTTCTGTGAGTTAATGTTTTTGTGCGAATAAATTCCTACGCGCTGTAAAACGACTTATAGATTTTGAGGGTTGATAAAAATGTCGCTGTTACAGCACCTGGTTAAGCAGACGAAATTTACACTGTTTGGTTTCATAGTGTTTCGTCCCCTTTATGAATCGTTCGCGCTATTCGTACCCTATTCGGTTCGTTTGGAGCTAGAGTTATGGAATTTTGACTTAGTGTATTTTTTTCATTTTTTTGCGACAATTTTCCCCCTATCCGATTACTTACATATTTTTGTTTACTGTCGTCAAACATTATTAATGCAGATGCATGATTTAATGTTATTCTTAGTCTTTTTAATACCTTTTCTCAGCTAAAACTAGGTATTTCAGCCCACCTTTATCGTTGAAACTAGTTCATTGAGTTTTTTATGGACGGATTGCCTAAATGGGTTCGTTAGATGAAATTTAAATGAGTCAGCTGTCCTCGATATTTCTGAAAACTTTTCACAATATTCACACTTGTTAATCCAATACCATTTAAGGTAATTTTGAATAAATTACCACGATTTACGTTATCCCCCAGGTAAAAGTACTTCAGTACTTTGATTATAAAACGGGGAGGAGTGTTGTGGTTTGAGGGGCCAAGTTTAGCCCTTAAAGTTTCTGTTTCGATGGCCAATCAAGACATAACTATACCAACGTGACCGCGCATGCATGTGGCACCTAATACACATCTCTTTGAAGCTGATACTCCCTGGGTACTATATATAGACGTATTCTATACTCTACTTCTTGGTGAGTTTGTCTATCAGATTACTTGTGTAATTATATAAGGACATTTTCTGTATACGTACCTGAAGTTAACATGTTATGCACTTCAATAAGAATCAAAGCACTAAGAGTGCTGTTGGGAGCAATCTGGTTGCTGCTACTAAAGCTTAAACCGACTTGACACGTTTAATGTTCGTTTTCTTACTGCCGATCTTGTCTTGAATGTCAAAATAGGCATATGTGACTATATAGGTATGTTGGGTATCTAAATAATTGTGAAAAATGGGCATATTAATTTATAATTAATGGAATACATGTATTGAATGCGTATACCAAAAGTGGCTTTAAAATAATTATACGCGCCTATTTATCAGATTCTACAGTATCGTCTTGTAATCACCATCCTCAAAGCGTGAGACATCTATAGAAGCGGCTAGTATAGCCTCACCATATGATTGCAAAACAGTATTTAGCAGACGATATACGATTCATTGATAAAACCATCACGCAACCCTGGTCTGAAGTTTCTAAAAAATGCTATACATGCAGTCCGGACATTTGATGAACACGTCATTTTCATATTATGAAACAAGTTCGATATCGCCCCGGCGGATTATCTGCAAAAATATCGATTTAACAGTTTTACAATAATTGTTGATCTTAGACTAAACAAATGTTGCTTATTGAAATAAATCAGTTTAAAAATTTGGAGAAACATAATTATGTAGCAGTATTGGGAATGTTGACAGTTTCTAGAACTACTTGAATGCGGATTCACATTGATAGGAAAGGCGGTCCAGGCTGCATTAAGAAATGGGCAATGATCGTATTGAGAGGCTAACGCCTCCCATAAAACCCTTGAAACGAAATCATCTGCCGTTTTACAGAAGAGCTAGTTAGAACTGGTTGGTTTACAATTTCTTGAAAACAATTGTGCGGGCTGCTTACTGTATATATACAAGTATTACTGAAAATTGTTGAAAACAAACATTACCCTAAATAAGTATTCGTGAGGAGAGCGATTCATATTTCTGAATTCTCACAAGTAATATACGAATATTATCAGTATTTACTGGTTTTCATTCAGATATCCTGTTCTGATATGCATACCCCATTTCAATAAATCAACTTTTAGATGTAAATAGTGTCAAAACCTTGAGTAAGATTATAGTCATTGAAGACCAATTTAAGTTTCTATACAGAGTTAAGTAAATATACTTGTCAGGTAATTAACTATGATAAGTGTATGATAGTTATACGACGTATAATTTGCTATCAAGGGAGGTTTGTATGCGGTCATATCTCAGATTACAGAATAATTCTAAATAAACTCATCAAATGTAGATCAATGTATGTCATTTAACTATAAAATGTCAGTAAGGGGTCAGGTCTGAAATATACATGTATAAATGTAGGGTTAACGCATGCTTTTTCGGGTTATTACATCTGCAGAGTTCCGAGGGACGGTTGGTGCCCAAGCCCGCGAAAAAACATGCGTAAACGCTATTATAGCATACAAAACATCAATTAATGCGGTTGAATGTCAAAATAATGATATTTTGGCGGGAGATTTTGTGACGACGTCGCAAAAACAAACGTTACGTCATACCAGCTATTGTTATGCACGTCGACTTCCGGTATCGGCAAATACCAAGACAACATGGATACTGCGGGTTTGTTTAAATATATAATTTAAATATTATAGAAAACTAATTAGTACATAGAAATAAAATGGGAATAACTGTTCATATGAAGCTGTACAACCTTTAAAGTCGCCGGTGCGGCCCTGAAATGAGCATGTGTAAAACTGGACGTTAACAGCGCGTGAATCTTTATGTTTACGCATGGTTTTCGTCCCGTTAACGTATGGGCAAAATAACCGTTTTTATGCTATAATTAATTAATTATAGCATAAAAACGGTGATTTTGCCCATACGTTAACGGGACGAAAACCATGCGTAAACATAAAGATTTACGTTTTTATGCTATAATTAATTAATTATAGCATAAAAACGGTGATTTTGCCCATACGTTAACGGGACGAAAACCATGCGTAAACATAAAGATTCACGCGAGAACGCGCTGTTAACGTCCAGTTTTACGAATGCTCATTTCAGGGCCTCACGGACGAAAATAAACAATTTTACAACGTCTTATGAACTGCAATTCCCATTTTATTTGTAACTGCTAATTAATTTTCTATAATATTTCAATAATAAATTTAAATAAACCCGCATTATCCATGTTTTCTTGGTATTTGCCGATCCCGGAAGTCGACGCTCATAACAAAAATTGTAATGACGTAACGTTTGTTTTCGCGACGTTACGTTTGTTTACGCGACGTCGCCACAAAATTTCCCGCCAAAAATGTAGTTATTTCGAAATACAAACGCATTAATTGATGTTTTGTATGCTATAATAGCGTTTACGCATGTTTTTCGACGCGTTATAACATCTGCAGAGTCCCTCGGGAGCTTTGGTGCCCTCGCCCTGGCGGGCTTGGGCACTAACCGTCCCTCGGGACTCTGCAGATGTTATAGCCCGAAAAAGCATGCGTTAACCCTACATAAATGTACATTTGAAATATCACACCGTACAACCCGATAACGCGACACCACGAGATTACTGGACACCAGATTGGACTACACGAATGAATGCCTTCATGTTGACGTAAGTATTTTCAATTGTATCTATACGAGGGTGGCATAGTGGTCGAGTGGTAACGCACTTGACTACTGATCGAGAGGTCCCTGATTCGAATCTCGGCCGGGGCATTTGGTCATTTCTGAAACGCTTTTCAGTGTTTCCCACCCAACTAGAGACGAACTGGTTGGAAACTCAGAGGTAGTCTCGCGTGTATCGGCGCTGTTCACCGGGCACGTTAAAAAACCAAGGAATCTATTCGAAACGAGCTAGGGTAACGCACCCGGATTCCTTGTATCCCACCTCTGTCTCTAAATTGATTTTATATCTGCCCTGTCAGACACTGCCAAAAATAATCGGAAGCGAGTGTCGGCAGTACAAAGTAGAAGTAGTAGAAGTGTGAATTAATGAAACATTGCTAACGGGTTTCGGGGATAGAGAGAGTCGCGTTTTCGGGCTGTACGGTGTGATTTTTCATCTTCCACAGAACGAAACGAATCCGGGACAAGCCATGATCATATTCAAGATATGAAAAACATAGAATGTTTGAAGCTATGAGAGGTGCTCCGATTACATTTGAAAAGACTAGCAAAGAAACACCAAAAAATGATGATTACAACAACAATAATCGTGCCCATTGGTTATATGATATCTAGGACAAACTATATAACCAATATGGGTTCTTCAATGAAAGTAAGAGTATCCATCGGAACTATCACTCAACTTAGTCCGAAAATGGTTATTATAGCATACAAACGGTGATTTTGCCCATACGTTAACGGGACGAAACCCATGCGTAAACATAAAGATTCACGCGAGAACGCGCTGTTAACGTCCAGTTTTACGAATGCACATTCTAGGCTCTGCAAATGTTATAGCACAAAAAAGCATGCGTTAACCCTACAATAGTGCCAAACTCCGGAAAATCAGCTCAATATCAAAATAAAATGTAAGGGAGACATTCGTCTTTAACCCCCGTACACGAACATATATAATTATGTAATTTCGGTAACTTGTTCATCTCTGGTGAGATAATGTTTTGTTATTGAGAAATTTACGGAAAAAGGCAACACTGCTGTTTGAAAGGTGTTTACGAGACGATCCATAAGTTTCAATCGTTAAACAATATGTGTTCGCGACCTGTTGCATGGCATGTATTCTTTTTTATTGTAAAATGGAACTTAATATGTATTCTACAAAGGAACAAACAAGAGTAAATATTGTCTTACGATTCAAAAACGTACTAGGACAACATGTTTGCCACACGTCCTTCTTGACGACAAGTCTCGGGACATGGTGCTTTGGTCAAGACCCAGCTTCAAACCCATCATAATTACACCATTCGGTATTTTAATAATACGAATGTCAACTATATAACAACAGCATAATACCGAGGTCTAACAACCATGAACCTATAGATTTGGGAATCATGTGAATTTTACAGCTAAATATAAAATTATTGATTGGTGTACTAAACTAAATTGCAACTAAAATGACGTAGATCTATTAGGCCGGGTGGACACATAAATATACACGGTTGAATAGAGATAATTCGTTGTTTGTACAGCATTAAGCCTTTAAAATTGGTTTTACACCGTTATAGTGGACTCGACCGCTGGGTCACTGGATTTTTATCCTGACTGGACTTTACCTGATATACTTGTATCACTGGTTTGTTGTGTTTGTTCATCACCGATGATAGTTCACTGCTTACTTCAACAACACCACCAGTACATTTGGTCCAGTGTTAGGACGAATAATGCATCTTCTATATAGAATCATTCCTCTTGATGTTTTCGGCTGTTAAAGCCGAGCATAACTTTTATTTGCCAGTCTGATTTCTGCTGAAATATGACATGCTTATGAGTGTCTCCACCCGGGTCGCAAGATTAGACGGCAAGTGTGCTTCTAACTGCTGCTGTTTGTATGTTTTGTATATGTGTACAGCTGTATAATGTGTCTCATGAAAAAGAATGTTAAAAACGAAAAAAAAGTGTGCTGCTAACCATTGAGCTACGAAGGCTGTTGATGAGAAGTTATATTCTTTTTAAATAATTGAAAGTTTATATTATGACAATGTCTTACATTGAAACTTCATTTACATACATCAGTGCAGCAATTCAACGCGACTTTTACATCACTAAAGGCTACAAATTCAAGACGAAAAAAGCTTCAAAGTAAAAACAAACAAGAAATATCTTTAAAAAAGATATACAGCGTTAAATGACATACTGCAAATGTTATATGTATATTTTTTCAATACATTTGCGAAAGATGTCAACTAGTTTTAGTCATGACAAAGTGAATCTGCCACTCACAAATATATCGAAGCAGACACCTTTCTTAAAGACATCCATCAACCATGACAGAGAAATCTCCAGCATAAATGGATATGTTTCCCCCACAATATGTTGGAAACAGAAGTATGAGAAAGAAAACAGAAGCAAATTGAAACTATTGTATATTGTATTCTGACTGTAACAAAACACGTAAGGTGTTATAATTTAAAAACGAGTTGGGTAATTGAAAATGGAGATATCTGGCAATCATGTAAAGTAATATAAAATGGTGTTAGTATTTGCTGTTACAATGAGACATGAAACCATATGCATATCCACATGCCAGGCTCTACAAATCTTGTCAAAGCAGAAAACATATTTTATACTTCGGCTGCAATATATATAATCTTGCGTCTTATGAAATTTTCGGCATTTTTTGCAAAATTACACTTTTTTGTTTTTACAGTTTATTGTTTTACTTTTTTTAATTTTCACACCCGTATTTTTGACGATGATATATTAAAACAAGTCACTTCTGGTGCCGGTCGGTTAAATATCCCGCAAATTTAAAGTTATTTGGAATAAAACGGCTGTTATTTTATGCCGATGACCAATATTTTGTGTTACAACTTACACGCAGATTTTCGTTTATCCACCGGATCTTGTCTTCCATTCTATGATTAAATACGAACATAAATAGCTAAAGCATTGTAGACAACTTCATAACGAATAATTTGGTGTATTGAATGAAATTGAAACATTTTTCAACTACTGTTCTACAGCAAGTGTTAGGAATTACGAACGTATTCAGTAGCGTGCGTTGTAATTACCTGCGAGCCTTGAGTGAGCAGGTGTATTGGATTGCCTTAAGTAAAAAGTCCATGGAGGGGCACGTGACCTGTTCTCGATGGTTTACGATTTAAAAAAAATCCAAAAAAAAGATGCATTTTGTAAGAATGTCGTGAACCAGACTAATCAAACCGGTCGTTACAAGATTTCAAATTTTTCTGGAACGAAAATAGGTTATCTTACGCGAAAAGATGGCTGACGTATGTCGGCCCGGGCAAGTCGAAATTCTTTGAAAGAACTAAAATATTATCCTTAAAACCCGTCCCTACGATAAAAATATACACGCAACTCGATTTAAAAGAGTATAAAACACGAGTTTGGATCGTTTTATCGTTGGATAAATTCTTCGCTATAGTTTCATACTCAACACTTTCGTACGACTCCTGAATTATGTTTTTCGTACTAAACACAATTCGTACCCTGCACTTCGCTCCGTAAATTATTTTTCGGATTTTTTTAGGATCAGCGGGTAAAATAAGTGCTTGTTGTTTCCCTTGATAAAATTAACAACATATACAGTTTCTTTAGGTCTCCAGAGTCATATAAGGAGAATTACCATTCAGTGTTAATGTCTATTCAGAGACTTAAAATTCTAATTGTCTATTGTCATGGAATTATCGGAATTGGTTTACGATCTTTGATATTGTTGAACACTGAAAACATGTCTTATGATAATACCTTTAATGGACTGATACGAGGTTTTATTTATAAGAATATAAATATTATATGGAACAAGGGAGTCATAATATGCAATTATGTGTCTTGAAAATTGGTTTGTTATACATGAAATTATTTAACAATTTGTTGATAAATTTCGTATGTCAAATTATCGTGCATATAGTTTTCCCAATTTGAAAGCTACTTGCCTATCGCGCTTATTTCTTTCACAATTTTGAGATTTTCATGCTTAATTTTATACACATCAGCTGTTGAATTATGCAGATAGAAGGTCGAGGATCCTGTCAATTCTCTGTAAAATGAAGTCGGTACATCATTTGCTCGCAGGAACTATTTGACTTGTACGTCTATGGATGTGTGTTGACTTGGGTAATACTATCTGTAACTTGGATTACCCAAGTTAATTATATACCTATAAGTAGCAGACTGCATTGGTGACGTAGGTTGGGAATCTCTCCTTAGTCCTGGCCGATAACGCTGATTGGTTGTATTTTTGATGAGTCACTGTGGTCAATGCAAGTTTACACAGTTATATTGCCTGTATAAAGTTAGCATAAAGAAGCGACGCTATAGACCACTGTACTTTTCAATACACTACGAATACAAAAACCATACGAAATAGCACCTAACTTTTATGTGTTAAGACTACTATAAACTGTCCATTCATATTCACTTATAACTTCGGTGCGGGGGTTTTTAGAAGCATTTGATTGGCTTTTAAAGTAGGTCAAAATCCAAGCTAGACAGCTAACGCTGAAAAATAGCCGCATTTTATTTCTTCATCTATTTCAATGAAACATTCTCCAGTCTAAGGGGGGATATATGCTTTCCACGATTTCAGTAGCTGGCAGTTTTTTCCTGCACCCTGTAAAACCTTCAGATTTTCAAACCAACTTCTTTTTCCAGGGTTTCACAGGGTGCTGGAAAAACGGCCCGCTTCGTGGAAAGCTTACATTTTTTCTCGTAGACTGGCGTATGTTTCGAACACATCGGTATAGAAATAAAATAATTACCGCTATTTTTGTTTTCCAAATCGAAGCAAATTACGTTATGGATTCGTAGCATTTTGTGATGTCAAAGTCACGTGGTATTGCTACATTGGACATGAGCCGACATTTTAAAGTCGACGATGTTGTTATTGTTCTTTATGTCGAGTGTAACATTATGTATTTTTGCAGATTATGAAACCAGCTGATTAGTGCTTTCTGTAAGAGTACATTTGGCGTTTTTTATTAGGTTTAAACAGTATTTCAGTTATATTCGGCGAGTTATTCACATGCACAGTTTTCTTGGACTATATTCTAACCAGTGTTAACCAAGCTAGCTTGTCCTTCCACCAGGAACCAGCAGCTTATCAGCATGTGGTGGGATTTGACTTTGGTGGCTACTTTTCATGGAAGGGTATGACCTGCCGTGACAGGGATCGCCGTGTTACAAATTCAGCGGCTAGTACAATTGTAGTGTATTGTTGTGTTAATCTCTTTTCCGTTCATTCATTCATGTATTAATATTAGTTTTGTGTTATTTCTTATTGTTGTATTATTCGTGTTATGTTGTTCCCTATTCTTCTCCTGTAGTGACTCACCGTCTACACTCAGCATGATTGAAAAATGGCCATTTAAGGAGTATCAAATTCATTGTTGAAAATATTGATGTATGATAACTAAAGTTTGCATAAATAAAGTTCAGTGTACTCGTAAATGAAATATTTAGTGCTATCCTCAATGTGTCACGAGCGCAAGTTCGAAATAAATTAAAACATGATTGACAAAGTGGTCCATGTACATGATGTAGGTGAAAGCGGCAATTTCAATAGCGAGTACAGGAACCTGAAACATACACGCGGCACCTCCTCCTTATATATAACACTAGAGTACACACGTAATTCATCATGATTTAATATACACGTCCCGTATATAAATTATTTCATTTTTTTATCAAATTTACGTATCTTTTGTATGACACATACATTATATCAGCATTTCTGCTCGCTAGTCAAATAACACAATCACTTTAACAACAGTATTCTGATTTATTGATGAAACATCAATTTAATTTAGAGTTACTAATCACCCCAAGTCAACGGTATCTCAACACAATGTATGTCTGGAATGTTCATGGTCATATACAGCACATGTTCGATGTCGACTATTGTCACTTACGTTTCCAACTTTATTTCCATCTTTATCTAACTG
The DNA here is from genome assembly GCA_947247005.1 of Spisula solida. Classification (NCBI taxonomy): domain Eukaryota; kingdom Metazoa; phylum Mollusca; class Bivalvia; order Venerida; family Mactridae; genus Spisula; species Spisula solida. Next base: position 33,809,905 of record OX365950.1, on the reverse strand, counting down.
AACACATACACCGGGTCCTTTATTACTTCCTACCAGGCAAATATCACCTGGTAAAAGACATAATGGCCCTGCATTATATACCCCTGATAGTGACACTTTCATTTTTAAAGTTCCACTCTTGTCTAGAACAACCAAGCCTTGGGCTCTGTCGGTCACGTATATATCCTTGTTGTTCACACTCAGTGCAGTCTGCATAATACCATTATTTTGTTTGAATATCTGCTCACCGTACGTTCTAAGCAGTTTCCAGTTTTACTATACACGCCTATTCTTTGCCTTCACAAGCCTACAAGCATCATACGCCATTCCAAATCCGTGGTCAGCGAGTGAAAATGTAAACATCAACACCGCCCATTGACCACATGATACAATGTGTATCTCCTTGGTGTTACTGGTTCCCACAGCTACTTCATCTTTATCTAGTTTACAAACTGTAGTTGGGTGAGCGGGTAACGATATCTCATCTCTATAGAGGAAATCCGAACTGTATCGTTTTAGTTTGCGATTTAAATAATCTGCCATCAGAAGGTCGCCAAAATCAATAACACACAAATCATGAACTAAGAAGCCCGGCTGTATATTTTTCTGAAATATTACCTCATACTCTTTGATATCTAAATAGTCCTCTAATGGGCCTAATAATTTCATTCCTTACAAGGTTTCCTCAAACGTGTCGTCAATATGAAATCTGATTCCTCTCTTTCTCCACTCTATCTTCATGGCTTCCAGTAGCTGTTGACCATCTTGTGTTACTATTTTCCTGCTCTTGACATTTGCAAATAGCAAGGGCTCATTCTCAATTTGTTCAAGTTTGGCAACAAACGATGTTGTTGTATTAATAACGGCATCTGAAGCTGCGACGTCATTGTCGAGTGCCGTTTTGGTTTTGTCATGTTTAGAACGTAATCCTTTTCGCGATATATTGGCAAGCTCTCTAATTTTAGCAATGCTCTTCTCCTCGAACTGATCAACTGTTTCAATTATTTCCAGTTTCTGCTTTCCAACACAATCAAGGTTGTCAGTTCGTTTGTCTTTCTCTTGTTTCAGATGGATAAGAAATTTAGTCAGCTCATCTTTGCTCTCATTCACTTCCGGATTACATCTGAAATTCTTAGCCGATACTGCTATCGATTCAGTGGCACATGATCTGTAAAAGATAGGTAAACAACTAAATTAAAAAAGTTAACTTCTGGTATAAATATGTTTGACTAAATCGTCGCATGCATACCGGTTTGCCAGGTTACTATGTTGGCCAATTTCTAAATAGACCTCATGTTGAAAAGGGACACATTAGTTGTTATAAAGAGTAGTAGCCTGTCTCTTATTGCGAGCAAGTGATATGATTATACATGTACATTGTATTTTAAAAAGGGCCATAATTTGCGGGCCTATGTAGGTCTGTTAGATTAGATTCAATGCTTTTTAACATTCGTTAAACATTTCTTATCATCAAAATATGTTATTTAAATGATTAAGGAATTTGTTGATATAAATCATTAATATATTACATACATAAATAATTAAACAGAAATCATTCCAGTGATTATTATCTCGAACTTGAAAATGACGTGTTCATCAAATGTTCCGGCTGTATAGCTAGTTTTGGAATTTATATTGGAGGTTTCGGATGTAGATATTTTAGGATATAAGAGTGTTACGAAATAAATCTGAAGTATGTACACGAAATATAAACTTATTACACCAACTACAAGTACTTCCGTACTCCATGGCTTCCGTATCCTTGTATTGTTCAGAACTAATCAAACAATGTATTTATAAAATCCTTGTTACTGTTTCGGTATATACAAGCATTTGAATGACATTTGCGACGTCGCGCAAATTCTGCTTCGTTAAAATTACTGTTTCAAATTAAGGACAACTTAACTTCAAATTTTTTGTCAAAATAGCAGGTTATCGTTCTTTGAGATAGACTCATACCTAATAGTTTAATAGCTGTAGTCTGTGATGTATCTATTAACATAGTTAAATTTATAATTAATATCGGCTTAGGGAACTTTTGAAGGAGTTGTTTACATAGAGAGGTTGTCGCTCTACAGAGGACCGCTCTGGAAAGTTTGTACTGTAAATAGTATCACCAAACGAGAAGCAGTCATTTTCAGCAGATAAAACCCACTACACAGGTCACTGTAGTCTGGCTACCCGACTAGATAATATATTTTTTTCAATCGATTATCATAATTTCATTTTCAACTTTAGCTAGATTTTATTTTGGGCTTGATTATCTAATATTTTCATCATTACAAATGCTCAATCTTCATGATAGTACATGCTCATAGCGATTTTTCTAATTTACCTTGGCTCAAAGTAGTCAAAATGGTTAGATGGTAAATATTAATATAAAAGTTCTAAACATGTACCAAAATTGAATAGTCCGAGTTGACATATGTAACGTATACGTTTCTTTTAAAACGTATTTTTTATGTTTTCTCATATGATCGTCGGTATCTTAAAAACACTTTAACCGATTGGTTTGACATTTACAGAAAATGTGCAGTATGCATCTGCAAAAACTCTACGCTAAATTTAAAGAAGTCCCTAAAATAAATTTATTTAGCTGAAAATGAAGCTCGACAATGGGTAAGGTATAGGTTTAAGATCGATCCCGGTTTAGTAAGGATTTGCATTAATTATTGAGTCGGATGACGGTAACCAGCTAAGCCTATATAAACACACAAATCAGTGTGTCTATTCTTCTATACATTTTTGTTGGATGAGTAACATCAATAATTGTTGAGTTGAGGTTGGTGATTGCGATTAATTGTGTATAGTCCGTTAGCGACTAGGCTGGACCCCCATAAACCTTAAATATCTTAAAAAGTACAATGTCAATTAGAATAAAAATTGGTATCTCTTCATAAATCAACCTTACCAACTCTCATAAATTAAAACAGAATTTTTGATCCACAGAAAAGTGTACTTTGCATTTACTTCCAATGTAAAATTTTAAGTCTAAAACAGGGTAAATACGTATGAGTGATTGAAGTGACTGGAACAGCAAAGGTAAGCAAATTAGTCCAATATAACTGTACATCGAGTAACACACCAGTGACGATTGCAAATATATAATGAGGCCCATACATCAAAGTGTATGTGTTTTATGTTTAAGCTCACCTCAAGACTCAACATTTGTTTATACAAATGATCATTACAATCAGAAGGTGGGCCTCAACTATATACACATTGATGACCAGTCAAATGTAGGTCAAAGTGAGCCAAATATGTCCGTTACAGTTATTACTAATACAATAGCATAAGTCTGACTACCTGATCGTAATGGCTTAGTTTACTCCCTGTCCATTTATTGATTAAAATACAAAATTTAATACATTAGACCCAATGGGGAAAAAATTAATGAGTTCGTAAAAAAATCTAAGATTTAAACACAGAGTTGGTAAAGGTAATTCAGTGTACCATACCAAACTTCAATCAAATTTCATAATTTCTTTAAAAGATATCTAATGTTTATGGGGTCCAGCCTAGTCGCTAACTGACTATACAGTTTACTTTTTGGACTTTGGCGGTTCAACGTTCGTAGACGTGCTAACACACGCCTGGTAATCACTGGCACCACAACGTTTCGTTATGTGTACAAAATGTTCCAATGCGACTTCCGTTGTAGTGCCAATCGGCACAAATTGTTGACATTGGTGAGTGTTTTTCTTTACTAAAGACATCTTAACTCGAATTTTATAAATCGGGGAATGTAGTGCTATGCAGATATGTCCACGCTTTCTTGTAAAAGCACAATATTCAGAATAAAAGCAGAATCTGATCTTTTAGAGCTCGCACAAAATGTGCAGTCAGAGTGTTGATCAGACCATAATGTGAATTTTATGACAAGTTTTCCTGATTATGCCTATTATAGCTACTAGTTATAATAGTATACGATAAGTATTAATATTTGAATGCTTTATGCTAAATGTAGACATTTGTAAGGTTAATTGTGATGACGTATGTCCTATTTTTTAACCGTTGTGGTTCCAATCACTTCGTTGTAGTCCCAATACGGCGTTGTGGTTCCCAGCAAAATATAGTAAATAACGAGAAAGATAGATACATGTAGTTAGATAAATGCATGTCAATTATTCGAAAGTGAACCTAAAATACTCTGGAAAAACTTACGACGAATATTTACCAAGCTAATCCCGTAACGAGTGTTTTTTAGGATAATTTTATTGTTACACTATTACTGAAAAGTGAAAACAAATGCTACAATGTCGTAATATGTTAGCTGTTAAGCTTTGTAGTGTTTTGATATACGCTCCATTATACGGCCTGGAAGAAATAAAAACATATGTCACGGTTCTAGTACGGGAAATGTCGAATGCTACGAATTTCTTCCAAACTTGATCTAACAATCTTACTAAAGTATGCAAATAATTTTATTTATGTAATTGACCATCATCACGACAAAGTTTAATTAACACTGGTCAATGATTGCCGAGTGTACTAGTTAGTGTTTAGAAACTATACGTTGGTGCACATCGAATACAAATGTTCGTCTTGTGTTAGTTTAACAAAAGTTACAACCAGCCTGAAATGCGATGGGATATGTTTCTGTGCACACAAACAGGTAGTTACAGCGAATGTCGAGGTGTTGCTTTTCATTTAGACATAAGTTCGACTAGTGTTGTGTATAAGTTTCGCATTGTCATGGGCGCTACGCACGTGGTTATACGTACTTTAGTGTAATTTGTATGACCATGTGCATTAGGCATAATCATGGTAGGATCGACCAAGTAACAAATAATTATGCCAGCGTTTCTCATGCACTTGCCACTTGTTCAGGTACACATAAGTGTAAAAATTATACACATGTAGTGTTACAAGGTTGTAAGAAAATAACGTATATTTGATCCTTTAGAGATATAAGATCGTATTTAAACTTTTCCAATGTACCTGTATAAGCTGTTCAGTGTTCATTTGGAGTTATTTAAACATGTAACAAGACAAGGTATTGTTACTTCACTATGTTTGCAGTTGTCTCAACTTGAAGCCGATTCTTTCAGTAAAATAAATACGTCACGAGCCGCCTTAAAAAGATCTGCATGGTGTTGATGTACATTTGTATATAATGATGCTGCAATATGGCAGGCCAGGAATATGTGTGCCTCCAGTCGGATTTAAAGTGCTTTTTACAATAATAGTACACACATTAGCACTAATGTTTAAGTTCAAGTTCCATTAATTTCAGTGGATTATTCACTTACATGTTGCGTTTTAGATAGATATATAAAGTAATGTTCAAATTGACAATTAAGGGCCATGTTTACAAAAATGACAGAATATCCCTTAGTATTTGAGCGTTGTGGTTAATGTTGCTTTCCCAAGTATAAATACATGGAAAATAATATCAAATATATACGGTTTGAGTATAATGAAAACATCAATACACGTACATTAGAGATCTCTATATTTTGCTGAGAATCACAACACAGTATTGGGACTATATCGTAGTGATTGGAACCACAACGGTTTAAAAAATAGACATATGCCATCAAACATGACCTTTAAAGTGCCGATTTTTACAGAAAAACATCAAATTGTCAATATCTATCGTATGTGTTAATTACTAGTAGCTATAACATGCATAATCAGTAAAATTTGTCATAAAATCCAGATTTTGGTCTGATCAACACTCTGACTGCACATTTTGTGCGAGCTCTAAAAGATCAGATTCGGATTTTATTCTGACAATTGTGCGTTTACAACAAAGCCTGTACATACCTGCATAGCACTACATTCCCCGATTTTTAAAATTCAGGCTAAGATGTCTTTAGTGAAGAAAAACAAATTATTTCACTCACCGTTTTTAACAATTTTTGCCGATTGGCACTATAACGGAAATCGCATTGGAACATTTTGTACACATAACGCGACTGTTGTGGTGCCAGTGATTACCAGGCGTGTAACAATAGAGATGTATACGCGATATACAATGTGAGGTTGGATTGCCGATAACGGCTAAATATACTAGGCGTGTTCTCAAAGGTAAGTACGGCCACCACTAGTGCAAGGGTTAACTTAAAGGTATACTACCATATTTGTATAAAACACATAAAATCGATACGGGTTAGTGTCTTAGATTAAAAAATGACATATGGCGGGTTATAAATCTACAGCACTTTTATAAATTAACAAAAGTACGTATTATACAAATTCTTGCTTCAACAAACCCGTCGTCTTACCTGCGCCAGAATCCGTAATCTGATGTTGTCCAAAACCCGTCATCTACTATGGGCCAGAACATTTCACCTAACCTGAACAGGAATTCATCATCTTATCTGGATTCGAACCCGTTAGAATGCTTAATGACATAAACCCGCCATCTTATCTAGACCTGAACCCGACATCTTATCTAGACCTGAACCCGTCATCTTATCTAGACCTGAACCCGCTATCTTATCAAGACCTGAACCCGTCATCTTATCTAGACCTGAACTCGTGATCTTATCTATATCTGAACCCGTCAACGAATCTAGACCTGAATCCGTCATCTTATCTAGACTAGAACCCGCCATCATATCTATATCTGAACCCGTCAACGAATCTAGACCTGAATCCGTCATCTTATCTAGACTAGAACCCGCCATCATATCTAGACCTGAACCCGTCATCTTATCTAGACCTGAACCCGTCATCTTATCTAGACTAGAACCCCCATCTTATCTAGACCTGAACCTGTCTCGTGATCTTATCTATATCTGAACCCGGCAACGTATCTAGACCTGAATCCGTCATCTTATCTAGACTAGAACCCCCATCATATCTAGACCTCAACCCGTCATCCTATCTAGACCTGAACCCGTCATCTTATCTAGACCTGAACTCGTGATCTTATCTAGACCTGAACTCGTCATCTTATCTAGACCTGAACCCGTCATCTTATCTAGACCTGAACCCGTCATCTTATCTAGACATGAACCCGTCATCTTATCTAGACCTGTACCCACCATCTTATCTTTCTCTGAACCCGTCATCGTATCTAGACCTGAACCCAACACCTTATCTAGACCTGAATCCGTCATCTTATCTAGACTAGAACCCCCATCTTATCTAGACCTGAACCTGTCTCGTGATCTTATCTATATCTGAACCCGGCAACGTATCTAGACCTGAATCCGTCATCTTATCTAGACCTGAACCCGTCATCTTATCTAGACCTGAACTCGTGATCTTATCTATATCTGAACCCGGCAACGTATCTAGACCTGAACCCGCTATCTTATCAAGACCTGAACCCGTCATCTTATCTAGACCTGAACTCGTGATCTTATCTATATCTGAACCCGTCAACGAATCTAGACCTGAATCCGTCATCTTATCTAGACTAGAACCCGCCATCATATCTATATCTGAACCCGTCAACGAATCTAGACCTGAATCCGTCATCTTATCTAGACTAGAACCCGCCATCATATCTAGACCTGAACCCGTCATCTTATCTAGACCTGAACCCGTCATCTTATCTAGACTAGAACCCCCATCTTATCTAGACCTGAACCTGTCTCGTGATCTTATCTATATCTGAACCCGGCAACGTATCTAGACCTGAATCCGTCATCTTATCTAGACTAGAACCCCCATCATATCTAGACCTCAACCCGTCATCCTATCTAGACCTGAACCCGTCATCTTATCTATATCTGAACCCGTCATCTTATCTAGACCTGAACTCGTCATCTTATCTAGACCTGAACCCGTCATCTTATCTAGACCTGAACCCGTCATCTTATCTAGACCTGTACCCACCATCTTATCTTTCTCTGAACCCGTCATCGTATCTAGACCTGAACCCAACACCTTATCTAGACCTGAATCCGTCATCTTATCTAGACTAGAACCCGCCATCTTATCTTTATCTGAACCCGTCATCTTATCTAGACCTGAACCCGTCACCTTATCTATATCTGAATCCGTCATCTTCTCTAGACCTGAACTCGTCATCTTATCTAGATTAGAACCCGCCATCTTATCTAGAACTGAACTCGTAATCTTATGTAGACTAGAACCCGCCATCATATCTAGACCTGAACTCGTCATCTTAGCTAGACCTGAACCCGTCATCTTATCTATATCTGAACCTGTCATCTTATCTTGACCTGAACTCGTCATCTTATCTAGACTAGAACCCGCCATCCTATCTAGGCCTGAACTCGTCATCTTATCTATATCTGAACCTGCCATCTTATCTAGACCTGAACCCGTCATCTTATCTATACATGTATCTGAACCTGTCATCATATCTAGACCTGAACCCGTCATCATATCTAGACCTGAATCCGTCATCATATCTAGACCTGAATCCGTCATCTTATCTAGACTAGAACCCGCCATCCTATCTAGGCCTGAAATCGTCATCTTATCTAGACCTGAACCCGTCATCTTATCTATACATGTATCTGAACCTGTCATCATATCTAGACCTGAATCCGTCATCTTATCTAGACCTGAACCCGTCATCATATCTAGACCTGAATCCGTCATCTTATCTAGACTAGAACCCGCCATCCTATCTAGGCCTGAAATCGTCATCTTATCTAGACCTGAACCCGTCATCTTATCTATACATGTATCTGAACCTGTCATCTTATCTAGACCTGAACCCGTCAACTTATCTAGACCTGAATCCGTCATCTTGTCTAGACTAGAACCCGCCATCATATCTAGACCTGAAATCGTCATCTTAGCTAGACCTGAACCCGTCATCTTATCTATATCTGAACCTGTCATCTTATCTAGACCTGAACCCGTCATCTTATCTAGACCTGAACTCGTCATCTTATCTAGACCTGAACCCGTCATCTTATCTAGACCTGAACTTGTCATCTTATCTAGACCTGAACTCGTCATCTTATCTAGTCCTGAACTCGTGATCTTATCTATATCTGAAACCGTCAACGAATCTAGACCTGAATCCGTCATCTTATCTAGACTAGAACCCGCCATCATATCTAGACCTGAACCCGTCATCTTATCTAGACCTGAACCTGTCATCTTATCTTTATCTGAACCCGTCATCTTATCTAGACCTGAACTCGTCATCTTATCTAGACTAGAACCCGCCATGTTATCTAGACCTGAACTCGTCATGTTATCTAAACCTGAACCCCTCATTTTTTCTAGATCTGAACTCGTCTTCATACCTGAACCAAACCCGCCATTTCACCTGAACGAGAACCTGTCATCTAACCTCAACCAGAACACGTCATCTCACCTGATCCAGAACGTCATCTCACCTGAACCAGAACCTGTCATCTCACCTGAACGAGAACCGTCATCTCACCTGAACGAGAACCTGTCATCTCACCTGAACGAGAACCGTCATCTCACCTGAACCAGAACACGTCATCTTACCTGAACCAGAACACGTCATCTCACCTGAACGAGAACCTGTCATCACACCTGAACGAGAACCGTCATCACATCTGAACGAGAACCGTCATCACACCTGAACAAGAACCTCCATCTCACCTGAACGAGAACCGTCATCACACCTGAAAGAGAACCGTCATCTCATCTGAACGAGAACCGTCACCTCATCTGAACGAGAACCGTCATCTCACCTGAACCAGAACCTGTCATCTCACCTGAACGAGAACCGTCATCACACCTGAACGAGAACCGTCATTACACCTGAACAAGAACCGTCATCACACCTGAACGAGAACCGTCATTACACCTGAACGAGAACCGTCATTACACCTGAACAAGAACCGTCATCTCACCTGAACCAGAACCGTCATCTCACCTGAACCAGAACCTGTCATCTCACCTGAACCAGAACCCGTCATCATACCTGAACCAGAACCTGGCATCATACCTGAACCAGAACCTGGCATCATACCTGAACGAAAACCGTCATCACACCTGAACCAGAACCTGTCATCTCACTTGAACCAGAACCCGTCATCATACCTGAACCAGAACCTGGCATCATACCTGAACGAGAACCGTCATCACACCTGAACCAGAACCTGTCATAATACCTGAACCAGAACCTGTCATCATACCTGAACCAGAACCTGTCATCTCATCTTGACCGAAATCTATGAGCTTACCCTAACCTGCCAGCATCCCTTAACCAGAACATGTCCTCTTATCAGGACCTGCACCTATCATCTTGCCCCGACATGCGCCCGTTTTCTTACCAGGACCTGCACCTGCCCTCTAACCACGACCTGCACCTGCCCTCTAACCACGACCTGCACCTGCCCTCTAACCACGACCTGCACCTGCCCTCTAACCACGACCTGCATCTGCCCTCTAACCACGACCTGCACCTACCCTCTAACCACGACCTGCACCTGCCCTCTAACCACGACCTGCACCTACCCTCTAACCACGACCTGCACCTGCCCTCTAACCACGACCTGCACCTGCCCTCTAACCAGTACCTCCACCTGCCCTCTAACCACGACCTGCATCTACCCTCTAACCACGACCTGCACCTCCCCTCTAACCACGACCTGCCCCTGCCCTCTAACCACGACCTGCACCTGCCCTCTAACCACGACCTGCACCTGCCCTCTAACCAGTACCTCCACCTGCCCTCTAACCACGACCTGCACTCTAACCAGGACCTCCACCTGCCCTCTTACAGGGACCTGCACCTGCCCTCTAACCAGGACCTGCCCTCTTACCAGGACCTACACCTACCCTCTTACCATGATCTATACCTGCCCTCTTACCAGGACCTGCACCTGCCCTCTTACCAGGACCTGCACCTGCCCTCTTACCAGGACCTGCACCTACCCTCTTACCATGACCTACACCTGCCCTCTTACCATGATCTATACCTGCCCTCTTACCAGGACCTACACCTGCCCTCTTACCAGGACCTCCACCTGCCCTCTTACCAGGACCTGCACCTACCCTCTTACCATGACCTACACCTGCCCTCTTACCAGGACCTGCACCTGCCCTCTTACCAGGACCTACACCTACCCTCTTACCATGATCTATACCTGCCCTCTTACCAGGACCTACACCTGCCCTCTTACCAGGACCTCCACCTGCCCTCTTACCAGGACCTGCACCTACCCTCTTACCATGACCTACACCTGCCCTCTTACCAGGACCTGCACCTACCCTCTTACCAGGACCTCCACCTGCCCTCTTACAAGGACCTGCACCTACCCTCTTACCATGACCTACACCTGCCCTCCTACCAGAACCTCCGCCTGCCCTCTTACCAGGACCTGCCATCTTACCTGTACCTCCACCTGCCCTCTTACAGGGACCTGCACCTGCCCTCTAACCAGGACCTACACCTACCCTCTTACCATGACCTATACCTGCCCTCTTACCAGGACCTCCACCTGCCCTCTTACCAGGACCTCCACCTGCCCTCTTACCAGGACCTGCCCTCTTACCAGAACCTCCACCTGTCCTCTTACCAGGACCTCCACCTGTCCTCTTACCATGACCTTTACCTGCCCTCTTACCAGGACCTGCCCTCTAACCAGGACCTACATCTGCCCTCTTACCAGGACCTACATCTGCCCTCTTACCAGGACCTCCACCTGCCCTCTTACCAGGACCTCCACCTGCCCTCTTACCATGACCTACACCTGCCCTCTTACCGGGACCTCCACCTGCCCTCTTACCATGACCTACACCTGCCCTCTTACCGGGACCCGCGCATTCCCTGTTACCACTTTGCCCTCATACCAGACCATGCACGGTTGAATACATAACGATTTAATTTGCAATTCATGGTGAAATAAATATGATTGAATTGCTTTATATTATATAAAAAGTTGCTATGTCGACGCATTGATGAACAGAGCGACAAACAGCCTTGTGTTACATCCAGTGCTTGAGAGGTGGCAGGTCACAGGGACAGTGTGCGATAGCGGACGAGCCAAAACTATAGATATTGAGGTGGGGGATTTCCTCCTTACCCTCAGGTCGTCATGCAGGACAGGGGTCACAAACACACAGCTGACGAGTCATATTGCGACAACTTCTCCAGCCAGATACTGGTAAGCTTATTTGCTTGTATTTGCTAGTAATTTGCTGATTCTGGCGGTAACGGCAACATTGGTAATGCTAATGAATTGTTGATACTGGTGCGTAGATGCTACTTTATTTCGGAATTGAAACACATTCGTACCTAGTTGTATCAAGAATAGCTTATGCGCTTAATCGTACATAGACTGGATGTACAAGTAATTTTGTTGACTATCGGCTGTTGGAACCAAAGCTAATGCTAATGCTAGCTGATACTGGGGCGTAGAGGCTAATTATTTGGGTTTGTTGTACTATGAAAACTATACGCGCCTATATTTTATAGACTGGTTTTAAAGTACTTTTGTTGATCCTTTGCTATTGGAACCAATGCTAATGCTAATTGCTAGCTGATACTGGGGCGTAGAGTCTACTTTTCTTCGGGATTGTTGTACTAGGAAAACTATACGCGCCTATATTTTATAGACTGGTTTTACTAGTATTTTTGTTGATCCTCAATGCTAATCGCTAACTGATACTAGGACATAGAGTCTGTTTTCTTTGTGATTGGTGTACTATGATTACAGGGTGACGAATCAACGGGGTTTACGCACGGATACTGAAAGGAGCTAAGTCCTCGGTAAGACCTGTTTTTTGCCAATATCTTTAATTGTTCGTACACAATTCTTGATATTTTGCAGTGCATAAAAGACAGATAAGCTTTCTGCTTCTAACCTTGTTCAAACCTAAAGGATTCTCTTCCTAATTTGGACGCAATCGTTGGCCAAAATTGACGAGTAAAGAAACTGATGTAAACAATCGTGCTGCATGCGACGTGAAATTGCATTTTCAATTTCAGTTTACCGTAAAATGTTGTATTTAGTAGGTTAAATGTGTGTCAAACCATTCGAATACGTTCATGTATTATATGACTATCTTTACTTATCATAAATTGACGTTTCTGCATGATTAAAGTGACTTTTGGAGAAATGCTGTTGTAAACGTGAATTTAGAGATTGCTGTTGTAAACCTGACAATTTTTATTTGGATACCTTCAAAACACAAAAGGTTAACACGAGCTTTATACTAGTAAGCAATCCATAATAATGAATTTACTTACTAACATATCAATTATTTTGCAGATAGTATGTCATGGAAAAGCGACGAAGATAATGTTTGTCTTTGTGTCGGATGTGGATGATGTTTACAGTCACGTCCCCAATTCTAATTTTAGAACGTATGGTTGACACCATGGATGAAGTCACAAGCCGGTTAAATGGAAGTAATAATCTACACCCGTTATGACGATTTCTCAATCACCAACAAAACCTACTTTAATATACCAACCAGTGCGGAGTTATTTCACTTAATTAAACTGCACAAGGTGTGAACACACAGAAACAGAAGGTGCTTATGAAACTATTCAATATCGAATTGAACAAATCTTAGACAGCAACAATCATCATGATACTGTCGATAACTGTTTCAGTCATCTCACTGGTGCAAAATATCTTAGTTTTTTGTGTTGGTTCTTCTCATGTATTGACAGGAACCACGAGAAATGTGTACAAGGAAGGAATAGAAGGAAACAACTAGCTTGGAAACAACTAGCAAAATCAAACATGACAAATGTGTCTATTGATATGATAGAGACTATACTTGAACCGATGTCAGTTCCTGTGGCAGTTGCACACTACATTGAGACACTTGAAAACCAGATGAGTGTTCATGGAGATGTACTCGTATGTGAGGCAAACTTTTGTAGATAGTGATAAGCGGATAACAATGATGTTATTTCGTGCAAAAGAAAGGGTTACAATGAGATTGCCCCTTAGAAATCGGTTCACAGCCAGATTGCCGGGATACAAATCCAGCGCACTAACCACTGCAGCAGCTAATAGATTACAGACTGCTGTTTTGTATATGCCAAGTGTCACAGTAAAACCTCACCAATAAGACCGCCATTGGTACGTTGAAAATGCACTTATTATAGATTTGATCTTAATATTAGAAGTACACAACTGTGAAATCGTGGAAAAAATTATGGTCTAGGTTTTGAGATGGCCTTTAAGTGAAGTTTTACTGTTCATCTTTGTTTATGAGATTTATAAATATGACACTTGTTTATGTATTTGAATAAGCTTTTTAATGACAAACATATTATTTATACAGTAAAAGTTACATATACATAATCAGTATTTGCGATACATGTAATAAATAAAATTAATATCAATAAAGTTTTAATGTTTTTTCGCCATAGAGCTTTAAATTTACAAATGCCATTTGTGAGCGGTCTCCTTCACCAGTGGTGTATGCACATTGACTATACTGTTAAAAGCTGTTGGAATACAACATAATGAAAAGGGTACATGTTGTTAACTTTCAAACATATTAATCCCGATAAACTCTCTCTGAGCCATAATATTTCTGTTGATAGGATTTTACAACAGTTTTTATATTTCTTCAGATAAACGTTCATGCAGCATCGAGATATATTAATTATGTTAAATTTAACCTAACACGTAAGTCCAGTGCTTGTAATATTTAGTCGCAGCTTCATCAATTGATCAGCAAGTTACTGTCCAGCCAGCTGGAATAATAGTCAAACGGTAGCATCCATTTTCACTAACAGGTGCCTGCTAGGAATGTTCTTTACAACAGCATCTGTAATAATAATTAATATTATAAAATATGCCTGTCCATATATCATGATCTAATGATCAAGACGTAACAACATGGTGAATTTACAATCTGGGATTTACATTTATTGCTAACGAGTGATTATGTCGTGTGCCCTATCCCTCAAATAATATAAAAAAGACAGCTCCAAGCCGTCATTTTATAAATAAACAAGAGCCAAAATGTCATAAAATACGCCCGCCTGGGGAATAGTGAATGAAAATAAAATAATCCAACTTGGCCTAGTTCACATTGTTTTTGTAATTAATAGGCCATCCCACAAGAAGGCCTTGGATGATTTGGACTATACTTAAACTTGGTCTAGATATTATGCTCATAAACAATGTCAACACGTTTGAAGATGACCAGATGAATACTGCTTGAGAGTACAGACAAGGGAATTTTCACATGTTGTGGTAATTAAAGGATCATAGCCCAAGAAGGCATGGGCTGATTAGACCTTCAATTGAACTTGGCCTAGATATTTTGCCCATATACATTGTCACCAACGTTGAAGATAAGCAGATGAAAACGCTTTGAACTAGAGAACAATGTCAAATTTTTTGGTAATTATAGGACCATAACCCAAGAAGGCCTTGGCTGATTCGCCCTATAATTGCACTTGGCCTAGATATCATGCCCATAAATAATATCAACAAGTTTGAAGACGAGCCTATGAAAACTGTTTGAACTAGAGTACAGACAAGACCAATTTCACATTTTTTAGTATTTGAAAAACCATTACAAGGACTAGGCTGATTTGGCCTGTACTTTACATTGACCTAGATATTATGCCCATAAACATTGTCACTAAGTTTGAAGACGATCGGGTGAAAATTGTTTTCGTTAGGAGTACAGACAAATAACAGGAACTGAAAAATATGTCACTGAAATTTTATAATCATGAAACTGTTTAATCTTGAAATTACTACTTCCTTCCGGGAAATTAATCAATACATTGTATATAAATTGGATTGAAAACACATAAAGGATATGTTACATTGTAACTGCAAACAGAACAATTAGTTGAACCGTAATGGTTTACACGTTGCAAACAGCATCTTGCTTTAATCAGGTTTACGACAGCAAAACTTGAAATGTTCACAAAGTTTCCATTTTATAACATACATGCATTTAATGTTATTCAAACACTTTTGGCATACAAAATATACTTTGGACTTCACTATCTGCTTACAAAATCAACTCAATTGCGATGAAATGTTTAAAAATCATAAATGCACGTTGCGTGCAGCATACAGTTTACAGCGAATTCTCAGCATGTCATATTTTGGCCAAGGATAGTGCGTTTATTAAATAGAGTTTTGTGGAATATTTAATATTGGCATGACGAGCAGCGTAAGCTGTCTTTTATGCGCTACGAGAAAATGAAAAACAAGATCATTTAGAAGGTTTACTTGCAAAAAAACGTCACTTACCGAGCTTGTTGACATCTATGAATTAGCACCGGTAAACCCCAACAAGTCACGTGATTCGTCACCCTGATTACTATACGCGCCTATATTTTATAGACTGGTTTTTACTAGTTTTTGTTTTGTCGGGCTATTTGAACCAATGATGATACTAATTGCTTGCTGACATTGGGGCATAGAAGCTAAATTAACATTGGGGGAGTGTTGTACTTAGATTATCACATGCGCTTATTTTATAAATTATATAGAATTGTTATATGTAAAATCATTAATTTTCGTGGGGGATTAAATTTCGTGGATTTCGTGGATGAACTAAACCACGAAATCAAATCCCAACGAAATATTTAACCAATTAATATGTAAATTGAAAATGTTCAAATATACGGCGACCGCCATTTTTGTTTACAAATTACAGGTTTAAATAAGTCTCTTAATATTTCTAGGATTTTGGTAGTTTACTTACAGCATAAAACATAATAAAATTTTATCAGACTGTCAATTAATTACCTGATCAAAACATATTAAGTTTCCAATAAGAATTACATTTTTTCTGAATTCATTATGCCTTCATAAACTATACGTGGTTTAAACTGCGTATGCTCCAATAACTGAGTGTAAAGCAGCTTCCACTACATCTGCATACAGGTAAACTTACACAGTACCACTATGTCTATTTTAGACGTGTCAAATACTGCCATAAATTTCAGCTTGACCCAAAGTGTTTAACACACATTTATAAATTGCATGCGCCATGTAAACAATAGAAATGATAACACTTGTGGATTTTAAAATAGGGTGTTAGGCAATCGTTATATCGTATATTGTGTATCATCCATGCAATAAACAGTTTGACATTATTAGTAGGATTGCGATCTAAATGATAAACAATGATAAGCTATGTTGTTTAAAGAATATGACAGCGTATTGGGAGGGTTTAAGCATCAATCCATGTTTGCTTGTCAGTTCATTAACAGACTTGCGTATATTTACAATATTATTTATAAGCATTGGTTGATGTTTTAATAGTGGAATTCTGATCATTAGTGAAGGTTTTGACCCGATTTTTTTACTGAAATACGAAATCCACGAATTAACGCCCCCACGAAATGGTCTTTTTCACCAGGACCTGTTCTATAAATATCTAAACTCCCTGTTTTCACCAAAACCACGAAATTTCACCCCTTCGAAATTAAATGATTTTACAGTACTAGTATTTGGCTGATTCCGGGTTATTTGAAACAATGATACTGCTAATTGCTTGTTGATACTGGTGCGAATATCGCATGGAGAATTTGACCTGATCCTGACCTTTTTGCATTATTATATTACAAGGTTTTTGCGTTAGATATACACTACTCAACACTAATAACCGATCACTTTTCAAACTTATTTATTTTTGTTCACGGCAATAGGGAAATATAGGTACTTATCTCAATCGACATAATATGCTCTTAAGCAATAAATGTTCATGTTTAATATAGCGTCGTCAGCTATGCGGAGTTATTGTCCGTGTTTTTGTATGTGAAAAGATTATCTTACCGATGTTTATGATAAATGTTTCATTCAGTGTAAAAATGAATTTTGGGGGATACATTTTCATGATTATCAGAATATAAAAATATTTGTGGCGAAAAATTCATTCGGCCGAGAGATTAGCGGGCTTGTCAAGTGATTTTGGAATTGAAGCTACATCAAGTAACTTTGCAAACTATGTCTCGTATTTGGTATTACCTTCGCGCTTCGTTGACTCCCCGTCGGCAAGGGTATTATTCAAGTCCGAGTTCTCAAGTTATTCAACTGCCCGGCATTTTGCTCACAGGTTTGGCTCGTATTTGGTCGCTCCAAGTCTTGCCATAACTTGATATTGCTGACTTATGTTGCTATAAGTAATTTGCTACGCGTTGTTATTGTCGACATATGTTGCTATAAGTCGATTGCCACTTATCTTAGTATAAGTTATTTGCTATTGCCGACTTATATTGCTATAAGTCATTTGCTACGTTTTGCTATTGCCGACTTATGTTGCTATAAGTCATTTGCTACGTTTTGCTATTGCCGAATTATGTTGCTATAATTTATTTGCTATACTTTGTATAGCGATGCGAGTTTGGTAGGTACATGTAGTTTGCTATTACATGTATACTCGCTATCGCAGTTTGGCCGGACTTGCTCCCGCCCACTGTTTGCATACAAAAGTACTTAGGGTTTGCCCATACAGGATTGGTAATCCCCTGTTATTGCTTTGCCATTTGCCATCGCGTAGCAACACACAGCACTTGCCATCAATTCAAACCTTGCAGGAATTCTAGCAATACGCACACCTGCTATTCTCTCGACTGATGGTGTTTTCGTATTTACTACATGAAGCCTGTTGTTTTCATACCTGGCATTAAATGAACGACCATATTATTCCAACCCTTTAGTTATCGTTCGTCGTTAATTCGATTCAACATTATTCAATTGCATTATCAAAAATTAAATGGTAGGAAAGTGTTTAATGTGTTTATTTTATATCATTTTCAATCATTAAATAATGTAAAGGAGGCATTAAAAGTTACGTTAGGTGTATATTTCGGTGAATTAATTTGTGTGATGACCTTGTCTCTGTGCACTACATCATAAGCCCTTAATTAATTTGCATTGTTTTGTGAGTTCCTAGAGACAGTCAACCTATAGCCAGTGTAGCAATACCACATGACTCTGACATCACTAAACATCAACATTTGCTCCGCTTCGAAAACAAAAATAACCGTGAGTTATTTTATTCGTTCCTCGATGTTTATGAAACATACTTCAGTCTAAGGGAAAATATATGTGCTTTCAACAAAATGTAGTATCACTTTCAGCAGCTGTGTCGTTTCTCCAGGCCTTGAAGTGGGTAGTACGTGAGCGGACTATGTACAGAGTCCAAGCCGTTCTGATTTCCAATGTTTCACAGTGTGCTGGAAAAAACGACCCAGCTGCTGATAGGGATTCTATTTTTCACCGAAAGCTGATATGTTTTTTCTTAGATTGGCATATGCTTCATAGAAATCGGTATAGAAAAAATACACGTACTTACGACTACTTTCTTTAGTGACGTCAGAATCACGTGCTATTGCTACACTGGTAGCATCATTATTAATCTATACCTGACGCAGCTATTTATAAATCAATTTTCACCACCTGATTTTGTCTTCAAAAATTACTACTTAAACGAACATATGTTTCGCGAATACATTATGGAAAGTTCTTACTGAAACTATCAATTTGTCTTGATGACAAATATGCAGTGGTCTTAACATGAATGTACATGTAGTTGAAACCTGGGCATAAAACAATAGAATTAATAAAATTTAATAAAACACTTTGATAAGCATCTAATAAGTGTTTTGTAAGGTTATGCAAAATGACTTAGATATGTCACACATGGGAACATCTAATGACACGTACGGAGAAACGGACTGAAACAACCTAACTGGACATACACTTCCCAAAAGTTCTGAACCGCCACTTTGTATTTCATTCCCGTTTTGTGAAAAATGCATGTATTCACCTGAAAATTCGCATACCGATACATGATTATGAGATTCAGCTGAGAATTTGGTTTATTTCGACCGTTTTTCAGTTACTTTCAGTGCATTCTGTGTATTGCGTAATAATGCATTTTGCACGTGCAATGCATGTGGATCAGAATTCACGCGCCCATAAACAAAATCGGCATTACTGATAACTGTTCATCTTGTAAAACATATAAAATGCCAAAACTGACTCGAGAGGAACACTCATGAGATTACGAAAAACCACTGTAAACAGTTAACACAATTCCTAGTTGACATTTTTTATTTTATTATTATTTTTTCATTAATGTATTTATTAACACGAAATTTCACATAAAGCCAAATATTTGTTTATTTTGGCCTACTTACGGTCTAATTACCGTTTTAGACTTGTTACGTAATCTAGAATAATTTACACGTGTACCGCATACGCGCCGAAAAGCACGTGTTTATGTACGGTTTTGGTGTTAGTGAAGATTATCCTACGAGAAAAACACCTAACGTGTTGAATTTGGCACAAACAGAACGCTGTTGACCTGTCGGAATGTCAACAGCTTGTATAAAGTTGCGGTCCTTAGTTTTGCTTTTTATTACAAAAATGATTTTCTATTTAAAATTGTTGTTTTAATGGTTATTTCCGTTTTTTCATTCACAGGAACCTTCAGTTTTTGAAATCAACACCTAAGCGAAATTTGCAAAATTGATATTTCATTGAAAAGCCTTTGTAAAATGTTGTTGTAAGATTCTTACACTTCATCCAAGTTCGTTTTGCGTCAATCTCGGCATGTTTCGGTTTTTCTGGGAGGGCAGACATCGGTTGTGTTAAATGTTAATGAACACGTGTTTGTTGCGTTGCAATATGCACGTGTTCGTGAACTATTTCGGTGAAATATGTTGTGACTTTGTAAAATCGACTTCATTACGTAACGCGCCTGTAACGAGTAACATGGCCGTTTATCTGCCAAAATGAATCAATAATTAAATGCAAGTATTATTACCCTCGGCCTAGAGGCCGGGGTATATTGGAAAGCCTAAAGAAATTTGACTATGGAGGAGCACGTGACCACATGTCAATGCCTGATTGGCTAATGTGTCAGTCTGACTAAAGGTGAGTCTAGACAGTACATTTTGGTTTATAGTTATGTTGTGAAGAAGATTTTGCTTCTCTGGTGTGTTGATATATGTTACTTGGGGCTGTATTACTGTGCACCCAAACTGTGGTTGACTGTCTTCCAAGATCTAAAAATAATCAAGAAGTGTGTCCTTTCACGATAATTTATGAATACAAATAAGCAACATAAATTTATCAAATGTATTAGATGTTATGAAATTTAAGTATAAAGTATTTTAAATGCTATAGAAAACAGTGTTCAAATGACGACAATAAACAAAGCATTAAAATACATACGGCCTAAGATCGACCTGAACTTTCGGTTTAAATCATTTAGAAAATATAGCAATAAGAAGTATACATACATGTCATTATGTCAAACAGCGTGGAGTAATGATAATTAAACAAAAACTTTTAATTAAAACGACTCTGTTTTGATTTCCGGGTTGAATTAAATCCAAAGATACAAAATTACTGCTAAGTGCATAATGGAACCGAAACGGCCAGAATAACCGAAAAGTATACAGCGCTCTATGTGCAACATAGGCCGCTTAATAAATTTCTTTACTCCGATGAATACCAATTTCTCAATACATACTAATTCACCAATAATGAATTCAAATACAATTCCACACTGTTTGACAATTTAAATACAGAAATAAAATACTATTCATCAATAGTTCATAAACCTTTGTAGGTACATTTATTATATATATGCATATTACACCCTCACAAAAATAACTGAACTGTATTACTTCAACAATTAGAAATCTTGCAAATTATAAAACATATTGAATTTCTGAATAAAAGTACTTGTAAAATACATAAAGAATATAGCAAAGTTTCTTACCTAAAAATAATCAAGAAGTGTGTCCTTTCCTCAAATTTATTTTACACAAGTATAGTTCTTAAAACATAGAAGTCGGTATCAAAAGTGACTTCTCTGAGGAAGGACACAACTTTTAACGAAAGACCGAAAACAATAATTAACCAATCAAAAAGCCGAATAAAATTTAAGACATTTTGTATTGACCAATGAAAAAGGAGTTTGAAAATTACTTAACACGTCTTGCTCATTCTGACATAAAAGAATGTTTGAGCCTCAAGCGACAAAAAGGTGTAAATGGCTTGTAATTGCCAAATCACCGAAATCCGGCTGAAATGCAGTATTCCGGAGATAAAACGGCTACTTCGCTGATACTGTTTCAATGGTTTTTCGCACCTCCATTGTTAACTGTTTTATACCATATGTTTCAATCAAACAAAAATGCACTCATTCAACATGTCAACAATTACAACATACATAACGAACACAATCTATTGTTGTAAAAATACCCATATTTAACATACATACTTAAAATTTTAGAAATTGTGTAGAAATAGATTATCTATAATATCTGTGGAAATTCCCAGCATACAATTTCAACTTCAACAATTTAGATGTAAAAATATAACCCAAACTTATAAATAACCAATATTTAATTAACATTTAGTAAAAGAAAAAATCACAAATTTTAGGGCATAACAGTTACATGTAGTATACTTCTACCACACAGTTATTTGAGATGTACCGTCTAGACACATCTTCACGAATTCGCCAGTAGTCTGGTGTAAATGGTCTCAATGTTCGAATCACGACAGGGGTCTGCTTTGTTACTATTGATGTTTGAAAATGGTTAGGCCAAAATAATTAATGGAGTGTTTCCCCTTCCCTACCACGTTGATTAGGTAGGATTAACCCGTATTCTAACCAACAAGCGGTTTCAGCCATATACACATAGAGGAAATCATGGTGTGCACGAATTAACGATAAAATACAGCTACGACTGACAACTGCAAATAAGCCGTTCGATGAAGAGCGTAATGCTATTGTTACTACGTCTTTTTGTAATATCAAATGCGGAATATTGGCTATATTAGAATCGAATTAATAAACATGTACCTGTGTTTTATCTAAAATAAAGCTTGTTCAGGTGCGCATCCAAACTAGTAACTGTGCTTTATTCTACGATAAAATTATTAAGTAAAGTTACTGTAGTAAATACTGGTCTGTAAATTATCTGGCCGAGGAAAACTATTTGACTTGTTCAAGTATTGGTTTGCAGAATCATGATAGTACGTGCAGTATTAACAAAATTATAACACACAATTATGGTGGCGGGTTAGAACTTTTGGGTAGTGTATATTCGAGAATTAGCCGCTGTGATAGCATAATAGTTCCGAGAACTGTGTGCAACAAAAATTAGTGAAGAGTGTCGTTAATCCCAACATCAAACAATATGTAACTAAATCAACTTTATTTGTAAAACAGCAAACAACACACAGAAAAATAAAACCCGAAAGTAGAACTAAAACATATAAGACGAGTCTAAAAATTCAAGGCAGGGGGTTTGGGGGACTTGCCCTTTTGATATTTCTTGTTCGTTTCATCACTCTTGCGAGGTACTGGTCCTTTGTTGTCCGAATGTTTAGCCTTGTGTTCATTTTGTAGTCTTTGTTGCGTCTTCGAACTGGTTTTCGTTTGTTTCGAATTACTTGTGGATGTGTCGTGCCCGCTTCGTTCAGTTTTTGTAGGGTTTCGGGGATTTACAGACATGTTAGATTCTGACGCAGACATAAAATATTGAGAAGTCTTTGTAACGTCTTCAGTGTCATCTACTTCCCTTCCAGATTCATCCTCCGTTCTAACAGCTCGATATTGACGACTGGATTCCGGTTGTTTAATCTTTGGGACCGGCCTTGCCGATCTAAGATCGTAAAGTACCCAATGTACCGTAATGTTCTCGTCTTGTACAAGCGCTGGCCATTCCACGTGACCTTTTCTAGCGGCATGTGTGGTTTTATCCAGCCCAATAAATTGAGAAGCAATCGCTTTACATTCCTTGATTGGTGTCGTCACTATTTGAACTGCAGGTTCTTGCAAGCAAGCAACCCAACAAAATTCCACACATTTCTCAAGGTACTTATGAACAGCAGTATATATATCTTTAGGTTGGTCCACCACAAAATACCGTTTAACATCCTTGTGTTGCATAATATCCTTTGCGATTACCTTAATTAAACAAGAAACGATTGATAGATAACTCAGAAACAAAAATACACATTACTGTCGCAATACTACCGCCTGACGGGTCTTGACATATAACTCTAGTACCGTACTAACCTAAACAAGAAATATCTTTAAAAAAGATATACAGCGTTGAGTTTAATGAGTCTGTGATTGTTACATGTGTTTGTTCAATACATTTGCGAATGTAATTAGTTTTAATTAGTTTATATACCAAACGAAACGCTGTACAGTTTTGTATTAAGACAGACAGTTCCCGTTACTTATATAATATGAAGTAACAGTTTATGGGGGATACTGACTAGAAAACATGCGCATATTAAAAAATTAACTTTGAAAAGGATGAGCTAAAAGTTTGTCTACCACACATGTGGCCGAGCGGAGGGGTTTGTCAACCTTTGATAATTTTATCCACCTGTATAATTATAAAAGACTACCCTAAATAATTTGGATGAACATATTTACATTACAAAATACTGTTATAAAATATGCTATCATAACTTACAGACAATTAAGTTGACTGCACACTTAATATACCAAATAAAGAACGGTCCATGACATCTGTGCAGTTTACCCTAGAAACCTGCATTTTCACGTTATTGGATTCTTGTCATTAAAAAACTAAGTGCAAAATATTATTTTGTTTTGATTTCGAAGTACATGATCTATTGATGTCAAGAAGTTTTATGAAAGCTTAGGATAAAACATGGTCACAGATATTGTTAATTGTGCATGTTGTTTTTACAAGATACAAAATAATGTTAATTTATTCAGTATCGGAATATTCATGTAACCATTTTTCCAACAAACTAATTATTTGCATTTTATTTTGTGTTTAGAAGTTTAAAACCAATTTAAAACAATAGTTTTTTACACTGAACTGCCCTTGTTTACATTACTTGACCGACCATCACATAACCTGCAGCTGGTATAGTAACAGGTCGCTTAAAGTTCAACATTGTTCTTGCTTAGACTCTGTATATCGCACAACTAAAGCTATGGAATAACTTAAAGGCGAGTATAGTACTATAAGTTTAGCACAAGAGAACAGTGCAATAATTTAAAATCGAGCATACCGTTTTGTGAGAAGAATACAATATTATAATCTATCAAATTGTGGAATTCATTCACCCCTGAGAAATTTATAAAGATTTCATTGGTTGTTAAAGTAGATCAAACAAAGCAACGCGTACAATTAGACAAAACAACACCTATTATACTTGCAACAGAACATTAACTTATAACCGAGGACAACACTTAAACTGTTTGACAACCATTATTTATTGGTTCACTCTGCGATTATCTGGACAATATTAGAGGTTCGTAAGAATGTATTTTTCTATGAGAAGACGTAATCAATCATACATACCTCCTTGCCAGACGACAGACAGAACGGGACACATGCTCTCTGACACTTTGAACTGAGATCTACCAGCGCCTGAAATTATAGCATGCTCATAATCCGCTTTATGTAGTCCAACTTAGAAACTGTTAAAATAGTTTTATGTATTATTAACGTTGACATTCGTGAAATTCATTTTAAATAAGCGAATTTTCATATTTAATACACTGACCCAAAATGAAAACTTTTCATAGCATTCAAAAGTGCATATTTTGTTGATAAGTTTATATTCGAGGTTAATTGTTTTTGTCATCGAAGCTCCAATGTAATATTGGGGTCTCTGTGCAATTGTTTGGATAAAAATTTCATTTTGTGTGAACAATTCAGTTGAGTGGGGTCGAAATAAAAAATTCTGAAAAAAATAAAATAAGCACACTGCAATTGGAAACAAGAAATTACCGACTGTATGCTTTAGTGATGTTATAAAAAGCATCAATAACCAGTGAGACCTCCGTTTTTTGCGAATACATTGCAGAATACGTCACCTCATTGAATTTACGCAACGTTGTATTAGCGCATTAGGAATACGTTGCAATTCTAACTGGAGTCCATTTTGGAGGTCATTTATTGAAACAATTTGGTGATTTGACCTGGCCCTCCTACCGAGTTCATCCCATATGTGTTCTATGGGGTTCATGTCCGGGGACAATGCGGGCCAAGGCAAGGCGTTAACGTTATTTTGAGCTAAGAATTGTGTCGTTATACGCGCCGTGTGAGGCCTTGCGTTGACATGTTGGGAAATGCCAGGTCCGTTGTTTTGAATGAATGAAATCATCGTGTTATTTAATGCATTGATGTAACGCTGAGAATTGAAATTTCCTTGAATAATGACCAAATCAGTTTTCTGATTTCCCATTATCCCACCCCAGACAATAACGCTGCCACCACCAAATTTAACCCTCACCCGATTACAACATTCTGCAAGTCGCTCATTTCTACGGCGATAGATGCGTACCCTGCCATCTGCGTAGCTGACTGTAAACCTCGACTCATCGCTAAAAAGTACCGATTGCCATTGGCTTCGCATGAAATGCAAATAACGTCGTGCCCTCAACAGTCTAGAGGCTCGGTGACGAGGTGTCATAATCTGTCCAGTGTATGGACGACGAGTACGAATAGGAACTTGGTTCTGCCTCGAACGATTTATGATCGTCTGTGCATGAACCCCGTAACGCCAAGCAGTAAGGGTTGCTGGTAAAACACGATTACGTAGTTGGGTCGACGTGATAACGCGATCAGTACGTAACGTTGTCGCTCGTACGCGACCGGGCATTGCACGGTATCTGACTGAAACCGGTTCACAAGATTACGAATAGTCTGTCTAGAGCAGCCAAAATGGTGTGCCACGTTATTTAACATAGACCCCGACCTGAGCATACCAATAGCTTGGTTCCTTTCATCTTCAGAAAGACTAGGCATCGCTAAATGCAACCGTTTTGCATAAAAAAAAAACTTTTTATCTGTGCTGTGCAGCAAATGATTACTTGACGGTGTAAAACCTGTAAGTAAAACACCTGTTCCTGCGCACGTGCAAAGCATGGAATACGTTTTTCAGGTTTGGACGCATGAATAGACGCTGGATTTGTAAAAAAATGCATAAT
The DNA here is from genome assembly GCA_947247005.1 of Spisula solida. Lineage (NCBI taxonomy): Eukaryota > Metazoa > Mollusca > Bivalvia > Venerida > Mactridae > Spisula > Spisula solida. The sequence goes on along the minus strand of OX365950.1, from coordinate 33,783,103 downwards.
CGTAATTCGCATTAAAAACATGATGATCATGTTATAAACTTACAACGACATGTTTGCTAACAAAAGGAATACATTTTGTATTTAAATAAATAAAGTGTAAAGTTTTCATTTTGGGTCAGGGTATGTAATTCTTCTGTTTCTAAGGTTTCGTAAGTTTGTTAATTTTCTGGACTTTGGTTTAACACGTTATTGAGTTTCTACTAAGATCCACAGTGCTTAATAAGGATCGATGAACTTATTGTTCTATTTCTTAAGGACAAGAACCATGTCAATGTTTCATCGTTACAATAGGGACTAGTTTGCTTCTGGCATACATTGTTTCGAAGAAAATTTGAGAAACAATTCAAAATAAGTTGATTTAATGTATGTGTGATTTTTGCAGAAATCAGTCAAACACAGAACAAATGACAGGCCCAGTGCACGAACTTTTTGATACACCCTCGTACTATCATCCAAATAACCGCATATCTATTCTTGATATTACTTGACAAAATCAGATGAAGACAAGCTTAGGCCTATACATGTACGAGGGTTGATCGGGAAGTTCGTATAATTTTGTTGTGAATTGTGTTTTTTTGCTCATAAGGAATAATTAATAATACCTTTACAATCTACTATTCTTTATCAAACTCTCTTATATAAATGAGAAAAATACATAAAGCAGTTACGTAGTTACGACGATTCCTAAACAATCACTATGCGTAGACGCCGCACACCAGAAAATTAAACGACGTCACATAACGTAGGTCCAATGTAGGTCCAATGTATTGAGCACTGTCCCACCGAAGTCACAACACAAGGCTACGAATTTCTGATTTTCGGCATACCTAGCTCTTTCGTACAGAACCCATACATAGTTAAAGGAGATTTCTCGAGCTCGCTGACTATCAGTCTAAAGGTTTTACGTCTGTCTTTTCGGAGTATTCCTCGCACTTTTCACGTACTCACTGAATCACTGTCGATGGCAATTTTTCTCTTTTGTTGACTTCAATTGATCTTCTGTGCACTTTGAATCGTCTGTGTTGTTTGTTGGTAACTGTCGGACTATACGCTTTAAAAAATATCGCACATTTTCATCTTTTCATTAGTTTCAGTCAGTGTGTTTTTCCTATTCCCACGCAATATTATGTAACGCGCCTCAATTCATTATCTGTTCAGTTACACACAGTGCTAATTTGATAGCGGATGTAGTAAACAACATTATCGTCGCCTCCACTGAAGTGGAGGCTACTACTGGAATGATTTTCTTTTTTGCCATGGAGCTTCTTTTTCTGTTCAGTTAAAAGCCGGTCATACCGTCACAGCAGTTAGTCGTTGAAAAAAGTAGTGCGTCGTTTGTTTACTATTAACATTTTTAATAGATGAAACCATGTCATGATAATTGTTCACTAAAACTCATTTTTATATTTTATTGAAATGACACCATGACGTTGACGTATGATGTGTTATATTTGCGTGAATTCTAGTCACACATAAGGCTTTAAAAACGGCATTGTTTCGGGAGAACGAAATATAAAAAATATAACAATTTTGGTGTGCGGCAACCACGTGTAGCAGCGTTGACAAGGGTGCCGTTAATTGTCGCATAAGTTGGCGGTTTTTTTATTCCGTTCTATAATTTAACTTCAATCATGTTGATCACCCTGATAGTGAAGTTTCATCAATATTTAATTAAAGATAAATAAGTTATAAGCAAATTATACGAACTGCGCGATCACCCTTCGTACATATTTTGCATGTAGATAATTATGACGGATACATACCGGATCTGCTCCTTTTGTCTGTGATTGCGACGTTCGAACCTCTCCGGGTTGAAGTATTTGAAGTACTATATCATCACGGCTTGATCTTGTCTTCTGTTTACATACATCGTAACTGGTCTGTAATGTTGTCATCAAAATTGTATATGTTTCTTTGCATACAAAAAAGACAAAATGCATTTTGGCTTATTTGGAATTAGCTTTAAAAGGAAAAACATCACGCGTATGACAAAATTAAGATTATCTTTTGCTGTATAAATGTTAGTAAGGAGGCAGACAAATGTGAATTGAGTCCAAGAGTATCCCTATCTAAACAGTTTCATTTATTAACTCTCTAAAGCAAAATCATACATGTAGTGGTCCACAGAGAGACAACCAAAACAGAATTGGCAAGGTAAGAGCAGCAGTTGTTTGTATGTTGCTTCCAGAAGATCAAGTTAGTCCTGGTTGATAATTAATTCGACGACAATAGTTAGGTCTACTGGATACCGTACATGATTGAAACATTTTTGAAAACGATAGTTAACACGATAAAAACAGGCACATAAAAATTCAACGAATTACCTTAAGAATTTTAATCAAGATGTCAAGTATTGTTTTCACTTCTTCTTTTGTTTCAGAAATGTAAGCATCGAACGCTTTCTTCCAATATCGTTCCTTCAGTCTACTCCACATCACACGATAATCGGCGACATCGATATCCGTATCGCCATCGGTTTCTGCATCGTCAGAGGCTTTCTCGATTCTAAAAAAAAACAAATGTATATTGTTTCTATAAATAAATGTTATAAAATAAGGGTGCTTTCCTAATAGGAAGGAATGTCATATACTGGCTAACATATTCATAGGGGAATCCTGCATGGGATGCATGGCACCCAGACAAATATTAGACTATTTAGATTTTGGATGATCGTTCATGGTACGGAAGATGTACCGAGTCCGGAGTTGATCCTGGTTCGTTTTCAGGTCGATTTATAACATCAGAGTTACGGTTTAATATCACCTTCAGCAAATCGTCCTTAAAGGTTTATTTTGACGTCGCTTGATAACGCATTTTCCACCAGAGCCCTAGTATAAAATGACATTTCCGTTTTAAAATATAACCAGTTGGTAGTGTGTCTGGTTGTCTTGGTAACCGTCCGCCCAAATTGACTGAAACATTGACATTTTCCTGATGCGCGCTCATTACTCAGAAAGCCACGCGCTCTCCATTGCTTGGAACTAACGACTATGCGAGTGACAGATCGTGTATATGCACAGAACGAATGACATTCCAAGTTTGACTTTTCAATATGTTTAACAAACTATTTAGACACATATCATAATGCTTAGTAGGCAGTAAAATATGTCAGTATTGAGTCACTATTGATCCTCAAGTTACAGCACACAGGTGCTACAAGAACTATATGTTTACCTGATCTTTAGTGATTCAATCTCTCGCTGTTCTTCGGCAATTTCTTCGTCAACCCTCAACTCAGCCTACATGGACAAATGAAGTTTACAACTAATTTGGGAAATATTTTTGTGGGTATGCACAGTACCATGGTTTGTTAGAGAGCGCCAAACTGACCAGTAGATAAGAAGCTCCATTGCAAGAAGGATGACCTCAAGAGGACTGCTTCCTTTATTGCTATGACCAGCGTGGTGGTTGGTATTGAAGACAGTAAAATATCAGGTTCCATAAATATAGTTTTGAAACTGAAATGTTCCATGAACCACAAATGCATTCTGTAAAATCATTAATACGCGTATGTGTTGGGGGTAATTCCATGGATTTCTTGATTCACCTCAACCACGAAATCAAATCCCCGATGCACATTAAACATGATGATTCATGGTAAACAGTACGTTGTCATATAACTACTCGTAGCATCACCACTAGGGTATGAGAGAAGCGAAACCAGTTTGTTCTCCTTTCCATGCTGAGTGTCTAGCAAGGGAATTACTGGTACCGTTTTTACTTCGTCGTTGATATGGCGCTGCCTGTGATAGAACCCGGGACTTCCCGAACTCGAAGCGGACGCGCTACAACTAAGCTATTGAGGAGGCGGAACATTCTCTAATAACTTGTATTATAAACAAAGGTGTACACAATAGCACTATACTGTACTGGGGTATAGCGTAAATGGTAATACTTACGTCGGTCTGTTTCTTTTGTAGAAAGTCATTGAGAATACGTAATTGGTCAACAACAAATCTACTGGATTCTCCAGTCTCTAACTTGGATAACCGGTATGCAATATCCAAACATTGATCTATGTCATTGGTAAATCTCTCATCCACACTAGCCATGTTCAGTCTACAAGGATAGCAATGGTTTAATTAGCGTTGTTTTTAATAGTGTATGAAAGAAACCATTAACAATGTAGCCGGTTTCAATTTCAAGTTATTAAATAAAAATCGCACCTACGTTATTGCAATGATACCAAGTCATATTCTGGTACGAAACCATCCAACTCTTAACAACTTGTAACTTAGTCACAAATCACCCAGACCATGCGGACGCAGGACGGTGTCCGTGTATCCGATGTGTAGCCTACCCGAGGTCTAGGCATCGCGAGGACGTCGGCCGTTGGCTAGCAATGAATGTTTAAAAGTAAACATAAGATAACTCCGGTCGACACCCTGATGACCGTTTGATACTGTGCGGTCTTCTCGAACGATTAGGCACGGTAATCGGATTGGATTTGTAATCCAGATATTAAACCCTCCCAATACAAGGTCTTAGAAAGCGGATACTTGTGCAAGAAAAGGTCTGATAATTCACAAAATAAGCACTATCATTTGATTGATTTTTTAATGAAATAGGTCTTTTTTTAATCCCAAATATCAAAATGTATAGAATGCACCAGATCAATAAATTGTTGACTAAAACATTCATGTGTTTGTATAATCAGGTTTTTATACACTGCCATTTTGATAGGGTATACTCGAACTATTCAGCCGATACCTCAATTATTGAGTGTACGAACTCATGTTCTGACTCCCCAATATCGAAAACGCTCCTACGCTCATGATACTTCTTTCTTGTAAATATAACAAAATGTATATTTGAAAATGATAAGGCGTGGAGCGCAGGAAAACATCCCTTCCGACGTCACGACGATAACGTCATAAAGTACGTCATAAAATGCGTTAGTCTGGACCGCGCGTTTAACAATCAACGTGTGCATTTATAATTTATGTTATATTTCTCCAATTTTGTCGCTGAAAAGACGGAACTTAGCAAGACGAACAGTTCCGGGTGATAACTAATTTAAATATATCAGATTAGAACCATGTTTGAAGATATTAAAGTTTAAAGGTAAAAAGTTTGCACGGTATCGGTTACCATTCATGTCTATTTCTGTCGATCAGAAGCCTTTCAACTTTGTTACGTTTTTTTGCACACAGATAAACTTCACAGATGTTCCCTAAGTTAATTTGATTCAGATTCAATGTACTCGATCTGGTTAACTTGAACGCTTTCATTTTCCATGTAATAAGTGTGTTTATATAAAACGTCTTTTCGACACAAGTTATTTTAAAGTCGGTCATCTAATCAAATGACACATGTTTTTCTGCATTTATATTATTAATTTGATTTTTTTTGTTTCATTGCAGTATTTAATGGAGCATATCATAGAAATGTTATTGAAATACTTGTCGATATTTGTTCAACATGATTAAAGTAGAGGAAATTGTATTATTTTTGCCTACACCAGGCTCCTAACGTTCAACGTTCAATATATTTTTTAATGTAGATCTCTTTTACATTGTTTTATTCAGGGAAGCTGTCTGAATATAGGGACCCCAGTTTTAGTCTAATACATTTTGTTCATTCTATCACTACACTTTGAAACAACGTTAACATTAACGTAAAAAATATAATTATTATATTGAAATCATATTATGGTACAAATTATTTTTTTGGTATAAAATTTAAGTTTTATCTTTTTTATTTTTCAAACATAACCATTTAAAAACTAACCTCTCTCAGAAAATAGAAATTCTCCGTACATGTACAAAAATGTATATTTTCATGACTCCCTATATACATCTATATGTATAGGTTATCGATCATATATTAGAATAATAAACGAATTAAGTACAAGTGCAAAGAAGTAGGGTAAACTATAAATAATCTTATCGATCCTTATTAGTTTACCCTACTTCTTTGTCCAATCAAAAGCCAGGGATTTTCAAATTTTTGGACCACTTATTCATTTATTAGTGCAATGGGCACAATATCTAGTAAATGGTTCATGAAGTAAATCCATTTATTAGGACAATTTGGCTGTTTCCATATATGGAAAACTAGACCCGCCTTCCCTCTAAATTGTACAGTTATTCCTATATTAGCATATTACCAGCTTATATACGAGGGGTGATCAACAAATACAAGGAAAAAAGCCCCAATTTCTTTATTTGTCATTGTTATTGAATGAAATTTTCAATACATGAAGATAAATGAATTTCAAGTTGATTCACCGCTGATCAACAATATTAACCAAAGTCAGAACGGATGTGATTTCCTATGGCAACAGCACTCGACGTTATGCAGTCCATATTTTGCAACGTTGAACGTAGCAAACGATGACGTATCATTGGTGCATTCATGTTTTTTGTAATTTTCTAAAGGATGGATTATGAATATAATATTACATTCATGATTTCAAAAACAAGTTTTAATGTCAAATTCCGTTTAAGAACTATTTGCATCAAAGTCGTTGTCAAAAAATGAGTGCGATACTGAAACCGGCGATGAAGTGTTGTTGCGATTGAAACCTCATAACATACAAATGGCAATATTGCACTATGCAACGACTACATGTATGTAATGGCATACAAAACAGGTGTATGTTTGGTATAATTATGCTTTCTTTTTATGTAGCCGAGTGAAATCTGAATACCGACATGCAAATTGGCTATACGAAGTCAATAACAAATTACGTCATCAATACTAATGATCTCCAATAGCTAATTCTTATAATTTACATGCAAGTTGGAAAAGAAAAAATGATGTTCGGTTTACATGTCTATGAAGAGTATCTAGTTGTAAAGCTATTTTTGAGAATGTTTAACTGCATTATACATTATGAATTGTGCCACAAATGAGTATGTATACTGTTATATGTACCAACTCCGCGATGACGTTGGGCCAGTGTACCAATAGTTACGTTACAGTTTCAATGGGTTTTTTTTCAAAAAATGAGTTCAATGTTTTATAGTTAATTTTCGTAATACGTCAATCTTTTATATGACAAATTATTTTAAGTATTGGTCAATGTTATAAAGATTTCAAAGCATTTTCCCGCGTATTTGTTGATCATCCCTCGTACATACAATCTTGCCTTATTTTACCCTCATTACTCCATCAATGGGCATGCTATTGTTTGCAAACAAAAGCATTGGAAATGACACCAAAAAGTGGGCGGGTAAACTATAAGCCGGTTATAGATCACATATTAGAATAATAAACGAATTAAGTACGGCGTTCGCTTCGCTCACTTGTACTTAATTCGTTCATTATCGATAACCTATACTTATTGTACATAGCTTGTGGTTATCTTATCACAAAATCAGCGCCCTGCTGAGATAACTGCCATATATAGCAATAAAAATACATGTATAGTAGTAATTGTATAAACCGCCTATCGATAGTTGACTCAAAAATACTGTAAATAGATATGTTAGTAGTCTAATTTCACGATGGTTAAAAAAGTTCGCCATGGTACATGTCCATGAATATACCGTGATGGTCGTAGATCATACAATTTATTATTTTAATCAAGATGTGTCGTTTAGTAGAAATAAAAGTTATAAACTGATGCGCATCCCACAATTGTTCAGTACATTAAAAGTATGCTTATCGCGTAATGTGTCGTAATCAAAACTAATGTTATTAAAACTATTACTGCACATTAACATAGGGTAAAATAATGGACTGTACATAGCTATTGATAGCGAAAGAACGCTTGTAATAAAATACATGTCTATTCAATTACTGTAATTGATTTCGCATATTTTTATAAATTTGTACATTATCATGCATAGATCCAATACACGTGTTTAACTTATTAATAAACTGCGTGTAAACAATCGTAGATGCATGTGCAGTTGGTAAGAATAGTAAACTTTTCTTTAAGATTTTCTTTTGTTACGAAGGCTTGCGGTTGAGACCTACTCTTTCTTTTGTTCCGAAGGCTTGCGGTTGAGACCTAGGGGAGACCGGGGCTATGTGATACACGTTTCTGTTTGTTACCCATTTATAAAGCATGAACACATATTCAGCCCTTGCAATGGTGTATACATAAAATACATTTAATTTTGACCAAATACGTTCTTTAATTAATCAATTTAACTATGCAATAACAATTTACAGCTTGTCGAAAATTGTAAGTTAATGTAACACATTACCGCGTGTGTTGGGGCCAAGTGTTACAGTCCCTGGGGCAAAATGTTACATGTAGTAAATACCGACTACCCTGAAGCTTACCTGCAAGTAACACGGACGGAAGTGAAGAGGCGAGGTCGGAAAGGTTGGGGGTGATTGAATTTTGATTGTTTGGAACCTAGTTAAATTTTTAATACTTGTCCGCCCTTAGCACCAAAAGGTCGGGGCAATGTTTTACACTTTACGAACTATTTTTAAGCGGTTGAAATTGTTGATGCATAATTATATTGAATAATTAAGTAACTTGCTTTGTCGAAATTAAGTGTAGTTTTATGTATACACCTTTACTAGGGCCGTATATGAGTTCACGTTTTCTAAAATGTAAAACTTATAAAAGTGTAACACTTAGCCCCAGTGGCCCCTTTGTATTATGTAACAAATTGCCCCCATGAACACTTTCGAGAATAAATCGCTCTACAGTAAATACCAAAGTTGGCCAAATCCCATTTCTTATTGATACGACATGTTTGATGTGTACTCAAACGTTGGTACATAAGCCCAAATATCAACCAAATCTTCAATATAGAATAAACTGACATTTGAAAAATTGTAAAAATGTTACAAAAAAGCCTGAAAAAGTGTTTTCACCCTGTAAAACAATTTGTGAGGATTTGAACTGGTCGCGACATAGCGGATAAAATGGCAGCTCGAAAAATGATAACATCAACATGAACGATGACGTAATATAAGGATATCATAGGTTTGAAAATGCAGTGTAACAGTTTGCCCCGTGTAACGCTTAGCCCCGGTCTCCTCTACTCATTTTTCATACTTTATGAAAATTACCGGTTTTAACATAAAACTAAAATTACCCTCTATTAGAATTTAAAAAGCATACTTTTGTATTACATGTAAAAAAGAAAGCCAGTTCAATAAGCTAACATGTTTCATAAATTCAGACAAAAGTAAACTACTAGTTTAATTTGACAATGAACTTCTAATATCAGATTTATGTTAATCAATGTATAATTACGGAATTAATACATTTCCCGGTGTTTATGTATTTCATACTTGCAGATCCAGTGTTTTGTTTTAATTTTCCTCAGTATAATTTTCATCAGTATTAAAACAAGAGGGCCCAAAGGGCCCTAGGTCGCTCACCTGTTGTAGCAGTACATGCAAGACCTGTGATTTGACCTAGTGACCTAGTTCTTGGCCCCATATGACGCAATATTGCACTTGGCCTCGATTTTGTTGAGATGATCACTCTGACCAAGTTTCATAAGGATTAGGCTAAAATTGTGACCTCTACTGACTATACAAGGTTTTTCTATGATTTGACCTTGTGACCTAGTTTTTGACCCCAGGTGACCCAATATCAAACTTGACCTCGATTTTGTTGAGATGATCATTGTGACCAAGTTTCATAAAGATAAGGTCAAAATTGTGACCTCTAATGACTACACAAGGTTTTTCTATGATTTGACCTTGTGACCTAGTTTTAAACCCTGGATGACTCAATATCCAACTTGACTTAGATTTTGTTGAGATGATCATTGAGACCAAGTTTCATAAAGATTAAGTCAAAATTGTGACCTCTAGTGTCTACACAATGTTTTTCTATGATTTGACCTAGTGACCTAGTTTTTGACCCCGGATAACCTTATATCGAACTTGACCTAGATCTTGTTGTGATTATTGTGACCAAGGTTCATAAATATTAGGTCAAAATTGTGACCTCTAGTGACTACACAGGGTTTTTCTATGATTTGACCTTGTGACCTAGTTTTTGGCCCTGGATGATCTAATATCGAACTTTACCTAGATTTTGTTGAGATGATTATTGTGACCTAGTTTCATAAAGATTAAGTCAAAATTGTGACCTCTAGTGTCTACACAATGTTTTTCTATGATTTGACCTAGTGACCTAGTTTTTGACCCCGGATAACCTTATATCGAACTTGACCTAGATCGTGTTGTGATGATCATTGTGACCAAGTTTCATAAAAATTAAGTCAAAATTGTGACCTCTAGTGACTACACAAGGTTTTTCTATGATTGGACCTTGTGACCTAGTTTTTAACCTGGATGACGCAATATTGCACTTGACCTAGATTTGTTGAGATGATCACTCTGACCAAGTTTCATAAGGATTAGGCTAAAATTGTGACCTCTAGTGACTACACAAGGTTTTTCTATGATTTGACCTTGTGACCTAGTTTTTGACCCTGGATCGAACTTGACCTAGATTTTGTTGAGATGATCATTGTGACCAAGTTTCATAAAGATTAAGTCAAAATTGTGACCTCTAGTGTCTACACAAGGTTTTTCTATGATTTGACCTAGTGACCTAGTTTTTGACCCCTGATGACCCAATATCGAACTTGACCTAGATTTTGTTCAGATGATCATTGTGACCAAGTTTCATAAGGATTAAGTCAAAATTGCGACCTCTAGTGTCTACACAAGCAAATTGTTGACGGACGGACGGACGTAGTGTGATCACAAAAGCTCACTCTGTCACTTTGTGACAGGTGAGCTAAAAAGCAAAACCACTCTCGCAGGTGTACACCAATTATGTAGGTAGGTCTGAATACGTTAGGTTCTACGTCAGCGACTGGACACGGTCACTTGTGCGTAATTGATAAGATTTAATGTATATAAGCTTATATCTATCCTCGCCACAGGTAACCCATATAGGCGAGGCCCCCCTAGAAGAGGTTAGTCACTTATGTTTTTGGGGGACAGTGCATGCTGCAGAAGATGGTTATTTTACTGGTTCCAGAAAAAAACTTACATCTTTTATCCATACATGTGCAAATTTTCTTTACGATAGCAGAATGAAGAGATTTGATAAAGATTTACTGAACCTGTATACTTTCTTTTTGGACACCTTGTAATATTTCTGCAGTAAAGTCTTCATTATGATATCAGTATGATATCCATACCAGGTGTTGTGTGACGTAACTTAATATGTTTGTGCAAAAGTTCACATTTTTCGCCCGAAACTGCTATCCAAAATCGGTCCAAGATAAAATAATTACAGTTGTTTTTAGTGTTTTGTGACATATTTCTACTTGCATTATTAGCCAAAATTTACGTCACATACCAAGTGGTAAGTCCACACTGGATATAGTTTTATTTTCCGTCTTTGCTCAATACATGCATTTACAAAGCTCACAATCAATGGAAAGTTTGAGTTATTTTAAAAGTGGCACACGTGATTTAAAAACTTGCTACTTGAATTGAAGAGGCATATTCTGTCGACTTCTGAAAAAAACTTATCTAAATCTCTGAAGATACCTGTGTACAGATAATTATGTAACAAATACACGCGTCAAATTCACAGAATTCATATAAACAGGAAGAACCGTAGATACCTGTGTAGAGGTAATTATGTAACCAATACACACGTCAAATTCACAGAATTTATATAAACACGAAGAACCGTGGCCATTGCGTTGCTTGAATCCTTGATTCACATCGCTAAAGCCTTTGTCGCTGCACTCCAAGATCACTGTAATGAAGAGTTGTTCCCGCGTTTTTTCTTTTTACAAAAACTTATTTGAAACAGGATAACTATTAAAAGTAGAAGAAAATATATGCAATGTGTGTGTTACTGAATGCACACCGCGTGACCAACAATTTATGAATAAATGTTTTATATGTCAAAAGAACAATAAACGCACAACACCATCTCCACACATTTAACTTTATTCAACAGTGACACAATAAATAAATAATGCTTTTCTCTCACCTGCCACATTAGTCATTCATACTAGTCTCTACATTGCCACGATTCATACAATTAACACAATCGTTGCAACTCGGAAATTTTCTAAAATTTTGGACGAAACGTAATTTATACAATCGTTGCAACTCGGCAATTTCCGTACATTTTGAAAACATATTTATGTTGGTCATGTTTTTAAATACTAGTAGCCGATTCTATTCGATTCCTGTTACCTATATACCAGCCAATAAAGGACATACTAGACGAATCTGCTTAAAAGCACTTTACGAGAATAGCACACTGCTATGCTGTCAGGCCGCCACGCCGCTAGGTCGCGAGCCTACCAACTTCATGCTTCAGAATGAAATGCACGAGGACTTAACTTATACAAATATTGTCAGCTGTAAAGATGCATAGAGAGATATATTAGAACACTGAACACAAATATAAACCATGACCCTATTGCTCCGAATTCAAACATGAGCATCTCCCTTCAAAGCACCGGTATTAAAAACAAACAACCAATGGTGCGGGTCTAACCAGGAAGCTTTAAATTAATTTAATAGCATTTTGTCTACCACTGTGATTCGTTTCCTGTATAGTTTGTGTTGCTGCTTCCACTTGCAATGTTGTTCTTGTTGGAATGTGTGTACTCTGCAACACCCTTAGCAACAAGAGGTCCGTCTTCATGTAACAAGAGAGCAGGCCAGACAACATAGTATAATGTCGGTCCGGAGCTTAAATACGCACGGAATCTGGTCGTTGTGGAAACATCACCATCGAAATCTAGCTCCATCGGTGGGCTTTGAATATGCATATACCATGAAAGTTCCGAACAGTGATCGATATATTTTGGTAAAGGTGACCTAAGATGAGAAATCCGGCTGACAGCAGCATCCGCCTGCAGGTCTTGACCAACATGCTGGCGAATTTTCTGCAATGAAAGAAAGTAGTATCAATTAATGATGAATTTATTTTAATAGCATTCACTAATCACTCGAAGAAAAAGATAGTAACACTGTGTAGAAGATGATTAAAGGCGTCGTATATGCTGTCGATGCAAGGGTTATAAATGTGATATGTTGTTCATGCAAGGGTTATACATGTGATATGTCGTTCATGCAAGGGTTATACATGTGATATGTCGTTCATGCAAGGGTTATACATGTTATATGTTGTTCATGCAAGGGTAATACATGTGATATGCTGTTGATGCAAGGGTTATACATGTGATATGTTGATCATGCAAGGGTTATACATGTGATATGCTGTTGATGCAAGGGTTATACATGTGATATGCTGTTGATGCAAGGGTTTTACATGTGATATGTTGTTCATGCAAGGGTTATACATGTGATATGTCGTTCATGCAAGGGTTATACATGTGATATGCTGTTGATGCAAGGGTTATACATGTGATATGTCGTTGATACAAGGGTTATACATGTGATATATCGTTCATGCAAGGATTATACATGTGGTATGCTGTTGATGCAAGGGTTATACATGTGATATGTCGTTCATGCAAGGGTTATACATGTGATATGCTGTTGATGCAAGGGTTATACATGTGATATGTCGTTGATACAAGGGTTATACATGTGATATGTCGTTCATGCAAGGGTTATACATGTGGTATGCTGTTGATGCAAGGGTTATACATGTGATATGTCGTTGATGCAAGGGTTATACATGTGATATGCTGTTGATGCAAGGGTTATACATGTGATATGTCGTTCATGCAAGGGTTATACATGTGGTATGCTGTTGATGCAAGGGTTATACATGTGATATGTCGTTGATGCAAGGGTTATACATGTGATATGTCGTTGATGCAAGGGTTATACATGTGATATGTCGTTGATGCAAGGGTTATACATGTGATATGCTGTTGATGCAAGGGTTATACATGTGATATGTCGTTCATGCAAGGGTTGTACATGTGGTATGCTGTTGATGCAAGGGTTATACATGTGATATGTCGTTCATGCAAGGGTTATACATGTGATATGTCGTTGATGCAAGGGTTATACATGTGATATGTCGTTGATGCAAGGGTTAAACATGTGATATGTCGTTGATGCAAGGGTTATACATGTGATATGTCGTTGATGCAAGGGTTATACATGTGATATGTCGTTCATGCAAGGGTTATACATGTGATATGTCGTTGATGCAAGGGTTATACATGCGTAATGTTGTTTATCCTATATGTGTAATATATGTGTTGTACATCTGTTGTATATGGTATGTACATGTATCGTATACGTATCTTATATGTATCGTATATTTGCCGTACATGTGTCGTGTAATTATCGTACACGGGTCGTATATGGTTCATAGTTGTATCGTATATGTATCTTATATCTATCGTATATTTGCCGTACATCTGTCGTGTATTTATCGTACACGGGTCGTATATGGTTCATAGTTGTATCGTACATGTGTCCTATATGTGTCGTGTATATGTATCGTACATGTTCCGTACATGTATCTTATATGTGTCGTGTATATGTATCGTACATGTTCCGTACATGTGTCCTATATGTATCGTGCACGTGTCGTATATGTTCCATATAATGTACTGTATTGTGCACCTGTCGTATAAGGCTCGGTTAAAACTCAACGTGCGTGTTTTGTCCGTACGTGCTTTTGGAGGCAACGACCGCTATGTTTTCCCAAAACGTGGGAAGGTGGAGGCAATACTATGAAGAGAGTGTGTCAACGCACGTCACACGCACATCTGTCCCTGACGATAGTGAACACGTGTATCGTACGTTGCACAGGTGGTATTTGAGTTGTACGTGCTTACATCGTACGATTTACATGCGATTGTCACATTGTAGGCCCGTACACAATCCAACGTGCGTGTTTTTGTCCATATGTATTTTGGGAGGCTACGGTCGCTTCTTTTTCCCCGAAAACTTGAGAAGGGAGTATGTCTGCACATGCTACACGTACGTTGCGATTGGTCGTGAGTTGATGCATGCATCGCCATTGCACACAAATGTTAAGTGAGTTACACGCGCTTAGAACGTGCATACAGCGTACGGTCTCCGTGCGATTGTCACGTTATCGTACGGAGACCGTACTTACACGTGCTGCCCATGTACGTTGTCCTCACGTTGTAAGTTGACAGTAGAAGAAACACGTGATACACGTGGTCATCGCTAAGCGGCGCCTATATAACCGAGACATCCATATAATGTAGGTGTTCCGGTGAACTCCGTAATCCCACCTTTAAGACTTATAGGCGTGACTTGTGCTACTGGATTGCCCGTAGAAGGATTTCAAATAGTTGTACCGTATTTGGACGACATCCATATTATGTAGGTGTATTATTATACGTCGTATGTAGCGTTGATATAGACTTTGTTGTTTTAGACATATAAGGACGCCATTCACAGAATGTAACATATGCTGAATGCAGTGTTGGTTAAGTTATGATAGGATGACATCTCTATACTGTTTCTGTTATAAATAATGCATATAGTGTTGTTATAGACATGTAAGCGCGGCATCTATGGAACGTAGGTGTATTGTATGTTGTATAATATTATAGTGTCGTTATGGGTATGTAAGGGCGGCATCTATAGAATATAGGTCTATTCTATGTTGTATATGGTGTTGTTATAGACATGATAGGGGGCATCCATAGAATGTAGGTTTATTTTATATTGTATATAGTGTTGATACAGGCATGTTAGGGCGGCATCCAGAGAATGTCGGTTTATTCTATGTTGTATATAATGTTGTTATAGACAGGTTAGCGCGGCATGCATAAAATGTAGGGTTCTTCTTTCATGCATATAGTGTTGTTTTAGACATGTTAGCGCGGCATCTATAGAATGTAAGTTTATTATATGTTGTACGTAGTGTTGTTATAGACATGTTAGCACGATATCCATATAATAAAGGTTTATTCTATGTTGTATATAGTGTTGTTATTGGTATCTTCAGGCGATATCCATAGAACGTAGGTTTTATTCTATGTTCAATATAGGGCGGTATCCATAGAACGTAGGTATATTCTATGTTCAATAAAGTGTTGCTGGAGGTACTTTAAGGCGGCAAACTGTAGCCTGAACGCAGATCCAATGCAGCGAAAGTTCCTTATATACTAAAGATGCTACGTCGTGTTTTAGTACTTCCAAATGAGTTCGGAGAGGTACTCACCACGTACGAACTTTCAATTTACCCACGATTATTCAAGTATACAGCACATACTAGCAAGTTGTGTCGTATATGTGCCATGCATGTGTCGTATATGTGCCATACATGTGTCGTATATGTGTCGTTTATGTGCCATACATGTGTCGTATATGTGCCATACATATGTCGTATATGTGCCATACATGTGTCGTATATGCGCCATACACGTGTCGTATATGTGCCATACATGTGTCGTATATATGCCATACATATGTCGTATATGTGTCATACATGTGTCGTACATGTGCCATACATGTGTCGTACATGTGCCATACATGTGTCGTACATGTGTCATACATGTGTCGTGTATGTGCCATACATGTGTCGTATATGTGCCATACATGTGTCGTAAATGTGTCGTATATGTGCCAAACATATGTCGTATATGTGCCATACATATGTCGTATATGTGCCATACATGTGTCGTATATGTGCCATACATGTGTCGTATATGTGCCATACATGTGTCCTATATGTGCCATACATATGTCGTATATGTGTCCTATATGTGCCATACATATGTCGTATATGTGTCGTATATGTGCCATACATGTGTCGTATATGTGTCATACATATGTCGTATATTGTCGTATATGTGCCATACATGTGTCGTATATGTGTCGTATATGTGCCATACATGTGTCGTATAAGTGCCATACATATGTCGTAAATGTGCCATACATGTGTCGTTTATGCGCCATACACGTGTCGTATATGTGCCATACATGTGTCGTATATATGCCATACATATGTCGTATATGTGTCATACATGTGTCGTACATGTGCCATACATATGTCGTACATGTGTCATACATGTGTCGTGTATGTGCCATACATGTGTCGTATATGTGCCATACATGTGTCGTATATGTGCCATACATGTGTCGTATATGTGCCATACATATGTCGTATATGTGCCATACATGTGTCGTATATGTGCCATACATGTGTCGTATATGTGCCATACATATGTCGTATATGTGCCATACATGTGTCGTATATGTGCCATACATATGTCGTATATGTGCCATACATGTGTCTTATATGTGCCATACATGTGTCGTATATGTGCCATACATATGTCGTATATGTGCCATACATGTGTCGTATATGTGCCATACATGTGTCGTATATGTGCCATACATGTGTCGTATATGTGCCATACATGTGTCGTATATGTGCCATACATGTGTCGTATATGTGCCATACATGTGTCGTATATGTGCCATACATGTGTCGTATATGTGCCATACATGTGTCGTATATGTGCCATACATGTGTCGTATATGTGCCATACATGTGTCGTATATGTGCCATACATGTGTCGTATATGTGCCATACATATGTCGTATATGTGCCATACATGTGTCTTATATGTGCCATACATGTGTCGTATATGTGCCATACATGTGTCGTATATGTGCCATACATGTGTCGTATATGTGCCATACATGTGTCGTATATGTGCCATACATGTGTCGTATATGTGCCATACATGTGTCGTATATGTGCCATACATGTGTCGTATATGTGCCATACATGTGTCGTATATGTGCCATACATGTGTCGTATATGTGCCATACATGTGTCGTATATGTGCCATACATATGTCGTATATGTGCCATACATGTGTCGTATATGTGCCATACATATGTCGTATATGTGCCATACATGTGTCGTATATGTGCCATACATGTGTCGTATATGTGCCATACATGTGTCGTATATGTGCCATACATGTGTCGTATATGTGCCATACATGTGTCGTATATGTGCCATACATGTGTCGTATATGTGCCATACATGTGTCGTATATGTGCCATACATGTGTCGCAAATGTGTTTTTGTGTAATCTACTTCATCCACATCAGGGTTCCCACAAAAATTCCCTGACCTTTTCCTGACCCTTTCCTGACCTTTAGTCTACTTGAAAAAAATATGTGTTTCGCTGACTTTTCCCTGACCCTGGGAACCCTGCCATATGGAAACAAGTATAAGTCAAAAATACGATTATTATTATCCATCGCATCGACGGAAATCGATATAGAAAAAGGAGAAAACAAACTAATTACCGACCAAGTACATATTATGCCATTAATTAACGTGTGTAGCCCAGGTACTGTTTAATGGCAATAACACAATCAACAATGTTCTTTGTATCTGGTGTAAGTATTACAAAACTGTTCGACCACAATTAGAGTTCATGAAGACAATAGAAAACACAAGTCTATATAAACAGTCGATTCACAAACAACTCAATAATTTATAAATTCGCATTTTTATCGCGGCTTGTGATTACATTTATGTACTAAGACGTCTGAGAATTATTCTATAGCTTAGAAAACAGCTTTACATTTGGCTATTTATAGGAATCAACTGCCTGATCTGAACTCAGATGATCTATCGGAATGCTATAAAATACTCATCGATAGCAACTGATAGCGATTGATGGCGATTTATAGTGAAACAATGACTAACTATTGAAAGCCCGGCATTGAAAATAAATCGTGATATTTCCAACGATGAATGAATAGAATCTTTGCACTATGACGGCAATAGAACATAGTTTAGATATATAAATTTACGTTTAAACTTTAAAGTAACTCACTTGTAAAAAGTAACTAACAACACTCACAGGTTGCCGTATTATTATTATTACCATTTTATTATAAAATAATATA
Source organism: Spisula solida (assembly GCA_947247005.1). Taxonomy (NCBI): domain Eukaryota; kingdom Metazoa; phylum Mollusca; class Bivalvia; order Venerida; family Mactridae; genus Spisula; species Spisula solida. Next base: position 33,764,341 of record OX365950.1, on the reverse strand, counting down.
TAATACTTAATGTAAACAATTCTCTTAGTAAAAATTAAAGTACAATTTTAAAATCTACTTTCAAACAAGACATTGTCCGTTCAGTCGAATGTACATTACTAGTAGCCTCCAATCAGTAAGTCGCAACCCGGCTGATTCTTAAACACTCGGCTCTCTAGGTACCAAGATATACCCATAGGTAAAGTTGAACAAAGTAGGCCGTTTGTGCTCGGGAAATAAAGCAGTGGCACAGACTGAGTACGAAACCCGTGATATATCAATCCTAAAGCACTACTCACAATCGTGGTGAGGGCCTATTTTTAAAACCGTTGAATTACATACGAGCACGTTACTGTATGTTGGAGCGTAGGGAACAAACGTTTTCACCTGACGTCTTATCGCTGTGGTGGTAATATATTGACCGTTCCACGTCCTAAAATACAGTGTAGCAATACCACAAGACTTTGACACCACTAAAGGCTATGTTTTATTTCTTCATCGGTTTCTATGAAACAAACTCCGGTCTAAGGGGTAAATTATATGCTTTCCAAGAAATATAGAATCTTTTTCAGCAGCTGGGTTTCAATCCGCCTTCTTTATCAAGGTTTCACTGAGTGCTGGAAAAAACGGCCCAATTAACTGCTGATAGGGATGCTTCATTCGCGAAAACTAACATTTTCCACTTAGACTGGTGTATGTTTCATAGAAACGGGTACAGAAATAAAATATTTACCATTATTTTTGTTACGAAGCGAAGCAAATTTCGTCTTGGGGATGTAACCTTAAGTCACGTGGTACTGCTACACTGAAATTGGAAACTCACCTTCTGAAAGAATAGTTTTGATACATCCACAGTCTGTTTCTGTAGACCCTGTACTTGTAATGTCACATGTACAGATGAGGTCTTTGTTTGTCCTTGATATAATGCTTTGTACAATAATTGTGTTTGATCCGTGGATAATTTCCATGTCATCTTGTAACAAAACTGAAATATATTGACAGTGGAAAAACATAGAATAATGAATATAATGAACGTGTACAATAGACTTCTATCACATTGGGAAGAAAACCCAACCCTTCATTATGAAGCTCCATACCAAACATTATCTTACGTTTGATAACTTTATCAGACTATCTTCAATATACCAAACATTATCTTACTTTTGATAACTTTATCAGACTATCTTCAATATACCAAACATTATCTTACTTTTTATAACTTAATCATACTATCTGCAATATACCAAACATTATCTTACTTTTGATAACTTTATCAGACTATCTTCAATATACCAAACATTATCTTACTTTTTATAACTTAATCATACTATCTGCAATATACCAAACATTATCCTACTTTTGATAACTTTATCATTATGACATACTATCTGCAATATACCAAACCGCATTATCCTACTTTTGATAACTTTATCATTCTATCTGCAATATACCAAACATTATCTTACTTTTGATAACTTAATCATACTATCTGCAATATACCAAACATTATCCTACTTTTGATAACTTTATCATTATGACATACTATCTGCAATATACCAAACATTATCCTACTTTTGATAACTTTATCATTCTATCTGCAATATACCAAACATTATCTTACTTTTAATATCTTGATAAGACTTTCTACAATCGCTCTATCCGGAACATCGGTTTTATTGGCATTCTTTCGAACAGCATCAAACACGTCCGTCCATTCATTGTCGTACAATTCAGACAATCGTTCTGCCAGTTTGGAAGCTCTATTTGGATCACTTAAATCAGCTAGGTTAGCATTGTTATGTCGTAACTTAGCTGATGCTATCTCCGACAATCTGAAATAAATGAAACATATATTTATTAATAGTATCTATTCCGACAGTCAGAATGTGCGCGTCGGTATACAGACTTGCCGTGCTTGAAGTATCCTCGAATGGTACGTTCTCTGCCGATGCTGCTTCACGGCGTTGACATGTCCGTGTATTACACAATTGTATTATATCATTCGTTAATTAAATGTAAACGACAGACGAAGGTTCTATGGATTGATGAAATGCTCTATTAGTTAGATTGTCTGGTCTGGCATCACTCTATCCGGACTGTGTTTGAATTAATTAATTATATATCTTATTATCTCCAAGTGTAAATATAGTACACGTACATGATAATGCTATGGTTATTGTATCCATCATGTTCCAACCAGTTAGCAGAATTATTCTAGATCATTTAAATAGTTATTGAATGTACATTGTACCTGAAGATAATAGATGATTGAGTTTGGTTTGAATCACCGAGATTGGCAGCTTACCGTTCTCGTGTATGAGCTAGCTGAGACGAAATGGGAGGTGAGTAAGCACATGTATATCAAAACATAAAGTTGAGGTACTAGTGTTACGTCCCTCAGTCATGCCTCAACCATCCATACTTACCTATGTAACAGTCTCGCTTTTTCTTGCTGATGTTTGCTGAGATCCTTCTTCTTTTCGTGATAAATGGTAGTGGTGATTAAGGAATTCTAAAATATAACAAAAACATCTACATTGTATCTGATTTGCAAACTACTCGTTTATCTATATACGTAATATATGCATGGATGTAACTTTCCAGTTGTATGAATGTATTTGCATATCAGCCGGACTTGGTATTCCTATTATTTTGTTAATGGTTGTTGGTCGATACTCCACTTCAGACAAAAATGATAGCATTTATTCATGAATATGTTTACAAGGTTCTTGCGTTAACTATATCAATTTCCGCGAGCAAATCGTGAAATATCGTTCCTTTCTACTTGTGTTTGGTATTACACACCGAGCGTCTTCGTGATACTCACCACTCATGAAAACATACATTGAACCGGGGTTATAAATATCGACACTATATTCTCTTCTTTTGGCCTCCGTCCGTCCGTCTATAAGTCTGTCTGTGAAGGCTTATTTGTGACCGACCCTCTCTTGGACAGTCGATGTAGACGAGTACCGAGTCTGCAATATGTGCTGTTATGTGGCCTTCTCTTTGCTCTCTTTGCCTTTCTTTTCTGTGTTATTTCGTCTTCAGACATTTTCAACAAACCCTTGATGAACGTCTCCAACTTGCCCTATCTTCGGCCAAGTCCTGTCATTCTTCAGTGTTGATGTGAGTGCTGTGCAGATCTCACATGCGCGCGTCTGTGAACCGTAGATTTGTACGACGTTATGAACGGAATCCTTGTTCTAGTTGAAGGGGTATTTTGTAATCCTACACCTTTCATATGACCCAGCCAACGAAGATGGTTAACGGTGGTCTTGTCCTTTCATGAAATCTTCAGGATTCCTCTGAGGCAGTGCATGTGGAAATCATTTAGCATCGTCTCCTCCTTGGGCGTCGGTTGTCTGGAGTTTTAGCTCCCATAAAGCAAGATACAGAGGATTCAAGCCAGATATACCTTCAGTTTGTACTAAGTGACCGGTTCTTGTTTGTTTTCCCAAACTCTCTTATTCAATTATCTCTGATAATTTTACTACTTATTCAGTTTCTAGAGAACTGCAGCCGCTTTTCCAATCATAGGGCTAATTTCAGGGTCCAGAGACAATCATGTTGCCTGAGATAGTTGAGCCGAGGAACTTGATACCGTTTATTGTGATGAATGGAGGAATGTGTTCTGGACCATAACCTCGTGCTGATGGTGAGGGCAAATTCTTTGTAAGCAATTGTCATTCGGTCTAGAAGTTTTTGTAGACCTTCCGCAGTGTGGCTAGCAAGTGCTGTATCAACATCTCCCTGAGCAGGCCCGGATCCAGAAATTTTCGAGTGGGGGGATAACTAGCTATTGGGATGTTAAGGTGGGGTGGGTGCGTGAGGGGTGTCCCATCCCGACGAAGATTGTTTCACTTTTCGAATTAGAATCATGCAATTTCGTGCACTTTTAGCCTTTTTAAAATCAGAAGTCAAGTACTAAATTTGTACTGCTACATCAACAGAAAATACTATGAGTTTATCAATTATTTCAAAATAATGTCTTTCAAATTCCTTAAAATTTACAAATCGGGCGTTAAAATTAACTAAAATTTAATTAAAATTCACGCTTCATATCAGACAATGTAAATTGTTTATCTAATTATTTGAACAAATGTTTATCCCATTGAAGATTTTTTCAAATAAGAACTTAAAATTTTTGAGTTAGACGTTAAATTATTAACAGTTTGGGTCTACTGCTACAAATCAAAGTACATAAGCCATGAAATAAACAATATTAGATCTATAACTGAAAAAATATTAAATTCAACGCTAGACACATGAACTTAAAAAAATGTGCCCCCCCCCCTTGCGAAGATTTTTGTTACTTTCGAATTAAAACCGTTTTTGCAGCTTTTATCTTCTAAAAACTCACGTAAAATTATTAAAATTGCATTGTTAAATAATCAGTAATAAATCTATCCACAAGAAAATTTCGAAATGTAAGTTCTATCGTGTCACTATTTTTAAATCGATCAGTTCACGTTATGGTAACATAGATCAGTGTATCTAACACCACTGATCCCCTAAATCATGATCATTCATTTGCTTTAAAATCATTCTGAGACAGATCAGGAGTAATTAGGGCCTAGATAAACAACAGGGGGCACATTTTATTGCACTCGCTTCCGTTATATGTAATATACAGAGACAGTTATCACAAAATATCGATCCCTAGCCAGATTGATTTGTAAAATTTAAGGATTTTAACATTTTTGGGATGTATAAAATGGTCATTTCGAGGCCAACTGGGGGGGGGGCACGGGCATCTTGTGCTCCCGGTGGATCCGGGCCTGCTGAGCAGAATACGGGTAATTTTGGTCTGCAATCGGAGCCTCGAGAGGTTGAACAGTTGGCCGTCATGGCAGGAGCAGAGAAGAAGATGCCAAACGATGTTGGGGCCAAGACGCATCACTGATTGACCCCGCTGTGAATATCAAATGGCTCATGTGTATTGCCATCAAAACTTAATGTGCCTTTTGCGTTGGTGTGGTAGCTTTTGTTGATGCTAAGGAGTTTGTGGGACAATTTGCTCCAGACGTTGGAATAGTCTACTCCGGCTGACTATTTCAAACGTTTCGGAAAGGTCAACAATGGCTAGGAACAGTGGTTGACGTTGTTCTCCGCATTTCTCTAGGAGTTGTCTAAACAAGAATACCATGTTTACGGTGGATCTGCCTGATCTGAAGCCGCATTGTGACTAAGGGTATTCTTTGTCCGCCAATTGTGTACATTGTGACTAAGGGTATTCTTTGTCCGCCAACATGTGTACATTGTGACTAAGAGTATTCTTTGTCCGCCAACTTGTGTACATTGTGACTAAGGGTATTCTTTGTCCGCATACTTGTGTACATTATGACTAAGGGTATTCTTTGTCCACCAACTTGTGTACATTGTGACTAAGGGTATTCTTTGTCCGCCAACTTGTGTACATTGTGACTAAGGGTATTGTTTGTCCGCCAACTTTTGTAGTCTAGTTAGGAAACTCGTGTACATTGTATATAGACTTTGCCAACAATGCTAAGTACAGAGATCCCACAATAATTGTTACAGTCACTTCTGTCGCCGTTATTCTGATAGAAGGTGAAAATCTCGGCATCTCTCATATCGCGAGGCTTATTATATTAGTAAACCACATCAGACTTGAAGGAGCATACCCTCGGAGTCTCTGTGTTATGTGGTCAGGTAATATTAGCTGTTAAACTATTCTAATAAAAGGTCAAGGAACAGGTTAAAATCGCTGCACTATAGATATGATGCCGTCTTATATAACGTGATATTTGTTATGATCAGTGAGTATTACTCATGAATAATATATAGATAATTTTCAGGTCGAGGGCAATGGTATATTCTGGTGGTCTCAGTATGATTAAAGTAACGACTGCACTACATTTGATATACTTCTTAGTGCAAAACGGTGTTTGTTAGAAACATGAATAAAATTGGTGATTTTTATCAGGTTTGTATAGATATGTATGAATAAAGAACTTACTGGTTCATGTCCGTTAGTCTTCAAGAAGCATCTTCGTACACGTGACACGGCGTGATCTATGTTGTACGACGCAAGACCAGTCCTATCATATCTTGTCTTTATAGAATTTAAACTTTTTAGAAGAGAATCACGAAGTCCTTTTATTTCAGCATTTATTCTTCCTTTCTCATCGTTTGCCTTTCTTATGCTCTCTTCCTCTTGTCGAATGCGTTCTTTACGCTGATGTTCTTTTTCAGCTATTTGTTGATTTGGAGAAAGATGGCTTATTTCTAAACTGTGTTCACCAATCGTTGTATCGGGAACATGTATTCGTGTACCATCTTCTATGCAGTGTTCCGTGTTTCTATTATTATTGTTACATCTTTCTAAAGCAATTTTCTTCTTTTCTTTATCTGTATTGTTCTCTTCGCTGTCGTTTTCACCAGTTTCAGTCACTACATGAGTGAGTTCCCGGGACGGTATCGGTTCATCATGTCCATGTGAACTCCCACAACCCATTCTAGTAACAAATGAAAGACAAGAGAAAGAAAGTGATTTAATACAGGAAAATGTATTATTATAATTAGTTGTAGTAATTGCAAATAAGCTCTATATTTTAAACACATATTTCAACTGAACTATGTCACAACGCTATACATTTTCTGTCTCAAATTCTGTGTGAAATTGATATACTGTTTCGGTCAGGCTGCTTGGTCAAAGAAAATCATAAGCAACTCTAATAAGCTCAATCCTACTTATAAAAGGCACGTTCTTTCTCTTGCAATTCATTTGCTTCTGCTGTTTCAGGTCCCAATCTTCCAAATCATTCCAAAAAAATATCTCAAATCAAATAGAGATTTTGCTATGGAAATTACCTCAAAGGTCGATATTTGAGCTGCCATTCAGCTCAGCTTGAGATGTTTGAAATATCGGGGTCGGATCACAGACACTGTATGCAAGTATGAGTGTAACCTTTCACGTCTTCCATCTTACATATATATACCTTTATTTGCAGATTCACCCGCGATTATAAAACTTTTTCAAACTTAACCCGATCTTGTGCTCAAACTTCAAATGCTTCAAACAGTAAAATGACTAGTGCTTTAGTAAAACAGTTATATTAGATGGATAACATAAATAAGTACTCATGTTTGTATATATTTATGCTTGTTTTGTTAGATGACCCCATGGGAGATAAGCCCTAGGCTTAATGGGTATATCATCGGAAAATAAAGTTATTATTATTATTATATTTCCTGATAAAGTAAAGATAGTTCAAGTGTTACATAGTATATGAGCAAATTAACTTTCATACTCAAGTTGAGTTGAACATGAACAATGTTTTATAATCACTGGACCTGAAAGTACTACGCCATTACCAGTTTTAACCAATTCAGTGACATGACACAAGCGACGTACAAACGGTAAATGTACCCACACACTATATCACTGCCCTATGAAAAGCATCAAGAAATATACAGTCACGTACGAGTTTAATTATTGATGTCTTACTTACGAGGGTAAATTGCTCCAGTTATTCGAAGAATTTTGATATTGTGCAAAAACGGTGGTACGCATGTCGTCCAAAATTACTTTGAAAGCAATCTAATGACGTCAATATTCATTTTCCTGTTTAGTCATACTTTAACTAAAATGATTCATTTTGAGTTACTATCCTATTCGGCTGTTTTTCAATTTGTATAATTCATAATACATGTACATTATATACATTATATTTATGCAAACGTTTACAATTGTGAAATAGAAAATGAAAGACAGGTATCATTAAATTACAATACATGTATACATTTTGTATTATTTTTAAAAGGGAAGACACAATATTGGATAGGATGATAAATACGGAATGGTTCAGCAACATTCAAAAACTGCAAATCAAATGTTCGAGTTATTGTTTTCGCGATTTTCCCGAAAATTTCAAGATTTTATTCCGAGAATGATGTATTCGCGTCATTGACAATTTGTAGTGCCGGAAATGTTTACAACCGCTACCGGAAGTCAACCGTCTTTGAAATGTATCTATATACTGTTTTGTAATGCTATGGGAACGAATGGAAGCAAATTAATTAAAACCAATAAAATACGTTGTATAAAAGTACATGTCTTCCGTAATAACAATAACTGAATGGAATATAGTCTGGATTACCTCCCCAGATCACTAAAAACACATAGTACGACAGGGAACCAGACTGAATGGAATATAGTCTGGATTATCTCGCCAGTATAGTCTGGATTAACCCCGAGATCACTTAACACGCATAGTACGACAGGGAACCAGACTGAATGGAATATAGTCTGGATTACCTCCCCAGATCACTAAAAACACATAGTACGACAGGGAACCAGACTGAATGGAATATAGTCTGGATTACCTCCCCATATCTCCCGCACAGTACTACAGGGAACCAGACAGAATGTATTATTGTCTGGATTACCTCCCATATCTCCCGCACAGTACTACAGGGAACCAGACAGAATGGAATATAGTCTGGATTACCTCCCCATATCTCCCAGTACTTCAGGGAACCAGACATAATGGAATATAGTCTGGATTACCTCCCATATCTCCCGCACAGTACTACAGGGAACCAGACTGAATGGAATATAGTCTGGATTACCTCCCATATCTCCCGCACAGTACTACAGGGAACCAGACAGAATGGAATATAGTCTGGATTACCTCCCATATCTCCCGCACAGTACTACAGGGAACCAGACTGAATGGAATATACATGTATAATGGACTGATACTACATGCTGTGTTCGAGTGTCTTGTATTCTCAATGAGTTTACAGTCGGTATGACTGACTGATGCTACATTCTGTTCGAGTGCCTTGTCTTCTCAGTGAGTTTACAGTCGATATGACTGCCTGATGCTACATGATGTTCGAGTGTCTTGTCTTCTCAGTGAGTTTACAATCGGTATGACATACTGATGCTACATGATGTTCGAATGCCTTGTCTTCTCAGTTAGTTTACAGTCGATATGACAGACTGATGCCAGATGCTGTTGGGGTAGGGTGTCTTCTTTGATGTGTACTTTGTTGTGTTTTTCTGTCTCTGCTGTTTCTGATGAGTGCTGCAATTACTGTCCGATTGTTTAAACAATCAAATGAACACTGATGATCATAGTACTTTAATCATGCAGTTAAAAGGTTATGACTAATTATTACAAGTACCTGTATGTCTTAAACTAATTAAACATTGTTTATTATGTTACATAGCCAAACAAAAATAAAGTAAAATTAATATAAATGTAGACTTATTCAGGAAAGTCGTTGAGTAGACTACTTCAAATTAACATTTTAACAAGAAATATTTAGCCGACCATGTGAATCAACATTTGCCTGATAGGAAATGCAACTATTGTTGCGTGTCTTGAAATGAGTCAATGGTGAAGCATCATTGGTGTACACGAACCAGTGACGCCAGAACCAGGTGTAATGTTTACCGATAATGTTTTATTCAGTGTCATCTTTACACGTTAGCGTAAATCGATTAGATCAGCTATATTATACCAGCTAGATACACAACGTATAAACCCAATCACTGAATGACATATTGGGATACTATACAATTCAACGTGTATGACTTATTGCGATAACCGGACGTAGAGTAGTTTATACACTGTGAGATAGCGCTTATCGATACTTGCCCCCACGTAGGATGTTGCGTAGCCTGTCTATACAAATCCTATGTTTAAGTCAATGGGACACCTCATCAGTCTACTCTTTTTTCATGAAATTATTCCCATTTGTACCCTCAAACACGGATAACAAAATGTAACTAATTGAAAATAAAGTTATTGATTGAAAAGTATTAACTGGTAGCCAGACTAGATATTGAGGTACATTGTTGTAAGTACCCGATACCAGCCAGCGACCAGGTTAGGTTTTAAACACGCTTAATGATTCCGTCCCCTTCTAGAAAATATCTCGTTGGACTTGGTCATAGCAATTGCAGCACAACTGGGAACATGTTGGCTAATGTCACAAGGACATTACTGTTCAGACAATAAAAAATCGTCAGACATAGAAGGATACAGATGTTCGTAATTAAGTTTAAGAGTTCATCTTCATAAATACATGTTTGTATCAGTCACTAAAACTCATTTCATTGTATAATCATCTTCATAAATACATGTTTGTATCAGTCACTAAAACTCATTTCATTGTATAATCACAATAACCATTGTATAATCATAATCATTGAATACCAATATAATGTTAATCGATTATTTATTAAACATGGAGGATGTTTGTTTTATGAATATAATAAATATACTTATACTAAAATATTGTGAAATTGGATTAGTTCAAAGTACAAGATTGATATAGATCTTAAATATTTTGTTCATGGTTTTATCATAGTTTAAAACGTTGTGAAATATTGAGACTCTTTAAAAATCTCGTATAGCAAAACATGGAACTATACACACACCCTGTTCACCAAATTAAATAAATACTTACTTACCTATCTTACAACGTTAGATATCTCGAGCGTTATTTTATTGAGAACTCACGTTGTTTCTTGTTAACCCGTCTCTATGGTGACAACGTTAAAACACAACTTTAAAAATAATACCGTATGTTCGTAAAATTGAACCCATAATTACATGGCGCTATCGATAAAGATAGGATCTATATCTAGGTATCAAAAATAAACACTGTGCAGCGAATTCCACGAAGTTCATTGACAAAAATATCTCCAACTTTTCCATGAATTACATTTAACTGTCACCTTGACCGAAAAATATAAACTCTAGTTTCGTTTTCGTAAAATGAACGTGTATCGTAAATATAAAACATATTCAATGTGTGAATACCGCGCTAAATGATCTTTTAATCCGACATACTAACTCTCATATTACATAATGGTTGTATAAACATTCAATCATTACCACTTTTTCACCCGTATATCATGTACGTTATATTGAAAACAATCTCCATTCGATAACATAACCAACCAGGAACTAAATTAAAACTGCGTTATTATTTAAACTTGTGTGTCTGCTTATAGAGAAGGATAGCTTTCCACAAACCATTTAACAACATGTCCCAACAGAAGGTAAGTCTATCGTTTTTTGTGTTCAATAATTGTATTGATTTGACTAACAATAGATACCGAATTAGCAATTCAGTTGTAGATTGTCTAATTGTTACGGTGAATAATTTCCATATTGTACACATTAGCAATGTCTTTGGGGGTAAATATTTATTATTAATTTAATATATTGACGAATATTTATCGGTGATAAGTGATATCTAGAGCGTCTGATAACCGGGTTACGTTCCGTCACCGACGAGACTTAATAATCAAAGGCACCGAGAGTACCGTTGGGAGGCGATCCGGTTGCTGCTACTAAAGCTTAAACCGATTTTACACGTTTAATGTTCGTTTTCTTACTGCCGATCTTGTCCTAAATGTCAAAATAGGCTTATGTGACTATATAGGCATGTTGGGTAAACTATCTAAATAATTGTTAAAAGGTGCATATTAATTTATATGTAATTGATAGCCGCCCTTATGGAATACCAATCAAATTTCTCCCCTGGACGTGAAAGGACAAGTTACTGATAGTTATTAAAATGAATAAATTTGTTTGCGTGGATATTGAAGCTATTAATTGATACCTATACAAATACATTTAAATTCTCATTGATCCCACCATAAATGACATTTTGTTGAGTCGCCGGAATTAGTCTATTCATAAATTCTGTACTATAAATAGACTTGTTTAAACGCGGTCAAACTAACGAATCTTCGGCCACATAATGGGTAGTCTGGATTGCCTCCCCTATCACTACTAAACAAATATAGAACGACAGGGAACCAGACTACAGAATGGGTTGGCCCGGATACTTGCTTCCAAAAGTTTAACGGTAACATATCAGTATTTTAGCAATTATTGTGATATTGTGCTGTTTATTGTGATTATATAAGTAGTTTTCATATATTATGAACAATATCTTGATGATTTTAAAGTTGCTTGATTTGGCCGCACTTGCCCGCAGTTTAGCCGCGTTTTAAACATGACGGCGGAAGTAGATATAGCATTGTTTTGATAAAGGCAGTGGCTAGCCGTCCGGCACCGGACGACTAGACAGCGAAATTAGTCGTCCGTCATCGGACGACTAGCAAACGATACATGCATTGGCTAGGTAACTGTCATTCTATTTCTATGCATTAGGCATCCAGAATTTCAGTTATTTTCTTGTGATAAGTATCACATATGTTTCTACCTTGTAATAAACTACGAATTAAGCAAGACAAGTTAGTGCATTTATCTGCATCCATTTTGTGACCGGCCGTGTATCTCCGTATAATGTCCGCCATATTGGAAAACAAACATAGTACGCACGTTAATTTGCCGAAGTAACACAAACAAAGATATATGGCAATTAATTACTTTTCATTCGCAGTTTTAATAGCACTTATATACAAAACAATACAATTACAATTGTATTTTTTTGTAAATTTTAAATACAATATACAATCACGGAAATACATATATCCGTGATACAATCAGGGAGTTTAGAATAGGACCTTCCATGATACGATTCATAAACGGTAACATTGTTTTCACGCTATTATAACCAGTGACATTCCAAACTGTCAATTACCTAACACAGCAATTTCATTTTTCAGCATGAAGTGAAGTCATATACTATCCCCATCCTCATAATACTGTAATTGAAACTTTCTATGTTTCATTACTACTTCTATTTCTAATGCCGGACGACTAATTTCGCTGTCTAGTCGTCCGGCGCCGGACGGCTAGCCACTGCCTTTGATAAAACTTTACTTATCAAAAATAGCCGCAAATAACTGATTACAAGTACTTGTTAAACAAGGAAAATCTTCTTTAATACTCATAACGAACGTAGATATGCAATTTCATCAACATCCGATACAGACCTTGAAGTAACTCACTGTCGTACTCGTACCGATTCGACCCAAAATGTTAAAAAATGTAAACAACTTTTGAACAATGTTATGCATCTATTGTGCTTTGCTATTTCGTTTTGCACGCCAATTGTTTACATCAGTACAAGGCATCGTGTGCTACACTGTGACTGTACGAATTTAATACTATTGAAAACTGTTAAATAAATGATAAAATCTGAAATCTTATAAAAGTTCAGTAACCAAAATGAGTAAATATCACAGACTTATGACATTAGATTGATTCAGTCGAGCTGGGCAGTCTTGGATGAGCATCGTTAATCATATGCTCGTGAAATCCTTTTTAACAGTATGTTGTCGATTATCTTCCTTATCTGCATGATGGTCGGGCCAATTTTTTTCTTGCCCACATGATTGACAGTCATGCCAATTATTATTTTCCTTATGCGTCTGACAGTCGTCCCGATTACTTTGGTTATCCGAACGACAGTCGTACCAATTATTTTCCTTATGCGCATGATGGTCGTGCCAATTATTTTCATTATCCGCCGCACGACAGTCGTACCAATTATTTTCCTTATGCGCATGATGGTCATGCCAATTATTTTCCTGATGCGCAAGACAGTTGTGCCAATAATTGAATTGTTTTCCTTATCCGCACGACAGTCTCGTAAATTATTTTCCTTATTTGCACGATGATTATACTGATTATTTTCTTATCCGCATGTCGGTTGTGCCGATTATTTTCCTTATTCGCACGACAGTTCAGCAAATAATTTTCCTTATCCACATGACGGTCAAAATGTTGTCAGTCCGAATGAATATTTGTCAGTATGAATGAATATTTGTCAGTTCGAAAAAAATATTAAAATGAAAATAGAGCTTTGTACCTTTTAACATTTTTAATTGCTTTATTGAGAGCTAAATAATTTAGAAATGCATGTTTAGCTTTTAACATATTTAATAAGTCATTGACAAAGGACCTAATTTGTTGTTTACCTTTTTACAATAACCTGAATGAGCATAGCTATAAATTTAAACTCTGTAGAGCTGAAATACCTCAAAATGACAGCCAATATTTTCAGCTCCCAGAAACTGAGAGTGAAGTAGAAAAACCCTAGGTACAATGTACCTGCACCGTCATCGAATCCCAAGTCCGCATTTAAAATGCAGGAGGACCTAATTGTGTATTTTTTATGCTCCCCAAAGGGTGAGCATATAGTCGCCGCTTTGTCCGTCCGTCTGTCCATCCGTCACACTTTTGTCCGGGCCATAACTTGAAGAGTATTAGAGATATCAATTTGAAACTTCTTAAGTGAATAGACCTCATTGAGGGGAAGTGCAGTGCACAAGAACCATAACTCTTGATTGCATATGTTTTTAGTTATTCCCCTTTGTAATTTTTCATACTTCATTCTTGTCCGGGCCATAACTTATACAGTATTAGAGATATCAATTTGAAACTTCATAGGTGAATAGATCTCATTGATAGGAAGTGCAGTGTGAAAGAACCATAACCCTACATTATATATTTTTTGAGTTATTTCCCTTTGTAATTTTTTATACTTAATTCTTCTCTGGGCCAGAACTCATACAGTATTAGAGATATCAATTTGAAACTTCATATGTGAATAGATCTCATTGAGAGGAAGTGCGGTGCACAAGAAACATAACTCTTTATCGTAAATTTTTTGAGTTATGGCCTTTTGTACTCTTATACTTACTTCTTGTCCAGGTCATAACTCCTTCATTATGGGAGGTATTGATTTGAAACTTTATAGGTGAATTAATCTCATTCAGGAGAAGTGCACCTTTATTGTTTTTTAATTATCTCCCTTTTTCATACAAATTAATGCTTGGCAGGTCCCTCACTTGAACAGTATTGATTTTAAAGGGGGAAACTACCAAGATACAGATACAGATGGCATTTGATTGAAACTTCACATAATGGTAGAGGAAGTGCGGTGTCAAAGAACCAAAATTCTACATTATTTTCTTTTTTTACCTCTATCTGTAATAAGTTATTTCCAATTTTGGGACAAACACTTGCTTCGGGAAGCATAATTCGGTTTTACCGATTCATTGTATTCTAAATTTACTTTAATCCAATAAATATGTGGAACTATCAAGTACTTCAAATTTATTTTTAATTATGTTTATAATCTGGTGACATTGCAACACTGCACATCCAATTGGTCAAAGGAATGATGACTAGTTTCCAATACCAGTAAGCTATTTAGAATGGTCACATAATAATGTTTCAGTGATTTATAATGTGCTTGTAATTGTATATATGCGAGGGTTGCATGCTACATGTATTTACGTGTTTTTACTTCATATCGTGCAGCACGTGTATATTAGAACGTTTTGTTCATCCATATAGAAATGCATTTGTAAACGAAATTGCTGTTAAACAATAAGTAGAAATTAAAAGATCTAGATCTGTTATACAATACTGTTACTTATACTCAATGAAAAGTTAGGTACCATCCTATCAATTCAGACTCTTATATTTAAAATTCATGTTACACTGTGTTAAAAGCCGAACACAACTATGTTTTGACCTTACTGAGAAGTCACAGCTTTAACAATATTCAGATGCACACACTAGAAAACTTTTGTACCGATAGGTCATATTGTATACAAAATACAGATACATATATATAAGTGGTAACTTTTCAGTGACTCCCAGTTTATAATGTCAAATACCTGTGTATATTGGAATATTTCCCGCTCAATTTCATTCTATCTGAATGAAACGTTAGAGATTTCAGTTGTTTAGAATAGTTTATAACAGCGTTGCTTGATATAACAGTATTCATGCCATGTAAACCACAAAATTGCGGCTACTTTGATGCATTGCATCACAAATTTGTCTTGTACGTGTATTGAATGCGTATATCAAAAGTGGCTTTAAAATAATACTACGCGCCTATTTATCAGATTCTACCGTACCGTCTTGTAATCACTTCCCTCACAGCGTGAGACAGTCTATAGAAAGCGGCTAGCTAGTACAGCGACACCATATGATTGCATAACAGTACTTTTGCAGACCGTATACGATTCATTGATAAAACCATCATTTGACCGTAGTCTGAAGTTTCTAAAAATAGCTTTACAGCCGGGTCATTTCGTCGCCTCAGAAATGAAATGTCGTAACTCCCATTTATGCGAAAAGTGAGATTTTGGTACGAATGAAATCGTGTTGAAGTGCCGTATCTCCTGATATTTACATCATAGCTATACATAGCCTGAAGGTCGCACTTGGGAATATTAATATGTCGTATCTCCACGATTCAACATCAAATTAAGTAACGAATTGTCTTAAGTCATTTCACCAATAAGATGGTCGAGTTTAGTCACGTGATCAAATAAAAGTGAAAATTGAAGGGTCGTACATCCAAATCAACCTATCGTCTTCATACATGTAGTTTGAAATGTCGTACCTCCGAAACATCCAATCACATTGTTTAAACTCACCCACGTGGCAGTCGATCAAATAATAAACAACAGTGTAAAGACGAAGCAGAATTCTGGCTTCCAACTGCCCTAATTACTTGCGATGTAAGTATTTGTAAACCTTTTTGCTTTTCGGTAGATATTTTATATATATTTTACCACATTTCATTGCGCTGATGCATAAAATATACAGTTTATTTAACTGTTTTCGTTTCGATTTTAAGAGTATGTTTTCGGATAGTACGTCATTGTTCGGACACAGAATTTAATTATTCATATAGATGTAAGATTATATTGAAGACTAAGTGTATCCAGGTTAATACAACTACCTGGTGTATCCTATTATCCATTTTTTGCATTTGTAGCTGGTATGTAGCCATTGTAAAGATACTTCAAATGTTCTGTAGTTAATAGTACGTATTGTTCAACCTTCCTAAGAGACATTGTATTGACTGCCATTATTGCGTGTTTTTCTCATGCATAATACGTTTTAGTTTAATTAGTGCATATGTATCTTGCATATGCTTGGTTTACCTATGCATGTCTGTTATAGCATTCTTAGATTTGAATAGACAAATCTTTTTGTAGCAAAATGTATCACAACCATGGGTATTGTGTGAATCGCAAATGAATTAACATGTATACTTCACAAAAAGTTTGATATTTCTGGTTGTCAATATGTTCTTTCACCCTGGTTGATCTACAGGAGCACTTCGGCGTGAAAATTATTCTTAATATATGAGATATTGACGTAAATTAACAGAACTTGTCTAGCAATCTTAATGAAGTTATTTTGACGAATTCAATACTTTGGCATTGACATGATCGAATTCGAATTCAACGATTCTATTAGTGTGATATCAATAATCCGTTGTATTTTCAAACATTTTAGCACATTTCTTCGAATTTCTACGAATTTTGCTGCCTCCAAGTAGTGTATTTTAGTGCTCGGTTCCTGAGTTGGATTTCATTCTGGCAACTGAATTTAACTCCGCAAGTTTGTATTGGCTAGATCTGAGTGAAAGTCCAACATCATCCCTTGGGTTTCCCATAAACATATCTAATCCGAGTGTTCGGAATTTGAGCTCTTGCAGAAATGATCTCGATGACAACATTCATGTAATAACTTATTGCTGAAAACTTGATCAGTTGTACCTATAATTCGACAATATTGCACCCACTATAGTTGCAAATATAACCCAAACCATTGAATGGAAAGTTTTGGATGTATGTGACATTGTATTTAGTAGTTCAAATATTTCAATGGTGGATAGAAGAAGTATCTTTCAACACATTTGGATCTTGAATGACAGTGACTTAAATGTATAATACACGAAGAAGGAACGATAACTGCAATATAGATAATGCAATAATAGTTCATGTTGTTTTCTTTTGCAATGTCTACCGTATGGTTGGTTTAATTTCTAATGGCAGAATATTTGATATTGTAACTAACACATAATGATAACTTCTGTACTTCTAATTGACAGTTTTAATGAAGATAAATATTGTTTGAACAAACACTTTAATATAAATACAAACTAATTTTAAAAAATGGCAATTACGAGGTATATACATGTAAAATCATATTTCATGTTTGTTTTCATTTTAAATAGTTATTATCATGACTGTGTTAATTAGCATTATTAAATTGTTATATTTGAATTAATTTAGCATTAATGCGCTCTTAAAAATTAGTCAAGTGTAATTATTTTTTGATGTTATCACTGTTTATTTTGTTTTGATTTTAACATTATTTGCTACATATTTAATCCATTTTCTGTTTGAAGTTATTTCAAATTTCCAAAACCAAACTGTCGTAAGTGCCTTAAAGATGCAATGATAAAGACTCGAAATGTTGTATATCCAATGTGACACTTTGGTTTTAACATTTTGTGTAATGACATAAAAGTCACATTTCTAATCAAACGGCTCGCGCAAACGGCTAGGTACTGCGCATGATGAAGGAGAGAAACAAAACACAAAACGTGGTGTTGAAATCTCTGAAAAATCTTATAAGGTGAAAAAGTTATATCATTTCAAAACTTTTAACGCCAATATCTCAAAACTACAAAAAGGTAGATACGACAAATCGTTTTTCAGGCGACGATTTGATGAACACGTCATTTTCGTACTATGAAACAAGTTCGGTATCGGCCGGTGTAGTGATTTGTTTGCAAAAATATGGATTTAACGAACAGTTTCACAATAAGTTTTGATCTTAGAATAAACAAATGTTGCTGATAGGCTTAAATCAGTTAAAAAATTTGGAGAAACATATGTAGCAGTATTTGGGAATGTTGACAGTTTCTGGAACTACTTGAATGCGGATTCACATAGCAGCCTAAAGGCGGTTAATTTTGTATTAAGAAGTGGGCAATGGTAGTAACTGATGCATGCTTGGAACTGAGCGTAAAAAGAAATCGAACCTGTATTTTCTTCTCGCTCGCACCTTCCTGGCGTTGGATACCATCATTAATGAGGTGTCGAGGGTGATTAACATGTACTTATGTTGTAGCACTTGCTTCACAATTGACCTAAAATGATATGAGAACAAACAAGAATAATAGATATTGTTTAATATGTTTGTCAGTTAAATGGTGTAGGATGGGTGAAATGTTTTCGTATATGCAATACAATATGTGTGTACAACATCTGTTGAGCAACGACCTGTTGGGAGTTGCAAATAGTTGATGTTGTTTAGAGGTTGTTGTTCTGCAGAGGTTACATGTATAGTAAACGTCGGCTAAGGGAAGTTTTGAATGTGTTGTTATAGAGAGGCTGTAGCTCTACAGAGGTTGTATACATGTATCTGACAGGGGAATGTATATTGTTTTAATCTTAAATTATAATAATCATAATAAAGACTTTATTTTACGAGGAAACTCATTTGACAATTAAATTAAATGGCAATCTTCCATAAAATTAGTCCCATATAATTAAATTGATAGCAAAAGCAGATAGAGGTCGATTGTTTTCCACTCCTCGTTGGCACTTTGACAATGGATATTCATTTGACGGATCGATGAGATAAAACAGTACACATATTCGTGAAATACATTGTTTATACAGCTGTAAATTTCGTACGAGTCAATTACAACATGAACGTTTGTACCAGCATTGGTTAGCGTTTCAAAAGTCGAAAAATGAGCCCAAATTAATGTCGGTAAAATTACGTTTGAGAGGAGGAATATTTTGGTTCACACGACTTACTATTGCGTTCATTGCGACTGATCTGATATCCGTTGATCTACGTTAGGAAAACGTCCCTTTGTGCTGGTTGAAGTTCGCTTACGCTAGCCCTTGTATGATGTTTACACTGTAGTTTGTTGGTGTTACAGTTCGATCATAATTCACAAAGCATGGCGGAAGGAAACCGAGTGCGCGATATCGAGAGTAGTTTAAATTGCTTATTTGCAACAAGTCTTTCATAAAGCAACCGTCAGTGGTTTTTTATTACATAAATACTTCGTTAGGTAGGAAAATTACGTCATACAAAAACGTTTTAGCCCGATTTGAGTCAAACAATCAATAACATAATATTGTATTTTTAAAAATATAAGTTTCCAAACACTCGACAAAATCAAACCAATATTCACTGTACGATACACCACGGCACATTGTTACAAGTATAAAACAATCAGTAGACCAGATAACATCCTACAATTAATATTGTCTACGAATAGTTATGTGATACACGTACATTCAATGTCGTATTGTTTGACAGGTATCTGACAAAATGAATGCAATAGTATCAATGAGGTATTTGGTTTGTAAATTGCGATTCGTTTTCATCGAATGCGAACCAATTTCAGGCAATTTAAGTCATAGTAGTGTTAATACTTCAGGGTATTAATACCCTATCGAATTTTAGATGTAAAAATACTAAATAACTACAAAATGCCGAAGTTTCTCAAGTTATTTTAAATGTCAGTGTGGTTGTTTGGGATAAACAGACAACTATACCAAAATTACGAGAATATTTGACAATTTTATCTTATTTTTGCAATACACCAATACGTGAGGCAGCACCTTTAACGCCTGGTCACACAACCAAACGAGCATGCTTTTAGCAAGTACGTCTTTTGGGGAGGCGTCAGTCGCTGCGTTTTTCCGAAAACGTAGAAAGGGAGTACAGAGGTAGTACGTCAACGCACTAGGAACTTTCGGTGCGATCGAACAAGCTGCTTTTGGGACCAGTACGTGTAATGCGCGTGCCTTCTTCTGTCAACTTAAAACGTGCGTGTGAGTAAGGACAACATACGTTAGCAGCACGTGTACATACGATTTCCGTACAATAACGTGACAATCGGCACGGATATCGTCCGCTGTAAGCACGTACTTCTCACTTAACACGTACATGAGCAACGTACGATATGTGCAGCTCAATATTTTAACTTAAGACGAAATATTTAAGTTTTCCCTTTAGATGCTTTGTGAATACCAGCCCAGGTCACACTGTCCGGATTGCTATGGATTCGATCCGTCTGATTGTTCGTAAAATTCCGTAGTAATCTGTATTAACCTATATACATAATAATTATAGTGGCGTCTTGATCATCCGTAGGTGAGGTGTCGTACAAGTACGGATGGATTAGTACGCCACCGTTTGGTCCGTGCTAGTCCGAGATGATCATCCGTGACTGTGTGACCCGGGCATCACTAAGTTTACTAGTATAGTCTCGTGGTACCATCTATTCTCTAGTTGTTTCAGAATGCTACAGGTGGACTGGACAAGATCGATAAAAAGATGTTACTGGTAGTGGCGATAGATTTTGGAACCACGTACTCCGGATATGCATTCTCGTGGAATCACGACTATGAACAAGATCCGTTAAAGATTGTAGCTAATACAGCATGGCATTCGTCCAGTGGTCAGGTAATAGCTAATGAATAATTTTATTTAGCTAGGTAGCACGCATAGAAGTTATTGTGGAACTGTCAATGTACGTGCTTGGTTTGTGTAAGCTGAGCTAGGTAGCACACATAGAAGTTATTGTGGAACTGTCAATGTACGTGCTTGGTTTGTGTAAGCTGAGCTAGGTAGCACACATAGAAGTTATTGTGGAACTGTCAATGTACGTGCTTGGTTTGTGTAAGCTGAGCTAGGTAGCACACATAGAAGTCATTGTGGAACTGTCAATGTACGTGCTTGGTTTGTGTAAGCTGAGCTAGGTAGCACACATAGAAGTTATTGTGGAACTGTCAATGTACGTGCTTGGTTTGTGTAAGCTGAGCTAGGTAGCACACATAGAAGTTATTGTGGAACTGTCAATGTACGTGCTTGGTTTGTGTAAGCTGATTTGGCTTTACAGCTCGCATGAAAATCAGAGAAGCGTTCACGTCGTTATGTATACTGAATAGATGAATACTAGTTGAGAGTATGCTCAAATCAGATTCTGTCGAACTTGAGATAAATCTGAAGTGTAAATTTAACCGTAATGAACTCGGAATATTTTATTATGCCCCGGCATCTCTGATGCGGATGCATATAGTGATTGTCCTGTCCGTCCGTTCGTTCGAAAATGTTAACAAAACTTCCAAGATGTTGAAACTCGAATATTGTAGAAGTCCATCAAGGCATTGCTTTCAAACTTGGCATACTTTTTTACCATTATAAACACATTACATTGCCAAAGCCATGTAACATTATCCAACATTTTAACAGAATTATGGCCCCTGATTGACTTAGCTATATAGTTTTTTTATGAATATGTTAGTTGTTTAAATTCAAATATTTCTAAAGTCTATCAATTCAATTCAAACTTCGCATACTTGTTAACCATCATAAATACCTTACATTGTCAACGTCATGTATCACTATGCAACATTTGTACAGAATTATGGCCCCTGAATGACTACAGCTAGCCATTATGGAAAGGCTTCCACCGGGGCAAAAGCGTTTAATGAACACAGTTTTGTTCTGTTTTGTAATGCCAATTATGAGTCCAGCCTTTCGTGGAGGTTAACTAAAAGACCCATGACAATATTTGACGAGAGATCTAGTTCAGATTGAGATGTTTCGGGAGATCGTGGCCTAATGTTAACCATCGCAACTAGAAGAGAAACCAGTTTCTTTCGGTTTTTAAAGTTAAATTTCAAGTACAGGAAACACTTGGACCGAACAATTATTAATAAAACAATACTAGTATATTATTATTTGAGGTTTGTTTCACATGCATATTAATGTCCATATTATTAAACATAGTGTATTGAGCATCCATGTATATTTTGACAGAGCATGATCTCGTTGAAAACTCCAACGACAGTGTTGCTAAATCCTGACCAGTCTTTTCATTCATTTGGATTTGATGCAGAAGACAACTATCTGGAGCTTGCGGAGGCAGACGAACACACGCAATATTACTACTTCCGGCGATTCAAAATGTTGTTATATAACAGATTGGTAATCACGTGTTCTCAGTTAAAACAACCCACTATAAATGAGATGTTTTCACTGACTTTTTGTAATACTAGTTTGTATAGCATCCCTTAATTATCGTCAACTAAACACGAATTCAAATTTCTATCACAAAAATACAGAGTACGTTTGGTTGAAAGCTTACGAGTCTACTCAATCTTAAGTTTGTAAACTTACCTAAATATGGCTATGATTGTGCATTTGTTTTGATCAACAGAGTAACCTGCACTTTGTACCTTAATCGGTAACCTCATAACATATGCATGTATACAGTTCCAATAATGATTTTAGGTCGTGTTGTGCCGAATATGGTCTGTGCTGAATATGGCTCACATATATAAGCTCTATTCGTAGGATAAAAAGAAATGCGTGAGTCATACCGGTATTCGGCGTGAACCAGATTCGGCACAAGGCCTGCTGAATGCAAGTGCAATCCTGATGTTTTCATTCCAGGTTATTAACAGAGACGTTACGATTGATGATGCGATGGGTAAACCAGTGGCAGCAATACATGTATTCAGTATTGCCATCGAATTCATAAAGAACCACTTTTTGCATCTAATAAACGAGCGCGGATTCAAGATTGGTGCACACGAGGTTACGTGGGTACTGACCGTTCCTGCTATATGGGAGGAACCTGCCAAACAATTTATGCGAGCGTCTGCTGTCAAGGTGAACTATTTGGTGGAATAATTATGCATGTATTGACGAAATCATTATGTTATTTAACATACTAGTACATGTATATTATTTGTATAACGTTAATTCCAAAAGTAATCCAGTTTTTTTCTATCTTTTGTTGGCTATGTGCATGTTCCATCCAACACCGACATAATTGCTTTTAATTGTGCAAACTTAATTGAATGCAGAGAAGTTTATTAAAATGTTGTCGACATTAAAACCATGAATAGGGGGTATGACAAACCAGAGAATGTATGTAATGTGCATGGAATCACTGTTTGTGCTCGTCACATTCAACCATTTGGCTTAGTACGAGGGTCATTCTTGTTATATGTTCTCCTTTCGATCTCTGTAGCAGCACTTAGGTGTCTGAAGTGTTTGTCCAAGCCCCGTGCAACATTTAATAGTCACACGAATTTCCTTGCGTAAAGTCATAGACATTTTACGTTATTGAAAAAATGACTCGCCTGGATAAAACAGTTTTTAATTCACACTCCAAATAACTTCAAAATTTCATGAAACATGTGAAATGTCGTGATTATATTTTGCATTAATCTAGCAGAAATTTTGAAATGAAAATATACTAAACTGGAAGTTATAGCTAGTTGAACTACTGAAAACGGTACGTTACGTCAGTGGGGGGTGGTAGCACGTTACTATGGTAATACAATGGGTAGGTAGCACGTTACTATGGTAATACAATGGGTGGTAGCACGTTACTATGGTAATACAATGGGTGGTAGCATGTTACTATGGTAATACAATGGGTGGTAGCACGTTACGATGGTAATACAATGGGTGGTAGCACGTTACTATGGTACTACAATGGGTGGTATCACGTTACTATGGTAATACAATGGGTGGTAGCACGTTACTATGGTAATACAATGGGTGGTGGCACGTTACGATGGTAATACAATGGGTGGTAGCACGTTACTATGGTAATACAATGGGTGGTAGCACGTTACTATGGTAATACAATAGGTGGTAGCACGTTACTATGGTAATACAATGGGTGGTAGCACGTTACTATGGTAATACAATGGGTGGTAGCACGTTACTATGGTAATACAATGGGTGGTGGCACGTTACGATGGTAATACAATGGGTGGTGACACGTTACTATGGTAATACAATGGGTGGTAGCACGTTACTATGGTAATACAATGGGTGGTAGCACGTTACTATGGTAATACAATGGGTGGTGACACGTTACTATGGTAATACAATGGGTGGTGACACGTTACTATGGTAATACAATGGGTGGTAGCACGTTACTATGGTAATACAATGGGTGGTAGCACGTTACTATGGTAATACAATGGGTGGTGACACGTTACTATGGTAATACAATGGGTGGTAGCACGTTACTATGGTAATACAATGGGTGGTGACACGTTACTATGGTAATACAATGGATGGTAGCACGTTACTATGGTAATACAATGGATGGTAGCACGTTACTATGGTTATACAATGAGTGGTAGCACGTTACTATGGTAATACAATGGGTGGTGGTAGCATGTTACTATGGTAATACAATGGGTGGTAGCACGTAACTATGGTAATACAATGGGTGGTGACACGTTACTATGGTAATACAATGGGTGGTAGCACGTTACTATGGTAATACAATGGGTGGTAGCACGTTACTATGGTAATACAATGGGTGGTGGTAGCACGTTACTATGGTAATACAATGGGTGGTAGCACGTTACTATGGTAATACAATGGGTGGTGACACGTTACTATGGTAATACAATGGGTGGTAGCACGTTACTATGGTAATACAATGGGTGGTGACACGTAACTATGGAAATACAATGGGTGTTAGCACGTTACTATGGTAATACAATGGGTGGTGACACGTTACTATGGTAATACAATGGGTGGTAGCACGTTACTATGGTAATACAATGGGTGGTAGCACGTTACTATGGTAATACAATGGGTGGTAGCACGTTACTATGGTAATACAATGGGTGGTAGCATGTTACTATGGTAATACAATGGGTGATGACATGCTACTGGTTTGTAAAAATACGTTTGTATTGATTTGGGTAATAAGTTAATGTTTGTAATGATAAAAGAAATTAATATTTAAACGCAATTATAATCAAATGAGAACGATGGTCTACGAATATATTGAATGACCCTCGTATAATCCAGTAAGCTATGCCAGTTTAATGGCATCTATGCAGTTAATTACGCCAAGTTTAGCAAGCACGAATAGGTCGAAAAAGGCACTTAATACAAACATGACCAAGTGTGGTGCTACTTTCGTTGATACATGTATTTAATTAAATGTTTTTGTCGCCTTAAATGAAACCAATACTAAATTCCATAATATTATGCCAATGTTGGGTCTCTTTAAGGCTGGAATACCATCGGAACAACTTAAACTCGTGCTGGAACCAGAAGCTGCTAGTGTGTTGTGTAAGATGTTGCCTCTAGAACGAAACGATGACGGACCGGTACCACGCTTTGGTCCATTTAATGAAGGAACGAGATATATAGTTCTTGATTTAGGAGGTATAACTTCGAGTATACGCCTGATTTTTATGTTTAAATTTACTCATAACGAAATTCCATGTTACGAATGTTGATATATTTTAAGTACTGCGGTCCTAAAAAGTCTTCCCGTACATGTGCTCATAGTCGGTGATGATATCCACTTGTCAATCCATACATTGGAACTGGTTATGTGAGCAATCTATTTGGGGTGTGTTGCCACTAGCCGAGTTGTCTCCATTCTCGTTTACCAGAGTATTCTTCACCTGTGTGGGAACTTGACTTACCACTGATGTATGAGGATGAGTTGTCTCCTGCTTACTATGCAATGGCGCCGTACAGTACGGGACTTAATTCCACTTTCTATGTTATAGTTAGAACATATTAAGTAAATTTTAATGATTAAAAAGGTCGGAGCGAGCGAAGCGAAGCGAGGCCTTTTTAGTCATTAAAATTTACTTAATATGTTCTAACTAACTTAGAATATAACAGTCTGCATTCTGATTGGCCGATAGAAATTAGCGCCAACGCATGACGTCAAGTCTGTGAAGAGAAAATTTTAATGATTAAATTTTCATTTAACCGCGAAAATGCGGCGTTTTCATTGGCTCATAATGTAGGTTATATTCTAAAGGTGCAATTTATTTACTTAACAAATAATTTAACTGATTATGAAATAGTTGTCAACAATGTGTGGCAAACAGTCATAGTGCAGAGATATTGACACGACTCTCGAACCCGCTATTAGCATAATTTCATGGTAGATTAAATATCTAAGTTTAACTTCGACTGTAATCGTATTGATTATAACGGAAATTCACGTGGTTGTTTGTGTATACCACATTATTTAAATTGACTTCTTACGAAACAATAAAGTCGAAATATGTGTAGATTCTTGGCTCAGTCGGTAGCGCACTCAGGTGTTTCATCATACTAATCTTGGCGTACAGGGTTCAACCCCTGCGAGCATCTTATGATGGATTTGTTTATTTCATGTTTTACAGAAAATATAAATGTTTTATCGGTAACATGTCGTATACTTGTGTTTGTTATTGAACTGTAATTGAAATGTTTGATTTCTTTTTTTCTTTTCATCTTTTCTATCCAGTATCTTTATTTCAAAATAGTTTGATATACAATTTGTATATACCAGCAACATCTGCATTTCTGGACAAATATTATGTACCCTGTTTATCATCACATTTCAAAAACGGCTCCGACATGTTGTATCTAATTTCTTTTGATTTTGAACCAGGAAATCGACTGTTCTGTATGTCCAACATTTTCAAACTGATACAAATCGAAGTGAAAACCTATAAATACACAATTCAACCACCGTACATGTATATGTAAAGCAATATTATCATGATGCTCGAGCTTGTTTAAATTCAATACACACATGCTTTTTTAAATTGAAAAAAAAATACAAATTACTTGACCAGAGATTCGAACCCACAACTTCTATACTGTAGTATGGCTCGCTAACCACTCGCCTATGGGGGCTGTCGTGCTTTGAGTAGTTCAAATTGTGTTATGAAAACAACCTACAGAAGTTAAAAGTTACGGTATAGCCCGAAGTATACCGCTGACCCACGATACTCGCACGGAAATTTATATATACCGCGTTATCGCTTTATAATATATTCATGCATAAAGGTGAGGATCGTGTCAAATTCTCTGCACTATACCTTCTGTATCAGAAATTATTAATGGTGAACACTATATAGAAGCATCATGTAACAATTGAATTGTAGGGGGAACTGTTGATGTCACAGTTCACGAGATCAAGGGGGACGGTAAACTTAAGGAAATCAGTAAAGCTAGCGGTGGTGCTTGGGGCGGAACAACAGTTGATGCAAGTTATGATGCGTTGCTAAATCGAATGTTTGGACCGGAGTTAATGAGTGACTTCAAGAAAAAGGAAAAGGTTGGGAGTTTCTATCATTACAGTATTAATATATTGCAAAGAAAAAAACATTGAATTTTTTGGCGTATGAGCATTGAAAAAACATAAACTAATAAATATACAAGAGGGCCGAAAGGGCCATAGGTCGCTCACCTGTCCTAGTAGTTCATGCAGACCCCATAATGGTAGTCTCTATTGCATGTACAAGGTTTTCATATTGTCTTATAAAGTGATCTTGTAATTTACATCATATATACCAAATGGCATATTGAAGTTTAAACCAAGTTTTGTCTATGATGTGACCTTATGACCTAGTTTTTATCAAACTTCACATAGATTTTGTTGAGATGATCATTGTCACTGAGTTTCAGAAATGTAACATCAAAATTGTGACCACTAGTCACTACACAAGGTTTTTCTATGATTTGACCTAGTGACCTAGTTTTGAACCCAGATGACCCAATATCGAACTTGATCTAGATTTCATTGACATGATCATTGTGACAAAGTTTCATAAAGATGAGGTTGACATTGTGTCATCTAGTGACTACACAAAGTTTTTCTATGATTTGACCTTGTGACCTAGTTTTTGACCCCGGATTGACCCAATATTGAACTTGACCTAGATTTTGTTGACATGATCATTGTGACCAAGTTTCATAAAGATTAGGTCAAAGTTGTGACCTCTAGTGACTACACAATGTTTTTCTATGATTTGACCGTGTGACCTAGTTTTTGACCCCGGATTACTCAATATCAACCTTGACCTAGATGTTATTGACGTGATCATTGTGACCAAGTTTCATAAAGATTAGGTCAAAATCGTGACCTCTAATGACTACACAAGGTTTTTTATGATTTGACCTTGTGACCTAGTATTTTACCTCGGACGACCCAATATCGAACTTGACCTAGATTTTGTTCAGATGATCATTGTGACCAAGTTTCATAAAGATTTGATAAAACTCGTGACCTCTAGTGACTACAAAAGGTTTTTCTATGATTTGACCTTGTGACCTAGTTTTTGATCCCGGATGACCCAATATCAAACTTGACCTAGATTTGGTTGAGATGATTGTTGTGACCAAGTTTCAAAAAGATTAGGCCTAAATTGTGACCTCTAGTGTCTACACAAGGTTTTTCTACGATTTGACCTTGTGAACTTGTTACCCAATATTGAACTTGACCTAGATTTTGTTGAGATGATCATTGTGACCAAGTTTCATAATGATTAGGCTAAAACTGTGACCTCTAGTGTCTACACAAGTAAATTGTGGATGGACGGATGGACGACGGACGAGAGTGATCACAAAAGCTCACTCTGTCACTTTGTGACAGGTGAGCTAAAAAGCAAGAAGACTCGTTTTGTAATAGAATATCTGTGATAAGGAGACTAAAACAAAGTTATCAAATCAAACACACAAATTTACTAGATCTACAAAAAGTGTCATACAAACACGAGTTTTCTAAATTATGTAGCACTTCATTTAAAATAAATTTTATTCTTCTAGATAGAAGACTTGGAAATGCAAAGAAATTTCGAAATTAAGAAAAGAGAAATAAAGAAAGACATGGCAGAAATGAAAATAACAGTACCAGCTGCACTACTAGAATTCGTAAAGGAAACTAGTGGAAAAACAGCCAAGGAGTGTGTGAGGACCACCATGGGAGATGATGTCACTCTTTTGAGAAACCATTTAAAAATTAAAGGTCAAGTGATGAATTCCATGTTTGAAAAATCAATTCAAGGAATTATTGGACATCTTAGACAAATCTTAAATGATCCCAGAATTGGAAGAGTTGACAAAATTCTGATGGTTGGTGGGTTTTCAGAATGTTCCGTAGTTGCCACGACGGTGAAGGAAGCATTTGGTGATATTCAAGTTGTGACGCCACCAGAAGCTGGACTGGCCGTATTAAAAGGGGCAGTAATATTTGGACACTCACCACAAGAAATTGCTTCACGAGTGATAAATCACACTTACGGTGTCGCTGTCAGAGATGAATTTAAAGAAGGAGTACACCCGGAAGAGAACAGAGAGGAAATCAATGGAGCATTTTATTGTAGAGATACCTTTGACAAGTTTTTTTCTGCAGGACATGAAGTAGGCAATGATGAAACCATTGTTCGTTCATACAATGTGATCGAGAGGAATCAATCAATGGAGATAGCTCTCTATGCCTCTGATGAAGCAGATCCAGCTGTGGTTACAGAATCAAGTTGTACAAAGATTGGCTCCATTGATATTAAACATCCAATTGGTGGGTGGAGACAAAATGCATGTTTGCAAGTGGAGTTAGGACTTGGTGGATCAGAATTCACATTGAAGGTTACAGAAATACAGACACAAATACAACATGAGGCAACATTTGATTTTCTTAGTGGAAACTGATTCTTGATGCTGATGCTATATAGTACCCGTGATGTGATAGATGGTAAAATCTTGTCCATGTAAAGAGAGTTCGACAATGATATATAATATAAGGGCTATCTTTAAATTCGTATTGTCAATAGTGATAAGTCAGAAGAACATATAGATATGCATGTACATTAAGATGCACAGACACACTTTCCTTATTGGCAAACCCATCATTACATACGAGTGTGTAAATAACGTTACTCAAACTCCATTCTAATCATGATACATCTAAAATCAAATAACAACCCTGCAAACTGTAGGGCTTCACTTTTGTTAAAGGGAAACGTGAAATATTTGGAATCCAGCCCAGTTGCTTTCTCTCTGTGATTTTTTTAACAAGGTCACTCACCTGTCGTAGTAGTGCATGCAAGTCCTGTGATTTGACCTAGTGACCTCGCACTTGACCTAGATTTTGTTGAGATGTTCATTGTGTCCAAGTTTCATAAAGATTAAGTCATAATTATGACCTCTGGTGACTACACAAGATGTTTCTATAATTTGACCTTGTGACCTAGTTTTTGACCTCAGATGACCCAATATCGAACTTGACCTAGGTTTTGTTGAGATGATCATTGTGACCAAGTTTCATAAAGATTAGGCCAAAATTGTGACCTTTAGAGAGGACACAAGGTTTTTCTATGATTTGACCTTGTGACCTAGTTTTTGACCCCAGATGACATAATATCGAACTTGACCTAGATTTCGTTGAGATGTTCATTGTGTCCAAGTTTCATAAAGATTAAGTCAAAATGATGGCCTCTAGTGACTACACAAGATTTTTCTTCATTATTTGCTTTCAATGGATTACGGAGATTTTTCAGTGAAAATAACAGTGAAATTACCACTTTGTTATTTTCACTGTTTTAGAAGCTGGTTCCAGTATCATGCAGAAAAAGAAACGTAACGTCAACGGCGCCGGGCTTTAAAATATGCGTTACGTCATCATGACGTCACAATTGTCACGTCGTGACGTTCCAGTTTCGACATGATTTTTCCAATTAAGCCAATTACGGTACACTTTTAAAAGAAATTAAAGCATATAATAAACCGAAAATTTGTTGATTTTTGGTGAAAGATCAATTTTATTTCACTCGTGATCACATAAAATTATATTTTCACTCGTGGCTACGCCACTCGTGAAAATATTGATTTTCTGTGATCACTCGATGAAATAAAATACGATCTTACACCAAAATCAACAAATATCCTCTATATAATTTGACCTAGTGACCTAGTTGTTGACCTCAGATGACCCAATATCGAACTTGACCTAGATTTTGTTGAGATGATCATTGTGACCAAGTTTCATAAAGATTAGGCCAAAATTGTAACCTCTAGAGAGGACACAACCCAATTGTTGATGGACGGACGGAAGACGGACGAAGAGTGATCACAAAAGCTCACTTTGTCACTTTGTGACAGGTGAGCTAAAAACAAGAGCACCGCCTACGAGTGCTGGAGGCTCGACTTTCTCGTACTTGATAGTAACCTTGCTCATCTGTGAGTCAAAATTCTAAGAGTAACAAGAGCAGATAACTCATAAATATATGTCACAGAGTTACTAGCCTTGTCTGTATGAACTCCCCTTGTTATAGTGAATAACTATGTTGAGTTTCAAGTGGATACCTTTGATAGTCTTTGAGTAATTGACATTTTTGTGTAAAAATTCAAAGTCAGAAAAGGGGAATAAAATGCTGTATAGAGTTGTCGATTAAGGTTTTCATATTCCACAAGTGTACTGATTTTCAAGTTGAAAGCTTTGATAGTGTTTGAGAAAATTCAGTTTATGTGTAAAATTTGCCACTATTTCTATGCAGTCCAAACAAGGGCAGGTAACTCCACACCAAATATTGGTCACAGAGTAATCAGCCTTGTCAGTATGGACTCCCCCGACTGTAAATTCTCCCTACTTTTTACAGGGAAAAACCCTGTAAAAGACTGGAGTATTGAAACAGGGAATTTTATGTAAAATAATGTAAGACTCTGGAAAAAACAGGGAAAAGCAGGGAGACAGATAGAAAAGTTTTTTTCCACTGTTTTCCCTTGTTTTCCCTCAATTTCCACAGATCCTGTAAAACAGTGGATTATTGAAACAAGTTTTCCATGCTTTTCCCTACATTTCCCTACTTTATATCCTGGATTTATTGAAAGTGTGGAAAAGTATGGAAAACATTCAATACTACCATGATTTCCCTAGATTTACACAGTTTTCCAGCATTTTTGGGAAATTGCTGTAAAACTGTGGAAAAATTCATGGTTTTCTCTCTTTTTACGTTGACCTGAAATTGAGGAATGTGTTACTGAATATTATTAATATTGCACTCACAAGCACTAAATTAAAAATATTCCAGCATTTGGGTTTAGAACTTTCAACAATACTACTTCCAAAAAATTATGAACAACATTCCAGTAAGAATTGAAGCAAGCTTTGTTAAAGAATTGAGTAACATAAACTTGTAAAACACACACACACACACACCCAAACTTGTTATTGTTCTGATAATGTACTTCACTAAGTACAAGTCTGTTTTGTCCTATCTCCTCAATTATATGGCACCTTTCTGTCCCAGAAACACGATCTGTAAAAATAAAATAAATAACTCATATTGTACTAAATTCACAAAAGTGACAATTGTTGTATTATGCTGTTATTTTTCATGCTTTTAAGAAAATTTATACATTTCTTATTTTTCATTTTCTGTCAATCAGCAGAAATTAAGCTTTCTCATTGTCTGTGATAAGTAGGAGCTGTTTTCTTGGTACTGATTACTTCAATGTAGTGTTACTGTACTTTGCTCCACCATATATGTGAGTCAAAGCCAACATGATGACTCATATCTTTAACTGGTGTCAATGCAATTAATTGTAATTTTTTCACTGACCTGCAACAAAAGTGAACTTCTTTCGGTACTGAATGGCTGGTTTATAAGTTCAGGTGTTAGATCACTGGCTAGATATGGATCTTCCCTGCCTCTCCATCGTTGAATAAAGCCCCGAAGGCTGTATAGTGGACTTTTTGTATGTTTTCTATTATCTGATTTCCAAGATGATTTGACTCTGAAAAGTAAAATAAGAAGCTCTAGGACTAATGCCAGTCTAATGTTTGGCTTGAATTTCTTATTGGGATAGCAGTAATATTTAAACAACATCTATAATAGCATTATTTCTGTCATCCAGAACTAAAATAGCTAACTATATTGTAACTGACAATTACATAGCAAAAATGCAATGATGCATGCTCAGATAGAAAATAATTATCTTACCTTTGATCAAAGATTATCTCTGAATGTTTTTGTTTTCTTCAAGCCCTGACCTCTTGATAAAGTTAAAGCTCTAAATACTGTGTGATCATGACATGCTGGCTGCTGCAGAAGATATACACCTCTGAACAATGTTCTTATGTCTCCATAACCAAAGTGCTGTATATGCTTTGCCTAGCAAACCATTAAGACCTGTAATTTATAATGAATGTTTCTATGAAAATTATAGAAACTATACCTGTATGAATGGAAATGGATGTTAATTATAAACCAGCATTTGTATTATTAAATTAGTAACAACTAATATAATACATACCAATAAAATAGAATTATACTATACTAGCCTGAGGATTAGGAAAAGAGAAATTAAGACTGATAATAACCAGATAAAATTACTGCACAAAACTATTAGTGAAATCCAACCATTTATTCATTATGGTCTGTATTTTGAACAATAATCACTGATGGCTTATTACATACAAAGTATAGAGGAGATCAACTTCATTTGTTGCATTCATATGCAAAGTGGTCACAGGATTGGAAGACCTGCCATTTACCTGGATAGCTAGCTGGTGGGCACATTTGCTTATATTAGCACTGTATACAAACATGATCTCTCCAATCATGACGTCAAAATTGCTATGATTTAGCGCTTATTTCAAATCAACTCTTTAAATCTAATCAAGCATGCTCTATGTCTTTAACTTTTATATTAAAGTTTGATGAACTTAAGATTAATAAATTGAAACTTTTCAACATAAAATAGGAGGGAAAAACAAACAAACTTACCAGCCATTGAATTTTAACTAAAATTCCATTGTGAATTTGTTTACACTGTCTCTTTTGTTTGAAATTCTTCCAAGTTCCTCAGGTTTTGTCATTTTTATCATAACAGCACTAAAAACTCATCAGTGTAAACATTCTAGCCTTTATACACATTTAAATATATACAATCCAATACTATATATATAAGACAATCAGTGAAATCTGAATGAACAGTCTGCATAATGACCTTCCAGAAAACACAAAATATTATTTGAATTTGACTGTAACCGTCACAAAATATTTTATCTAGACAAGTCTATTTGGAAATGTGGGTGGTTTTCAAATCATGAGTGATAAAAGTTGCTCACTAGTAATATTTCTCATAAATTTACTAAGAGAGTAGGCTTAAGTGTCACTTATAGATATGTACTTTCATTGTTAGAATGTATGGTTAAATGTGATAGTTATTAATTACAAATCTACTCAGTGACTTCAATCTCCCCCATATTTGAGTTGTAGGTTTACCCAGGACCTCTGGTTCATCCTTTCTCTGGGTAAGTGAATTGTTATCAGGTACAGATTGTCTGAGTTAATTATGTTAATGTGA
The DNA here is from genome assembly GCA_947247005.1 of Spisula solida. Lineage (NCBI taxonomy): Eukaryota > Metazoa > Mollusca > Bivalvia > Venerida > Mactridae > Spisula > Spisula solida. Next base: position 33,729,449 of record OX365950.1, on the reverse strand, counting down.
TTTAAATGGTTTGTATCTCTCGATGCCTTTCTAGCTTGAAATACTCCTGGGTTGTGTAATACAATACAGATTAATGAGTTCATGCAAATATATCTACTGCTTTTGAAATTTATTATAAATAGCACAGCACTTGAAATGATTAGCATTATTAGATGTCCTAATTACTGTAAATCTTTCATTATGGAAGTACTCAGAGTGAACATTTATGCATGCTAGAAATTGCTGGTGCAAATTAGAGCTTTCAATCCAAACTTTTACTGAGTAGAGTGTAGACTTCAAGCATTTGTATTAGACTGGCACAATACCTTGTATCTTTGTCAACTATTTATTATAATAGCTTGTTCATGTATTAATGTATCAAATTTTAAATTGATTACTTGTAGCTTTGTAGCTTTGAATACATAAAATAAAACATGAACTAACTTAAGTAATTGACTTATAAAACATTGTTTTTAACCCTGTAAGACAGGAAATAATTAATCAATTCAGCTAATGGGGGAGTTTCCAAATAATCCAGCAGAGTTATCTCTGCACCGCCCTTGTCAAATAAGAGGTATACACCTGATGCTGGCTATCTCTGTGTACAGCAGGTTTACATTGAATTATAGCAGGCGAATGTGGAGTATTCAATTAACTGACCTTATCTAATTAATGAATTAAGGTTTATTTTGCAGAATAAACTAATTAACACTTCAGTTTTAGAAAAGGTGAACTTTAATATATATTACTTACTATTGTAAATTCCCCTTTGTAATGTGTCTGGGGGTTTTGATGGTAGAATACATGTAGATCTAATTAATGTGATCTGATACACGAGAATACATGTAATATGCTTTTAATATGATAGTTTACGCATCTTAAGTAAAACAAAATCGTTATTTGTGTTTGTGTTTAGTATCTAATGAGTATTTTAATTAGGATTCAAATATGACAGGATGCACATCATGTTTAAAATTTAATGAATCTTCTATAACGTATTTTCCAATATAGTGTACAAATACATTAAATACTCATAGAACAATCTTAACCTCACAGTAGTCTTTGGCAAGTTCAACCTTTTGTTTCATGATACCCTTGAATGTATAAGCTATGAAGAAGCAATACTTAAACGGATATACAGACGCCCTTGGACTAAATAGAATACTTTCAGTATTATCTTTTAATACATTTACATATTTATGATGCATTTAAAATACATGTATTTATTTAATGACAAAATGTAACAATTATTTCTATTATTGTAGTGTTCAGACTGGCCCTGTAACTCCTGTTTCGCCTTCACATTTCTTCTATGCCATTTTCTTCACACTGCTTTCCATGTACACATAATGACTTTGCTACAATACATGTATGAAGATTTGAAGAAGTCATATATTCATATATTCCGCCTAGCTGTCAACTTGCACACTTCGTCCAAACCTGGAGGCAGGTTACTCTCCAGAGATGCTGCTCCCTCCAGGTTGGGTTGTCAGCCCCTTCGTTCGATTGCAATATATTCTGTTCCAGACTAATGTGTTGGGAGTTGTCTATCCACTGTTACAGCAAGGTTTGGGGAGATAGGTGTGATCTCTTCATGAAGTCTGCAGACCTGCCTGATGCAAATGTAGTGAAAGGCTAAGTCTTGGACGTATCGGAACACTAGTTGAAGACTATGTTCCTCACATAGGATGTACAATTTCTGAAAGCAGATGTTTGCTTATCACTGTTCTGGTAGATCATCTGCCTTTGAAGGTGTCCAAGTATTTCAGTACATGTCATTTGTATATTGAAGTTATTGCCAGATACACAATTAGAAGACATGGCTGCAAGACGTTAGCTAATGTATTGTGCGGCTCTCTTTTCCAGCAAGGCATTTGCACTTCGCTGTGACTGCATTGTTTATCATTTCCTAATATAAAGCTTGTATATTACATAACTATACTTCTTAAAATAATGAAACAAAATTAATATAGATTTAACCCAAAAAATGCTGATTGTCATACCAGTTTAGCCTAAATTATAAAATATCAAGCAGTTTATGCTTAAGGCTTAATATAATGTATTAATTGAGTTATATATAATATCTGTATTTTTAAATCTTCCTTCCACCTGTAGAATCCTTCCCTGGTAATTAATTATTTAATTATAATTTAACAACAGATCAGCGGTAATACTTTGAAACCTTCTTAAACTCTATGTGAAACTCTGCTGTGAGCGAAGCGTAGTATAACTTGTATACCTCTTATTTGCTACTTCCGCTTATCAGTAGCTTGTCTGAAACTCCCCCATTATCACGTTTCAGCATTCTTTTTTAACTTTGGTCAATTTGGGATGCAAAGTCAAAAAATTTCTAAGTCTTTTACACGCTTTTCCCTAGTTTTCCATTAGCAAAATATTCTATGTTCCACAATATGTAAGCATCAAAATAATTCTAAGTGTTTTACAGTGTTTTTCCCTACCTTAAAATTGCCTAAGTATAAATTTCCAGAGATTTCCCTACTTTTCCCTGTCTGATCATGTTATTAAATGAGGGCAAACTAGGGAAAAGTGTGTAAAAATATATTTTTCCAGATATTTACATACTTTTCCATAGCTCTTTACAGGGATTTCCCTGTAAAAACAGGGGAAAGAGTGGAGAAGGAGGGAGGATTTACAGACGGGTGGACCCTTGTGATGGTGAATGCTGGTAGTCTGGCGCCAGGTGCTGGTAGTCTCGCGCCAGGTGCTGGTAGTCTTGCGCCAGGTACTGGTAGTCTCGCGCCAGGTGCTGGTAGTCTGGCGCCAGGTGCTGGTAGTCTGGCGCCAGGTGCTGGTAGTCTCGCGCCAGGTTCTGGTAGTCTCGCGCCAGGTTCTGGTAGTCTCGCGCCAGGTGCTGGTAGTCTCGCGCCAGGTGCTGGTAGTCTCGCGCCAGGTGCTGGTAGTCTCGCGCCAGGTGCTGGTAGTCTCGCGCCAGGTACTGGTAGTCTCGCGCCAGGTGCTGGTAGTCTGGCGCCAGGTACTGGTAGTCTCGCGCCAGGTACTGGTAGTCTCGCGCCAGGTGCTGGTAGTCTCGCGCCAGGTGCTGGTAGTCTGGCGCCAGGTACTGGTAGTCTGGCGCCAGGTGCTGGTAGTCTGGCGCCAGGTACTGGTAGTCTCGCGCCAGGTGCTGGTAGTCTGGCGCCAGGTACTGGTAGTCTCGCGCCAGGTGCTGGTAGTCTGGCGCCAGGTACTGGTAGTCTCGCGCCAGGTACTGGTAGTCTCGCGCCAGGTGCTGGTAGTCCGGCGCCAGGTGCTGGTAGTCTCGCGCCAGGTTCTGGTAGTCTCGCGCCAGGTGCTGGTAGTCTCGCGCCAGGTACTGGTAGTCTCGCGCCAGGTGCTGGTAGTCTGGCGCCAGGTACTGGTAGTCTCGCGCCAGGTGCTGGTAGTCTGGCTCCAGGTGCTGGTAGTCTCGCGCCAGGTGCTGGTAGTCTCGCGCCAGGTGCTGGTAGTCTGGGGCCAGGTGCTGGTAGTCTCGCGCCAGGTGCTGGTGGTAGTCAGACGATATAACCTAGATATTTACTATGAATGCCTGGTGGCGACTTCATTGTTTATGCTTCAAATATAACACTTAAAACTTTATAGACAATATAGTGCTTTATAATATATATAATATGTATACCCTGATGAAGACCATAGTATGGTCGAAACGTCGGTAAATAAATAATCAAAACCTGACCCATCTTTTCCATGTGTTGCACCTATCCTACTTTACTCTTCAATTATATTATATATAGAAACATCTGTCCATAGTTCATAGTTTACACTTCACACAGTCTTATACAAGCAATTCATACTTCACTGTTCACATTTCATACCAGAGACTATTTAGTCTCTGTTCATACTTCACTGTTCACATTTCATAGTTCATACTTCACTGTTCACATTTCATAGTTCATACTTCACTGTTCACATTTCATAGTTCATACTTCACTGTTCACATTTCATAGTTCATACTTCACTGTTCACATTTCATACTTCACTGTTCACATTTCATAGTTCATACTTCACCGTTCACATTTCATAGTTCATGCTTCACTGTTCACATTTCATAGTTCATACTTCACTGTTCACATTTCATACTTCACTGTTCACATTTCATAGTTCATACTTCACTGTCCACATTTCATAGTTCATACTTCACTGTTCACATTTCATAGTTCATACTTCACTGTCCACATTTCATAGTTCATACTTCACTGTTCACATTTCATAGTTCATACTTCACTGTTCACATTTCATAGTTCATACTTCACTGTCCACACTTCAATGCATTTCATGTGACTGTTTGATGTGAAAGTCTTATAATTTAAGATATAGAATGGTTATATGCATGTTTTATCTGTGATATCCTAGTTTATCTCCATTGACATGTATATAAATACAGTGTTACATGTAAAAATGTAATGGATGAGACTTAAATCAACTACTTTGATTTTGTATGAATACGAGGGGCGTTTTTTAAGTTCAAGGAAAAGTTTCGTTGCTAAAACTCAATTATATATTGCAGAGAGACAAAGCCACATAGACATATATTCTTGAACTTGCATACAATTTCATAGCAATTAAGGTGCTGTTCTTATTGTATTTAAGGTTACGTCAGGAAGAGCTACCTGAGGCAAAGTTTATTTCCCGTCCAAACAATCGTCAAACTAACCAACACATTGCCTACAACTAAACAGGCACAAATGCAAATATAGTAACAACCTAAAATGAACACATGAAACATTCGCATCAGGCAGCATAACATAATTTTGGTCAATTTATGGCATAGTTTCAATATTCCCACAATCATGTTATGATACTATTGTCACCGTATTAGAATCACCCGTCAAAATGTCTGAAGATCCTTGGAATTTGATCAGTTTTTGTATTTTGACAGGAAAACCTAGACTTGAAACAATAAATTATAATGGATGAATGTTGCCTGTTAAAAACCTGCATGTCACTGAGTAGGATATATGAATACTATAAGCACTTCTAGACTGCCCGTGGGAGTGCTGCAGATGATCACAGGATGGGACGGCCTCCTGCTATAAATCAGACTTGAGACATAGTGTCGAATGTTTCTGCTTGTCTTTGCGATGCTTTTGAACGCTTGGGAAAGCGACCCCGGAAGTGTTAACCTTGAAGCGATGCATATTTTGAGAATAGAAAACGTTGTTTTTGTTGTGGCAGGTGAATTGTGTTTGTCATTTGACTGACTGAGTGATTTTATTCAGAAAATGATGATAATGTATGGTTAGTGAAAATATTGCCCCGGGTAGCCGGCATTTATGACCTTACTATGGCAGCAGTGCCATTTCGTATACTACGCCCTCCCACATTCAATTCATACTATAATATGTATCAAGAATTGTTCTATCTAAATAAGGAATTTGAAGTAGTTTGAACACACGACAAACATTATAGAGTACTTTTCCTGGAACTTAAAACACGCCCTTCGTATAATCAATAACAAAATGCTTTATTCAGATTTCTTTCTGCATAGAGTTCTCTGGATATTATATTATGCCGAGCTTAGAATAAATATACAACAAAATATTTTAACCATTCACAATATTTCTGCTTATATACTTTTTCAAAATAAGGGGATCAGGAACTCAAAGGCAATCAATGTAATTAATCCAGTGCCTTGATGATTAGAGCAAAACTTGGGCTCTCTAAGTATTCAAAAGCTTGCATCTTTCATATTATATTATATACCTAACTATATATTGACCGAGTTCCTGGTCCTCCGCGAACCAGTTTCAACTCGTTTTCTATTTCAAAGGGCCAATTTTTCTGATAATAGAAATAAGTGACATCCAGAGTGCTCACAGTAGTTTCTGACCGTACGAGACTCGGTGTCAAACTTTGTTTGATATTTCTTTGAGGCAATACAGTTGACCAAATTACAGAAAGACTGGAGCATTGTGTTTAAAAGCATTTCCTTTGTTTCAACCTTGTACACAGTATATTTCTCCTAGCTGACTGTCAAATTGAGGGGTCTGATCTGCGTAAGCATGAAGTAGTGACCAAGCTTTTGACCAAAGTAACCAACTTTCAAATTTGGATATCATTCTGACCAATGTAGACTGGAGGTAAATGTGGCATCTAGTGTTCACAAGTTTCTCCTTTGATTCAACCTGGTGACCTAGGTTTTGAAACTACAAGATCGAGTTTGCCTTCCCTGTCTCATTTTTCACTATATCTTTTCGGAACTTGTTGGAAATTTGATTAAAACAAACATGCTGACCAAGTTCCACAAATGGAGTCTTCACTTTTTGTGATTGTTCTTTGAGTTGGCTTAGTTTTTACCTCCACATGACCCAGTTTCAAGAACTCTTCATGCGGAGATACCAGTTTCTGACCACAAATGAAGATAGGACTTCAACTGTGTTCCTTTTCATGTTCAGAGTAAATTGTGGATGACGGTGGACGAGCGGTTACAAAACCTCACCGTTCAAGTTGAATAAAGTTTTTAGAGTTATAAGCTATGATAATGCTACAACATGTATCACAACCACTTTAATCAATATCAACAGTCATCAGCAATGTCACCTGACTCATACTGCTGCAAGTTCAAGGACTAGAAATGTGTCCAAAGGTCACAGATGTCCCCACTAAAAGCTGTCATCAGACACCTAAGTATAAAGTTATTCAAATGGAATAATTTGAAATAATGTTTGTAACTGCTTAAATGTGACATTAACCAGGAGACAGGTCTGGAGCTGGGTCTGTGCTGCAGTGACCTTAGTGATTTCAGGGTGTGAATGTTTAATACCAATAATTTTAAAATCCAGTAAAAGTAACAAAGCAGACAAGATTTGTATACTTGGGTCCTTAAGTATGACTTTGACCTATGAGCTAGGGACCTGGGTTTTGCGCATGACACATTATCTTGATGTGATGAACATTCGTACAAAATTATTTAACAAGAGGGCCCAAAGGGCCATAGGTCACTCACCTGTCCTAGTAGTTCATGCAGATCCCTTGATGGTAGCCTCTATGCATGTACAAGGTTTTTATATTGTCTTATAAAGCGATGTTACAATTTACATCACATAGACTAAATTGCATATTGAAGTTTAAGCCAAGTTTTGTCTATGATTTGACCTTGTGACCTAGTTTTTGACCCAGGATGACCCAATATTGAACTTGACCTAGATTTTGTTGAGATGATCATTTTGACCAGGTTTCATACAGATAAGGCCAAAATTGTGACCACTAGTGACTACACAAGGTTTTTCTATGATTTGACCTTGTGACCTAGTTTTTAAACCCAGTTGACCCAATATCGACCTTGACCTAGATTTTGTTGACATGATCTTTGTGACCAAGTTTCATAAAGGTTTGGTCAAAATTGTGACCTCTACAGTCTACACAAGGTTTTTCAATGATTTGACCTTGTGACCTAGTTTTTGACCCCCGATGACCCAATATCGAACTTGACCTAGATTTTATTGACATGATCATTGTGACCAAGTTTCATAAGGGTTAGGTCGAAATCATGACCTCTACTGACTACACAAGGTTTTTCTCTTGTTTGACCTAGTGACCTAGTTTTTGACCCCAGATGACCCAATATTGAACTTGACCTAGAATTTGTTGAGATGATCATTGTGACCAAGTTTGATAAAGATTAGGTCAAAATTGTGACCTCTAGTGACTACACAAGGTTTTTCTATGATTTGACCTTGTGACCTAGTTTTTGACCCCGGATGATCCATTATTGAACTTGACCTAGATTTTGTTGACATGACCATTGTGACCAAGTTTCATAAAGATTAAGTCGAAATTGTGACCTAATTGTGGACGGACGACAGACAAAGAGTGATCGCAAAAGCTCACTCTGTCACTTTGTGACAGCTAGGTGAGCTAAAAATCCAATTAGATATGACATAGTTACAGAGTGGGCACAATTTGGATGACTATTCTGAACATTTAAACATTTGACCACTAAGTGTGATCTTGACCTTTGAGTTAGGGACCTGGGTACAGCGAATGCCTCATTGACTTGATGTAGTGAACATTTGAACCAAGTGATATAAATATCAAATAAGAAATTACATAGTTACAGAGCAGACATGAACAAGTAATTAAGAATTGCAAGCAATACAGAAGTCCCCTACCGGTTTGAGGCCATTTTCAATGTTTCTGTTGCCATAGCAACCACAATTTTCGTCTGAATCAAAATATTTTTAGACGTGCATAATTCCCTTATTGCCCCCTATCCACATATCAAGTGTCATAAACCTAGCTTGGAAACTGTTTGAGTTATGGCAGGATCCAGATTTGGGCATATTTTCACTCTTTCTGTTGCCACAGCAACCACAATTTTTGTCAGAATAAAAATATTTTTAGACGTGCATAATTCCCTTATTGCCCCCTATCCACATATCAAGTTTCATAAACCTAGCTTGGAAACTGTTTGAGTTATGGCAGGATCCAGATTTGGGCATATTTTCACTCTTTCTGTTGCCATAGCAACCACAATTTTTGTCAGAATAAAAATATTTTTAGACGTGCATAATTCCATTATTGCCCCCTATCCACATATCAAGTGTCATAAACCTAGCTTGGAAACTGTTTGAGTTATGGCAGGATCCAGATTTGGGCATATTTTCACTCTTTCTGTTGCCATAGCAACCACAATTTTTGTCAGAATCAAAATATTTTTAGACGTGCATAATTCCCTTATTGCCCCCTATCTACTTATCAAGTGTCATAAACCTAGCTTGGAAACTGTTTGAGTTATGGCAGGATCCAGATTTAGGCATATTTTCACTCTTTCTGTTGCCATAGCAACCACAATTTTTGTCAGAATCAAAATATTTTTAGACATGCATAATCCCCTTATTACCGCTATCCACATATCAAGTTTAATAAACCTAGCTTGGAAACTGTTTGAGTTATGTCAGGATCCAGATTGTTTGACGGACGGACTGACTGACTGACGGACGGACGGACGGAGGGCAAACCTATAGTCCCCTCCGGTCAAAAACCGGTAGGGGACTAATAACATGCATATTTGAGCCTTTTAACCTTTGACCATTTAGTATGACCTTGACCTTTGAGTCAGGGACCTGGGTCTTGCACATAACACATCCTCTTGATGTGGAGAATATTTATTCCAAGTATTATAAATATCAAATAAGAAATGACAAAGTTAGAGAGTGGACACAATTTCACAACGCACCCGCGGACAGGGTGAACACTATATGCCCTTCAGCCATTTCATCGTGGGCCATAAAAAAGGAATCCTGGATTGTTGCTAAACATAAGAAGCTGGAACCATAAAATGATAGCATGCCGAAAATTTACATTGAACTGAATGCCATGCACAGATCCAGATTTTTTTTCAGGTGAAACCAACCAGTTATATCTTCTCAGGGAGCAGCCTGACCAACAATTAAGTTCAAGGGGAACAAATTGCTCTATGGTTATTTAGGGGTTGTCCTGATCAGACCCAAATAATCTCAAAGTTGTCAAACTTATTCAAATATAAGATAATCACATTATTTTAAATAAATGTCCTACATATATGTTAACTGGACAAGATAATGACTACAACAACAACAACATATTTAGATGGTAAAAAGATTTATTTTCGCTAATCAGACATCAGCAACACAGTATCCAAAATGAATCTATATATATTTTGTTTTGAAGATTTATTAAAACCATAAATGAAAATTGAAGCTTTTAAATACCTTGAATAAAAATTTTGTAAGCAAGTAATAGCACCCGAGTATCTTACACTGAAAAATTGCATTTTTTAATTAACAAGTCACTAAGAATTGCAAGCAATACGGAAGTCCCAAACCATTTTTAAGCCATGACCATGATAGATTATTTTAAATGTTTTTATTGCCATGGCAACCACAATTTTTGCCAGAATAAACATGTATTTAGATGTGCATAATCCCCTTATTTCCCCTATCCACATACCACATTTCATAAACCTAGCTTGGAAACTGTTTTGAGTTATGTCAGGATCCAAATTTTTGACGGATGGACTGACAAACAGACGGACAGATGGAGGGCAAACCTATAGTTCCTCCGGTTGAAGACTAATAAAGGCCAACATGCACCCCTGTGATAGGTATACGAGGGGCATTTAATATATAATGTCTTTATGGTCACAAATTTGAACGTTCATTGATATCTGGTAATCTTTTTAGATTTCTGGAACCATCAACCATTCTGCAATATTTCGTGAAAATTTCAATAATTATTTTTTCTGGATTGTTGTTTCTGGTGTCTTTTTCAAGAGTCAGTAATAGACACTGCGTCTTTTTGTGAATATTGTCCATAAAATTTCATTTCGGGAAAAAATCTTATTCCACAACTATAATACCGTGAATTACGTTATTAAATGTAAACGCCTTCCATAAAAACATTATTTTCTGTACTTGATTGCCATTTTTGTACAAAATAAGATCATTTAAAAGTCGCGAAAATAGGTGTCAAAATAAGTTCAGAAAGCATGCTATTTTTAATTCATATTTTTAATTAGTTTTATTGGTTGGAATTTGACATATTATACATGGACCTACACCGTAGACCATCAACATTAATTTCTTGGAAGAATTTGCGAACAAAATAGAAGTGATATGAAGTTATTGGTGAACCAACAAGCATCATTTGGTGTAAATAAGAGTAGTCTCCCTTGTATTTGACTCGTAGACAAAACATACTTTCATGTTGATTTTTTGTTCTGGTGGAAACATAAGGATTAAGTTATAGATTGGTATATTGCAATTAAATAAATACTGCCATTTACTTTTCTAAACCACTACTGCAAAGATAACACATATTTGGCTTAAAATGACAATAAGGCTAGTATACTCGAGTAGAATAAAATTTTAATTACTTAATTCTTGACAAAAGGCTATGTAATTTTTCAGATATAGAATAGAAACATACACCTTTTAGACAGTAATCGTAGAATTCTCATAAATACTGTCATAGCAAAATGCAAAGGAAATGGACATTATATATTGAACGCCCCTCGTACTTATAAATACATCTACACGCATTGTAACAATTCAATAAATATGTTTTATTTACACATAGTAAGGATTTTGTAAACAATCATCTAATAACTATAAATAAATAAATATTGGATGGTAATTATCACAGATTTTATCATATTCATAAGTAATGGACTACTTTAATTACAATGAGGCAAACATAGTACTATCACATACAGTTACATACATCCACATTCTATAAACCAGTTTTTCATAAATTAGCTCATCCATGTAAATTATACATAAAGTAAAATCAAAATAAGTAAAGGACAAGGTTCACTTACGGCTTAATTTGGCCCTGTGATTTTTCAAAATATAAAAAATCATGTTCCTATAAATATGTCCTATAATTCAAATTATTTAACATTTCCAGTGTAAAAAATGAGCATATATATCCCAATGTCCCTCGTAATTTGTTTACAAAACTGTCAAGAACAAGACGTATATGTCATGTTTAGCCCAAAATATCATTTTTGGCCATTTTCACGGCTATTAATGACGTAAATCCTTCCGAAAAACCATGATGGCATTCTTGCGACACTTTTATATTTTTACATAACCAGTGTTCTGCAAGTCTTTATAATATGAACAAAATATCAAAGTGTCGCAAGAGTGCCATCGTGGTTTTTGGGAAAGTTTTACGTCATGAAAATTGCTAAAAATGACATTTTTTGGTAAACATAACCTATTTCAAGTAGATTTGTTGACATATTACGAGAGAAATTTGGAAAAGTATGCTTAATTTTTGAAAGACAGTGTTAGGCTATAAGATGCATAGGACAGATTTATAGGAAGATGCATTTCTATTTTTCGATAAAACTCAGGGCCAAATTAAGCCATAAATGAACCTTGTCCTTTAATTCCCTCTCACATTAATTCTGCTTATAAATCATGAAATGTCTAATAAGATGAGCAGAGTTATCCACAGTAACCATAGTAATCATAATGATTAGAGTATCGTAGTTTTGTAAATTAATTTAAATATCATGAAATGTTCAAAATTCAATAGAATGCAGTATATTATGATACTAGTTATAAGATCTATGTAAAACAAACCAAGACAACAAATATCATTGATAACAGTTGAAAACACAAAAAACATTTGTAAAAAAATAATTCTCCCAAATTTTTGACAGGCAACAAGATTTTAAATATGTTTCTTAAAATAATTAACAACACAAGTAAGATCTTAAACATAATCTTGATCACAAGAAGTTTGGTAACTCCATTTTATATATAGTTTTTTAGTATTAAACACAGAGCAGTTGTCTCCCTTGTTTTGTTAAAGAGTTCAATACTAAACACAAATTGTCTCCCTTTATTGTTAAAATGGTTCCTAATCTTTGAGGAAGAGAGCGGCCCCACATTGAACCCACAGTGACTTGTTACCACCACAGGGTACACTAAGTTTGGTGATGATACGGTCTCGTTCAGCACTGTAGTAGATAGGAATTGAGATTGTCTCATCTATACCATATGGATCTGGAGAATCATCCTGAAGACATAAGTAATCAATTGTAATACAGTTGTGACAGATATATGGAATATATCACTATGACTAATTGGACATTGGTGCTAAAGGCCAAAGTTTACAAAACTTACTTTGTGTTTGTATTTGAAAGAAATGATTACATCTTTCCTTAGTCAGGGTCTACCATATTTATAACTGTATTTTCAATAAAGATGTACTACAAAGCAGTATTGCATCATCTTATATTCAATGAAAAGCCAGTCACTCGACAAAATGACCAATTGTCGCCTGTAATTAATGCCAGAATGTTACTGGTTCCAGTCCTGACTATGACACACTGGCCTGTTCATTAGTGCTAATTTTTAATTTTAAGAAAAACAGAAATAAACTTCAAGGTTATCATTTCTAAGACTTACCGTATAGCGGGTTATTTCTGCGGGTAGAAAATTTTGCGATTTAGGCCTAAAATGGGTAGGTTTTAATTCTGCGGTTTTTATTTCTGCGACCTACCAGAAAATCGGGAATTAATTTCTGCGGATTTCAGAAACCGGGTATTGCTATATCGTTAATACAATTATACACAAACTACAGTGTTGCAAATTGAACCAGTTGTCAAACTTACATCAACGTGTATTGAGGGTCAATACCGATATAACACATACCATTCATTAATTGTTAAACAAACAAGCAAACAAAGACAGTCGATCACTATACGTGTGAAAAATACGACAGTAACAAAACACTAGAAAGATATAGATTAAATGTATATTACCAGTATATTGAAGCAAAATATGGAAGTTAAATTTTGCGAACAAAATTTTTACGGATGTTTAATTTTGCGGAATTTAATTTTACGGGACAGCCTCAAACCGCAAAAAACGCAGAAATAAAAACCCGCAGAAATTACCCGCTATACGGTATATTTCAAGTCACTGCGATATTATTTTTTTCACATTTGAGACAAATGAAAGAAGGCTTCAAATCTATCAAACAAAAGTGAATCAGTTGAAATCCAATGCCACAAACACTTTTCAGATAAATTCCCTTTCTCTCCCCTTTTTAAGACATATATTCGAGTAATCAACTAGTAATTTTTAAAAAAAAATTTGACCATGAGAAAACAGTTCTTAGTAAATTGACAAACTTGCAATATTGCCAACATTACCTGTTATAAATGATAGAATAACAAACCTTAATCCAAGCTACAGAACAAGGTGGTATTCCAGATATACTGGGGGAGTCCCTCTGATTCTCCGACAATCTGGTTCCATCAAAACTACAACCTTCCAACTGTAGACCACCTATCTTCACATTGAACTTGGCCCCTTGTAAGGAACCTCTCCAGCTACAGCAGAACTTGAGGCTGTCCATAGAACAACTCAACTCTCTGTAGATAAAGAAACGGAAATTCATACATAAGTATACATCACAGGCATAATATTATATTAATGCTTTGATTCTTTAGAATAACATCAAAGATCAGTTAATTCCCAACTTGAACAAGTAATTAAGAATTGCAAGCAATACAGAAGTCCCCCTTCCGGTTTGAATCCATTTTCAATGTTTCTGTTGCCATAGCAACCACAATTTTTGTCAGAATCAACATATTTTTAGACGTGCATAATCCCCTTATTGCCCCCTATCCACATACCAAGTTTCATAAACCTAGCTTGGAAACTGTTTGAGTTATGTCAGGATCCAGATTTTTTGACGGACGGACTGATGGACATTTTACCTAAGTACCCGTTTGTGGGCGCGGACTGACAGGCGGACGGACAGAGGGCAAACCTATAGTCCCATCCGGTCAAAAACCGGAAGGGGACAAAAAAGAAATAAGAGGGCCCAAAGGGCCATAGGTCGCTCACCTGTCCTAGTAGTTCATGCAGACCCCTTGATGGTAGCTTCTATAGCATGTACGAGGTTTTCATATTGTCTTATAAAGCGACATTGCAATTTACATCACATAGACCAAATTGCATATTGAAGTTTAAGCCAAGTTTTGTCTAAGATTTGACCTTGTGACCTAGTGTTTGACTCCAGATGTCCCAATATCAAACTTGACCTAGATTTTGTTGACATGATCATTGTGTCCAGGTTTCATACAGATTAAGTCAAAATTGTGACCTCTAGTGACAACACGAGGTTTTTCTATGATTCCACCTTGTGACCTAGTTTTTGACCCTGGATGACCCAATATCTTGACCAAGATTTTGTTGAGATGATCATTGTGACCAAGTTTCATAAAGATTAGGCCAAAATTGTGACCTCTAGTGACTACACAAGGTTTTTCTTTGATTTGACCTTTTGACCTAGTTTTTGACCCTGGATGACGAATTATCGAACTTGACCTAGATTTTGTTGACATAATCATAGGGACCAAGTTTCATAAAGATTAGGTCAAAATTGTAACCTCTAGTGACAACACAAGGTTTTTCTATGATTTGACCTTGTGACCTAGTTTTTGACCCCAGATGACCCAATATTGAATTTGACCTAGATTTTGTCGAGATGATCATTTTAACCAATTTTCATAAAGATTAGACCAAAATTGTGACCTCTAGTGACTACACAAGGTTTTTCTATGATTTGACCTTGTGACCTAGGTTTTGACCCTAGTTGACCCAATATCGAACTTGACCTAGATTTTGTTGAGATGATCATTGTGACCAAGTTTTATAAGGACTAGGTCGAAATTATGACCTCTACTGACTACACAAGGTTTTTCTATGATTTGACCTAGTGACCTAGTTTTTGACCCCAGATGACCATGGGGACCAAGTTTCATAAAGATTAGGTCAAAACTGTGACCTACAGTGTCTACACAAATTGTGGACGGACGACTGACGAAGGACGAAGAGTGATCACAAAAGCTCACTCTGTCACTTTGTGACAGGTGAGCTAACAAAAACAAAAGTACAAGAAAAGGAGAAAACTTTTGAATTCCAAAGTTTAGTCAAGCATAGAAGACTAAACCATATATTCAAGAGTTAACTAAATCTTTAGAACACAATAACATACATGTATCTTAAATATTTGAACATTCACTAACATGATATACTGCTCAAATAGAACATTCACTAACATGATGTACTGCTCAAATAGAACATTCACTAACATGATATACTGCTCAAATAGAACATTCACTAACATGATAATTTGCTCAAATAGAACATTCACTAACATGATGTACTGCTCAAATAGAACATTCACTAACATGGTGTACTGCTCAAATAGAAAATTCACTTACATGATATACTGCTCAAATAGAACATTCACTAACTTGATGTACTGCTCAAATAGAACATTCACTAACATGATGTACTGCTCAAAGAGAACATTCACTAACATGATGTACTGCTCAAATAGAACATTCACTAACATGATGTACTGCTCAAATAGAACATTCACTAACATGATGTACTGCTCAAAGAGAACATTCACTAACATGATGTACTGCTCAAAGAGAACATTCACTAACATGATGTACTGCTCAAATAGAACATTCACTAACATGATGTACTGCTCAAAGAGAACATTCACTAACATGATGTACTGCTCAAATAGAACATTCACTAACATGATGTACTGCTCAAATTACTGTATCCTAGATATACAAGTGTTTACATCATCACATTTCAATAAGTACAAGTAAGTGGATCATTAATAAAGAGTAAACAAAAAACATTTTTTTAGAAAATTAGATAACATAAATTTTATAAAATATTTTTTTTTACTCTTTATCAATGATACTGTTACCAGTGGATATAATGACAGCATTTAAAAACAACAACAAAATCATTCAGTCAGCAAAAAAGGAATACCAATTGCACTGGTTGTTGACAAAAAAACATACTAATATTTCTCCCACAAAAGTACCAATAACTCTGACAAAAATCATCGCATCTAATTTCCTGACAACATGTACCTCTAGACTTGGTATCATGATTGTGAAGTTTCATTGAAATCTGACCAATGGTGAAGGATAACAAGCACAGACATCCAGTACAATATATTTCCCCCACTATACATACACCATTCACACACAGACAAGAATGACCCACTATTATTGATTATGATCAGGCCTCATGATTATAAGCTTTTCAATGCTCACTCAATGTCATGCTCAATCTTTAAATGTTTCAAACAGTAAAATGTCTCATAAGATATTTTTATATACATGTATAGCCATAAAGAAAGCGGAAGTTATTTCCTGGTATAGCAAAGATTATTTATTTGTTGGACTGTCTAGGAGCTATCAAGTTGCATACTAAATTTGAGTTGTGCATGAAAAATCTTCATAGGGCCAGATCTCATGAGAAACTTTATCTTACACCAGACAGGTACGTATCGCTATTGTACTAAACACTATCCTACCTGGCTGTCTGCTGTCTCAGGGCATTGAGGAATGTATCCGGTCGGAACAGTTCAGACAGATCAAGTGTATCACGAAGTAAAGATCCATTTTGAGCCTTATCCACCCAGGATTGGACGGCTACAGCACGAGAGACCAGACCACGTAGATACTGTACAGGATCCTCTGGTCCGTCCCACTTAGATTGCCAGCTCAATGGAGTCTGTTAAATAAATATACGAAATATTTGATAACAAAACAAAGTGACAACTAGAAATATGACTATGTCAAGGGTCATAGCTAAAATGCACATGCTGACCAATATTCCTATAAAGTATGACAACTTTAGCACAAATACTTATTGAGTTATGAGAAACAAAAATTTTTTTTTTCATTTCGAGGTCCACAACTCTCCTAATACAGGTCAGATCCAAATCAAAACAGCACAATTACTTTTACATTTTTTGTACAGACAGGGGCAAATCTATAACCCCCCAAATTATTTGGTAACATACATCAACTGCACAGTAAATCTGTTGTAAGGTCAATTTTACCAGTCTGAATTTAATTAATACAGAATTCTTACACATACAAATATTCTGTAAAAAACAACTAAGACACCATTGCACAAAACTGTACTTACCTCCTGATTTAGAAGAGCAGCAGCGAGATTCTGGACATCTTTGTTCAGTAACTGTGTACCACGTATAACTTTACTGAGTGACGCCAGAGATTGATGAACATTTTGTACCAGTTTGATAGCATTGAATCGTTCTAGTTGTATAAATGACACAATCGGAGATTCATTACCAGACTTCTCTACAGGAGGCGCTACCTTCGTCTGAATCAAATTTATTCCCTGAAACATACACAGTAATTTATGAAGATTTTCGAACAACAGTTGCACAATCTCCAAATTCACAAATACCTGAGGGTCCTGCTCATAAAAATCCAGAAATGCCCCTCTGCATTCCAATCAGATTTTCATTGGAATGATTGATCGACTTTCAAAGACATATTTGCCATACATACCAGTAGTACATTAACAGAACCATAAGTCAATGAAACTAACACATTTGTGTCTTAGATTTTACAGTAATCAATAATGTAACAAGAATATCCGACACAAAATGATTTCCAGACAGTTGATTCTTAATTGATTGATTCATTGATTACAGTAAAATTTCAAGAGCTTGAACTTCAGATTTATCTCAAAGTCAGACACTGGTTTGAGCAAAATCTCATTTTGAGCTGAGATTTCCGCTTGAGGTGATTTAGGTATGGAGGCCTGGTTCCCTATATTGTATATTTTTTATTATTTATTATAAGATTATGAGTGAGATAATGAATGTAGCTCAAGGCCAACAGGAATGTGGACAAGATACAAACACCAATAACTCAACAACCAACAGCAGAACAAGAAATGACAGTAAAATTTCAACACAAAATACATTGAGGAAACATTTAGATATTGATCTAGTGAATCATTACAAATGGCCTAACATTTGGTAACGTTATATGAACAAACAAAACAGTCAATTTTAAAATAAAGTTTGAAATAAAACACTATACCAATGGTGCCATCACATCCTCCATAAATGTCTGCGATAACCAATCAAAATATTTTTCAAGGTCATGACGTCATAAATGTCCAAACAAGCATCTTGAATGTACTTTCATTTTGAGGTAAATAGACATGGTAGGGAGGCTTAAAGAACTTACACCTGGTATAAAAGAAGCCGTAGTTTGGCAATTCTACTCAGGAATCTCACAGACGGATATGTCACGTAGGCTAGGCAAGCCTAGAACTAAACTACACTGTCAGGTATTTTTAATAGTTTTAGGCGATGTGACAAAACAGAGAATCTTCCGAGAAAGGGCGTTCAAGTAAAATATCACTGAGCGTGACGGTCCACAACCTTTGAAGATAGTTAAAGAAAACAGAAAACAGACTCAATTGGCACTGTTCGAGCATACCAAAGCGAATTCAGAAAATGCTTAAATCAACTGACTACATCACAAAATATTAAGATCAGCCTATTCATATTATTTACATTACACAGCATATTATTTTGAGCACATTTTTTTATGACGTCAGTCATGTTGTTTTGTGACGTTCACTTACGGCACAAGTCAACAATTTATCCTGAGTGAATATAGAAATGCGTTAACTTAGTTGAACTTGTCAACTTAAAATTGAGATTAAATATAAACAGAGTAATAACGGTTATTTCAGCAAGTCGAAAAGTAAGCTAATTCTGAATTTCCAACATTTAGTGTGCAGAAATGTAAGTGTTTTTTTCATTCTTTGTAGTTCAAACTTTTCCCTAGAAGAAATATTCAAGAATTTGCAAAACTTGCTAATATTTCCTTTTCGCTGTCTTAACCACCTTAACAGTAAAATGGACTTGAACATTTAGAGGTGGTCTATATTTATAATAAGTGATTTTACAGTACAAGATTAAACTAGAATGTAATAAATCATCTTACAGTATTGAGTTTCTTCCACTGGGTTAGAACGGGTCCAAGTTCAGCTGCCCACACTTCTTTATCAAACTTGCTAGCCTTCACATTTGCTCTCTGTAAGACTTTAAGCTGTGATATAACCTGTGCACTGACTATACGCTGAGCAGAACGTTCTATATTCTCTGGTAGACCAAAATATGACGGTTTATCAAATTCAGGTAGGGCTGTTACCGCATCCAAATAATCCTATGAAGAAATATAATAATATATATGAGCCTAACTTATTGAAAAAGAAACAAGAAGGTTTCTTCTAAGTCATAACCGTAGCCATGGACTGTATGAACCTGTCAGAGCCAGAGTCGAACAAACCCGAATAACAAGTAAATAGTCTATGTACTGTGCTTACCAAACTGACAAAAGTATAAAGACAAATAAACTACAAAATCTAAGGATATCTAGAAGAGAAACAGGAATCTATTCCAATTGTAACGACTTTTACAAAGACATTGAACACAAATATCGGTTTAAAAAGCAAAGCTGAAGGCAACAAAAGCAAGACACAAATCATACCCTATAATTGGTTGATGTTGGAAGTCTAAGAGGTCCAAGACGTTTATTCTTGGCACCCTGTGATAGTACTGATGGATCAAAGAATTGCATCAAGTAGGAATTCATAACACTTGTATCAAATGGATTATCCACTCTACCACCGTATATAGCTAACTCAAACAATCCATGTATAAACTGCCACTGTACTTCTTGACCTGTAAAATTAGAAAGTCAATATACATGTAGTTATTACTTGTTTTGCTCATCATGTGCCTCCCTGTTTTTTAAGGTCTCTAATATATCAATTAACATCCTTAGACAACCCTCCAAACTACATTGCATTTTATCATAAGTCGATTATGAAAAAAGTTCTACACTTTATAATAATCAGTCCCCACCCCTCATTTCTGATAGTATTCATTGCCATGAGGGATGATAGAAGGTAAGCCAGTTTTCCTACAGTAAGCAAAGAGAAAGATGGTGGTTGTAGATAAAGTTTGCATCTACGAGGGATGATCCATATATAACGAGAAAATGCTTATAATTTTGTTATGATCAGTTAGATTTTACTCAAACTTCAGCTGGTAGTAATAACATACATTAGCAATGTTTCCCTGAATATTCATGATTACAGCGACATCTTGCTTAAATCTATGGTTGCTAAGGTAACCCTCAATACGCCGAGGAGGGGCATTTTTTTTATTTTTCACAATTTTTTCGCAAATTCAAACCCTCACATTTTTCATGTAAGCAATGGCAATGTGATGAAAATTTGTACTTTGGGTCACCTAAGATTCGCCTTACTGATGATGACGTCATACACAGGTTGTGTTGTCATTCGTTAAATTACGCACGTGTTATCGTTCCGTGATAGCAAAAATTGCGGACGACAACAGGTTTTCAATAAACTATTTATTTTTTAAGAAAACAAGTTATAATAAAATTGTGCACGATATTCAGTAATCATTTCGTGATCATGCCATGTTAAAAGCTTCGATTTGTGAACCTAACATATTAAAAAATGAGTTCGAAAAAGGCTAGTTATCACACGCAAAGTTGGCGTAACGTGACGTTGTCGTCATAACAAAGCACGAAAATGTTGAATGTTTGAACGAAATTTCTTAGTATAACTATCGTGAGTCTTTTTTTAACTTGGTGTGGCATTGGTGAAGACGTATAAGTATTGAAGGATGATAATCTGGAAAGTTTTTAAAAAATAATCCAGTAGGGCCTAAGGAATGTGATCGTCAAATTGATCATAGTTAAATTCTGAATAACGTTAAAAGGTGCAAAAATGACGTTGCCCCGCTTACCGGTTTCATTGATCGGCAGTAATGTTCCATACAATTTATTTTTATATATATTTAAAAACTATTTCGTACATTTCCTCATAATATATGTATTAACCACCACATACAATATTTTTAGAAAATAACATGTCATAGCAAAGTTATAAGCATTTTCTCGTTATATATGGATCATCCCTCGTATAACCAGTTTTTATGTGACATCACACTACACCAGTAATGGTTGACATATTGAAAACAACTTTATTTGTACTTTTAACAGCCACCACACGACACAAATAGTGCTGTTGTGAAATAAATAGTTTGCACATAAAGTAGGATTCAAATCTATACAGTATGGTGACATCAGCTAGTAATGAGAAACTATCTGTAGATATCATATTTTGGTAACTACAGAATAGTCTAAGAATCGCTATGGAGACCTAAGTGTAATACTTACTGCCAACACAAAGTCTGTCAATAATGTCTGCTCCAGCACGAAGGTCTGACAACGAAAACTCGTAGAATTTAGTCCAACCCTGAAGTTACAAGATGAAATATAGTGTAAAACTCGAAATCACACCTTACATAAAACTGTATGTCATGAGCAAATAGATATAAGAAATATACAGCTCCTGATGTAAAACTAAATTCTCTGGGTTATGACAATAATAAATTAATAATTAAGTAATTCAAATTATCTTCGAACATTAACATTCATTGTAGTCAAATGTGTTTTTCTCTCTTCTAAAAAAACATTAAATTTCATGGAATCCATATTTCCTAGATTCCAGTAAAATGGCCATTTAGAGAGTATGTTAATTTGCAGATTTAAAACATTGGAAGGAGAGCTACTTGTCATGTATTTTGGAGATCTATTATTTGTGAGAACAGATTTTGTGGCGAAAATAAATCCCATGCAATATATTCATGAATGATTTTACAGTATAATCAAATAAATTCAAGTGTGGTTCCCTACCTGTGGTATATACATCCTTCTCTCCTGTAACACAGCATGGAACCAGGCAAGGGCAAATAATGCTTGAGATCTTACAATATTACCTCCCTTGGATACATACTCAGGTGACCAAGATTCGTAAGTTCGGAACAAATTCCTCTTAACTCCAGGAGGAGCCTAAAATATAAACAACATTTTATGGAACTAAAATATATAGTTTCAACAATTTACTAATTTAAATGAATATTTTAAAATCAGTATTATAGAATATTTAATAATATGAATATTTCAAACGTTTTTACAAAATTAAGACCTTCTTCATAATTATAACAAAACAGCCTGAGTAGAATTTTTTATCATAGTTATGGTTATATTCAGATGATCCAACAGTTCCTGAAATCAGCCTGCTCACTACATATTGTCTGACACAATTTGAAATTAGACTGAATAACTGAAATTAGTCCAAAACTTTTAATACAGAAGAACTTTGACGCATTCAACTGCATTCGGACCAGGGAAAAAAACTTGAAGCCACTCTTCTAGGCTTCTACTGTACACTGAGTACATCATAATTTTGCTGGGACTGAAGAAACTGTTTAGCTCTAGGGTGTAAGAGGCAAAACTGTTCAAGGTATCCAAGTTCAACTGTACATGTAGTTTGTCTAATCATGTAAATTTTAAGTTTTTAATCTTTGTCAGCCTAACTAGAATGTTGTTGAATGACAGGTAATTAAAAGTATAACTTGTTTACCTCATATGTTATTTTCAAGCTAGATTGTAAGAGTATTGTAGGGAATTTTGGATGTACTTCAGCTGTTAACCACATACGGAAATCTTTGTGAGGCTTCAGTGTATTAATCTCCTGAAAAGTCAAGTTTTATAAATACATGAGAACATTTATCAAAATCCGGGTTTGTTTGCACTGGACTGGGACTGTGGTTCCTGCATGGTCATTCAATTTTTCCCCATCAGCTTGGCCAATGACCTACTACCACTTTCAGGGAATAGATAGTAGTGTGATACAACATGGTTCATACACAATTCTCACACCCAAATTCAAGGACTTTTTAAGGTTATTTCAAGGTAGAATTTGTATTTTCAAGGCGCTTTTTAAAAAAATCAGGTAAAATTTTTCATTATTGACAATATCATGACAAGTTTTGTCATCACAACTAGTCTGCTTCCCTCTCAACCCATGCGTATACCTAAACATATTTTTAATTTGTAAGAAAAAGAGTTTTTCTGTTTCTTTTAGTAAGTAGATAATGAATCATTTTGACAAATCCATACACTTGTATATTCAAGGGTGTGTAAGAAAAAGAGTTTTTCTGTTTCTTTTTGTAAGTAGATAATGAATCATTTTGACAAATCCATATACTTGTATATTCAAGGGTGTTTGCCTAAGTTTCAAGAATTTTCAGTTAAATTCAAGAACCATTTTGGCTTTTTTTCAAGGCAGCCCTTAATTCAAGTACTTTTCAAGGTTAAAACCAAGTTCAAGGACTTTTCAAGGCATGTGTGAACCTTGTACAATGAATTTGGATGCTACATCCCAGCTCTTTCCAAACAGACTCCTTGGTTGTTAAATGTACCAGGTGTACAGCACAGTACATGGGAGACTACCTCTGGGTTTCTAACCAGTTTATCTCTAGTTGAGGGAAAAAACTTGAAAGTGTTTAGGAAATTACCATGAACCGAGAATGTCCAAGGACATCTCAATCTGAAGTCAAGAGCATTATCCAGCGTAAAAATAGTCTTTTAAACTTACACAATTTAAAGTAGGTCATGTAGAAACATGGGACAAAATTAAGAACCACATATAATTCATATACATACAGAAGTCAGCAGAAATATTACAGAACAAAACTAACCTTTTCCAGAACAGGTAACCAAGCTGTAACAAGATGTAAATTCTTCAAACATAACCATTCACCATTCTGTGAACATTCCCTTAGCAACTGCATAGCAATATCAGCCTGTCCTTGACCCATAGCAACCTGTTATATAATCATATAGTCTTCAGTTTCAACAATTTGTGTCAGAAAAATATTGGTTTCATTAATTGTTTAGTTAACGTTTTAATCCAGAATATGAAGTTTTTTTTTTATTTCACAGAACATACTATTTTTGTAGAAAATGCATTTAGCGTGAAGTATTTTGAAATTTAAGTGGTTTTTTTGTGTAGAAAATACACTCTCTAAAGTATTTTGAAACCTTAATTATTGGTTATTACACAGCATACAACATAAAACAAAATCTGCTGTTATAACTGAATGTAAATGTGTTAATGAGGCTCACAGGGAAGACTAGGTATACCCAACTGTGTTGTCTCTTTAAATAAAGTTTTTATCATTATAATTATTATTATTATAATACCTGATGATATCGTTCATGTCCGATAGTATCATTAGCTAAGTCTTGTAATTCCTGTGAAGGATCAGCACCAGGGGAGATAACTATCAATATTGGTTCCTCTGGTAACGTCTCATTTTCATACAATTTCTTCAAGTTAACTGATGGAGGAGATAGCTCTTGCATACCTGTAAAATCAAATAAGATCATTTTATTTTGAGTCGGTAAGACAATACAATAAACAACATAAGCTCAGATAAGCTTTTATCCTTATCTTCTAAGACATTTTAATACTTACTTTTGTGACTAAATAAATAACTATGACTCTTCTATCAAATTTTCGAGCACATGCTCTTCATCAGGAATTTTTAATTACTTCTACTTATTTTTAAGTCACATCCATCTTGTTTATAATGTTGTTGTGACTAAAGCTTCGCAAATCTGTAAATAAATTAAATCGACTCACGCCATGTCAAATCTGGTAATTTTTTGTCAAGTCAAATTTGTTCTCCTTTACTATCAACATGAATTATGATTATAAAGTAAGGTCTTGCAAAATTTAAGTTAAATCTTTGCTTGAGTTATACTGCATAATATCGCATAAAATTGTTGCTTGCATTATACCGCATCTCCCATATAGCGGTCTCGCAAGATACAGCATTATACAAGCAACTCGAGGTAATATGGCCCCATGGATAAAAAATACTGGAGTGATATTCCGTATATACAGAATACATGCATATGCCATTTCAAATATCTTTTAAAATGTTAAACTCGAGGGATAAAATCAATACCTTTGCTTAGTTTTAGATGAAATGTTTGCAGAACATTAGGTTGAACATAGACCTCATAGAAAAGAACTTACAAACAGCGCTATATGGAGAACTTACCAAGAGCCCTACAGGCAAACTGTCCCATAGCACTCTGTAAGCGATCAGGTCTTATAGCTTGTACAAGCAATACTTGTTGGAACAATGAGATTTTCTTCTCTATCATTGTTGGCATCTCTTGTTCACATTGACTGCTTCGTGCAAAGTTAGACCAAGTACCACCATCCTCTAAGTTCAATGTGTTATACAGTTTGCCTAGGTTGGACTAAAATATTAACATCAACTCTTTTAATAGGCATAAAACTGGAATAGCTTACATAATACATGCATTTATTTAAGATTATAATTGTGAAATAAATTCTACAAGTTTTACCAATCACAAGCAACACCACAGTCCTGATGGTAGCAATCAATATGACTAGATGAGAGAAGCATAGAAATGATCTTTTTTATAATGCTGTGTGAGGTCACAGCGATCTTCACATTTCGTCTAAAAACTGGATTCATCTGCATTCCGGACCAAGTTTGAGAACAGTAATACAGTCATGTGTTCTGTTTTATCAATGATGATAAATCCGACATTGTTTGGTTGTCTGAAAGACCTATTAACTGCAGAGCATATACTAACTTAGGAGCATATGTTTAACACCGTTTCTCAAAATTTTTCCATTATATAAGATGGCTAATTCACCTAACTAGTTTCCCTAGAGTGTATCCTTACCAGTTATAACATTACATTCCTTGAGCTCACAGTAACTGTATCATTGATTAAGAGTTTTTGTAAAATTTATGTATTCATAACAAGGTGGATTTCAAAGGAATTGACTAGATTTTCAAAGTATCAAAAACAAGAATTGACATTGGATATCTTCAACAAGAACTGTCCACGAACAGCGCGCTCCACTATTCGCAGCGCCATGCTAGGATAGTACAATCATTATATATTCAAAACAAAATGCCTCATAACAGCAGCATTAACCTCTGCTGTGTAAAGGTTGGGGCTTCTAAGTAAAAAAAGGGGGATAATTTGGACAAAGTATGCAGGACTGTTACCTACTCATGTGTAGGTCCTCTAGGTCATGATGGTAAACAAATAAGCATTTCTTAGTCCAAAACGGGGCATAATTTCAACAAAATGCTAAATAGTTATCTTCTCCTGTGTAGGGGTTGGGGTCATGATGGTGAACAAGTATGTAAAGTATCAAAGCAATATATCAATGCACTTTGAAGATATTAGAGGTTAAAAAACCTGTACCTAAACTTTAACATTTGCATTTCCAAGTCCAAAAGGGGGCATTATTTCAACAAAATGCTTGATAGAGTTACCCACCCCTGTGTAGGGGTTGGGGTCATGATGGAGAACAAGTATGCATAGCAATATGTGAATGCACTTTGAAAATATTAGAGGTGAAAAAACCTGTACCTAAACTTTAACATTTGCACTAAGTTGAAAAAAGGGGGCATAATTTCACCAAAATGCCTGATAGAGTTACTTACTCCTGCCTATGGGTTGGGGTCAAGTATGCAAAGTATGAAAGCAATATCTCAAAGGACTTAGAGAATATAAGCTGTTAAAAACCTGTACCTAAACTTTAACAAAACTGTTACGCTGACACCGACGCTCGGGTGACTGCAATAGCTCCCCTTATTCTACAAATAGTGGAGCTAAAAAGTAATAATATTCATACAAAACATTGTTATAAATAATTACATGCAAAATCCCATCGAAATTATTCAACTAGTTAAAAAGTTATGCCATGAATGTATTTCACGGTGTCCACCCCATCACTTAGGTGCATTCAATAAGAAACAAAAAATGGAAATATTGAGGATATGTCGTATTTACTGTTGTGTATAAACATAACAATGTGGTAAAATTAAAGTATGCAACAGTTGGAACAGATTTATCTGGATGACACATGTTAACGTCATAAAATGTATACATTTAAGCCGAAAAACGAATCAGCTGCATATTTTATTGTCAAAATGACTCCATGTTTGTCAGAATATTCCGAATGACCTTTTTTGAGAAAGCGATTTTCATTGGTTGATTTTTATATGCTAACCAATGAAAATGACAGTTAGAAAAAGGTCAATCTCGCTAAAACCCACCATGACCGTCCCTACACCATTTCACGCCATCGAAAATTGTAAGCAAAGTTTAAACTTTGAATTATATCGTATGAAGGTAAATTTAAGCATGTTTTCAAATATTTTCAATGCACATACTTGTTTTTGTTAAGCTACAGCCTTATAAAGATAATTAATGCTGTAAATGATGAAAAACAAAATGCACCCCAGTGACTGCTGGGCTCAATGCCTATATAATCAACCTTGTTATGAATACATAAATATTACCAAACAAGACTGCGTTCAATAAACGCCTATGCCCCCTGTGGAAACCTTGTCCATAAATAAGTCTAAGTCCAAAATTAGGTCAAGGTGAAGGTCAAAATGGGGTTAGGTGATACTGGCGTGTGGAGAGTGTTCATACACAACATCCATGCAAGTATGAAAGCTTTGTAGCAAGCCATATTAATGCTAGAAGAAACGGTCAATTTGGGTTAACCAGGACGGACGGACGGATGGACGGACGGACGAACGGACGGACAGGTGAATAACTATATGCCTCCCCATCTATCGATAGGGGGGCATAAAAAAATTAATCTTAATCAATGATACAGTTACCTGTGCTTTAGATGGCAACTTCTCCGTATGTTGAGGAATTTTCCTGTTTGTTGTCGAATATTTTTGGAAAGGAATGACCTTCTGCAACAGGGAATAAAACTCTGATCGCCTGGCTACAAATTTGCAGCCCTCTATCAAGTGAAGCATGGCCACAGCTGATTGAAGTAAGAGTTGAGTGAAGCCAGTATGTAGATTACCAGGTAGTATAATTTACCTTGAGATTTGCTACAGCTTGTGCCCTCTCTGGTTCTATCCAATGTGGTAAACCTTTACTGGGATCAGATTTCACGTCCGCTACAATCATACCAGAGAAAGCTTCCCATTCCTAAACAAGACAGATCATTATTATGTTATATAATATCAGCAAAACATATATTGACACATTTTAATTTCTTTCCTATTTCATAACCACTCGATAATTATAATCTAAGATCAACAAAGAAATTAGAAAATTCATTGAAAACAAAGTTTTCTAAAATTAAGCTCACTCCACAACTGACACTGCATGCAGTCCAGCCAAAACCAAAACCAAGGGTGCAGATCACCACATGCTGAATGACATTTCCATAAATATAGACTATAGCACAAATACTGCTGGCAGTTCACAAAAACTGATGCCATCAATATCATAACTATTTTGTCACCTGAATTTTAAACTGCCATAAGTAGTATTTCATGTTATGAGAATTCACCATTTAAAGTTCTGGGTGTCTTTAAAGAGTCATACCTCCATTTGTAATTGGTGTTTGGACTACTTAGATTAGTTCTACAAGGCTACCATCCAATATTATATAGAGCTTTATAAGACAAATAACACAATAATTGACCTACACACTCAAAAAAAAAATTACTTAGTAAAATGTTAAAATTAATTACTAAGTATTACTTACTTTTTAAGCTATAGTAATATAATACTACTTAAAGTAATTATGCTTCTTTAAGTAATTTAATCTGAGGGGAACTTCTACATTTAAGTACTTATATTACTTAAAATTTGTATGAACAATACTGTTGTACAGTATAGAATTGCAATCAGTCATTATACAGCCCAGTAAAATAAGTTAGGGCAATTTTATCACAATATCTCAGACCCCTAACTAAATTTTAAATGATGAGCGGAAAATGATTTTCCATTTTAGTAATAGCAACCTTAATTGACTACATCACCGCCACTTTCAATCGCAGACGTACAGCATCTTTACACAAGCCGTGTGTATACCAATTTACTTTATTTTTATTGGTGTACCTTGAACAGTATGTTAAGATACATGTATACTCTGAAATACAAACTCGTCATAAACTTTAACGTGAACAGATGACAATTGCAATATAGTTCTCATTATTCTTGGAACAGTAGAGCTAAAAAGCTGGCTGTATATATTTGACACATTCTTGATCACTTCAAGAGTTTTGTTATTGAATGTATGTACTATATATACCAGACAAAACAAGACTGCGTTCAATATACGCTTATGCCCCCTTGGATAAAGTAGGGTAAAGGCTGTACAACGCTGGTAAAAGTCTGGAAAACCCTGGAATTTTTATCAGACAGCATGGACATTGGAACTTAGAAATTTTAGATGCTGGAAAAACATGGAAAAATACTAATGTTGAAATTTTAGAGTCCAATTTTTAGGGGAACTTTATTTTTACATGAAAATAACTTAGAACAAGACTGCGTTCAATAAACGCTTATGCCCCCTGTGGAAGCCTTGTCCATAAATAAGTCTTAAGTCCAAAATTAGGTCAAGGTGAAGGTCAAAATGGGGTTAGGTGATACTGGCGTGTGGAGAGTGTTCATACACAACATTCATGCAAGTTTGGAAGCTTTGTAGCAAGCCATAATGATGCTAGAAGAAACGGTCAATTTGGGTTAACCAGGACGGACGAACGGACGGACGAACGGACGGACGGACGGACAGGTGAATCACTATATGCCTCCCGATCTATCGATACGGGGGCATAAAAATTGTATTTCAAAAGAGAAAAGGAAAGAATCCAAAACCAAAATGTATGCTTCAACAAGCTTGAAAAATGCAAGGGCTAATATTCAGAAGTCTGCAAGTGTGCAAGAGCGGACAACATTTATATGTCTAAACAAGAGTGCCAAAATGTCACAAAATACGCCCGTCTTGGGGCATGGTGAGTCTCAGGGCATGGTGAATGAAAAAAACAAACAATCCAACATTTTTTTAATTAAAGGACCATAACCCAAGAAGGCCTAGGCTGATTTGGCCTACAATTCAACTTGTCTTAGATATTATATCCATAAACATTGTCACAAAGTTTGAAGACGATCGGATGAAAACTGTTTGCGTTAGAGCACAGACAAGGCCAATTTCATACTTATTTGGTCATTAAAGGCCCATAACCCAATAAGGTCTAGGTCGATTTGGCCTATAATCTAACTTGGCCTAGATATTATTCCCATAAGCATTGTCACAAAGTTTGAAGATGATCGGATGAAACCTGTTTGCACTAAAGAACAGACAAGGTCAATTTCACATTTATTTTGGTAATTATAGGACCATAACCAAATAAGGCCTAGGCCGATTTGGCCTATAATCTAACTTGGCCTAGATATTCTGCCCAATATCATTGTTACAAAGTTTGAAGATGATCGGATGAAAACTGTTAGCGTAAGAGTACAGAAAAGGCCAATTGCATACTTATTTGGTAATTAAAGGCCCATAACCAAATAAGGCCTAGGCCGATTTGGCCCATAATTGAACTTGGCCTAGATATTCTGCCCATAAGCATTGTCATAAAGTTTGAATACCATCGGATGAAAACTGTTTGCGTTAGAGCACAGACAAGGCCTATTTCATACTTATTTGGTAATTAAAGGCCCATAACAAAATAAGGCCTAGGCCGATTTGGCCCATAATCAAACTTGGCCTAGATATTCTGCCCATAAGCATTGTCACAAAGTTTGAAGACAATCGGATCAAAACTCTGAGCGTTAGAGTACAGACAAACTGCTGGACGCCGCCGCCCGCCCATGGTCAAAATCAATAGGGTCATCTACTGGTCACCACCAACCTCCACACCCAGTTTGAGGAGTATAGACCATGATCACTGCTTGTCCGTAGTGACTACATACATGCAGTCTGTTAAAAATTTCTCAGCCAAACTTAATAAAGCAAATTTTGATGGACAATATATATCTGAGATATTATATCAATGCTATTTCATTATTATTAAAGGGAGGTAATTTAAAAATTATACCATTAAATTGCCTTTAACACACTTAAAATACATTCAAAAAAGTTAATAATTTATCTTTTCCAAAGCTATAAGAATAAAACATAGCTATAAACTTAAATTCCTATTGTAAAAAAGAAACTTAAATGTTTCTTTTACTTAGTAATTAATAAGTAATTAATAAGTAATTAATTACTAAGTATTACTTGATTTTCTGACAACTATTTTTACTTGAAATTTTACTTGAAACAAGTAAAAAATTACTTGATTTGAGTATCACTTGGTAATTTTTTTTTTAGTGCACCTATAGTATGTTCTTGTAGAATTAAGGTGACAATTTATTGTTGTTTGAAGACCAGATAGTAAACTAGTAACACCACGATACTTACATTTTCCTCAAACATGTCTGGTTTCATGCCATGTACCATATGCATAGCAAACATCAGCCTATCATCCTTGAACAGTGATCGACAAACATATTCATACACCAAGTGTTGTAACTGACCAACCAACATCTTGATACGATGTTCGGTACCGCCTCCATCTTGACGTGTATCGAGAGCACGTTGGAAGAGACGAAGGAAAGCAGCAAGACTAAAGCGATACATGTTGTTGATCTTAGATAAATCACTGATAACAAAGTATAGAGCACTACCATTCTCTGCCAGTGGTAGGTAGATGTTTCTCTCCTACAATATAAACTATATAAGTCAAATCATGTATTATATTGAAGGTAAGGTGAATGTGTATATAACAATTCACCAGGTGCCCGTTGTCATTTGTCAATAACAAGATGGCTGAAATCATTTATAGAACTAGAAAGGTTTTTGACACAAAATGTATGTCTCCAACGAAGGGCCAACAAAAAATTCGTGACGATATGCCATCAACTAGGCTTGGTACCTATTATTCATGTAAAGTTTCATTGAAATCCGACCAATGGTTAAGAAGAACAAGCATATACCTGCCAAGTTTCCCAAATCCCAAAGTGGAGTGATAACTAGAAAAGTGTTGCGAGATGCGTCTCTAGTCACATTCCATGAATTATTATAACATTAAGAGGGTAATAACAATGTATGATTCATCAGCCTATAAATTTGAGGTAAGTTTCATTATGCAATCAACAAATGATAGGTTCCAGTATGGTCAAGTCTTATTGACTCACAGTGCAACATATTTGTAAGTTAACTGTCTACACTCCCCAAAAGTTCTAAACTGCCACTTTATATTTCATTCCTGTTTTGTGAAAAAAATGCATGTATTCACCTGAAATTTCACATACCGATACATGATTAAGAGCTTCAGCTGAGTATTTGTTTATTTTGACAGTTTTTCAGTTAATTTTAGTGCATTCTGTGTATTGCGTAATAATGCATTTTTGCACGTGCAATGCATGTGGACCAGAATGCACGCGTCCATCAACAAAATCGGCATTACTGATGACTGTTCATCTTGAAAAACATATAAAATGCAGAAACTGACTCGAGAGGAACACTCATGTGATTACGAAAAACCACTGTAAACACAATTCCTAGTTGACATTTTTTATTTTATTAAAAAATTTTTATTAATGCATTTATTAACACGAAATTTCACATAATGACATATTATTATCCAATGAAGCCAAATATTTGTTTATTTTGGCCTACTTAGGGTCTAATTACCGTTTTAGACTTGTTAGGTAATCTAGAATAATTTACAGGTGTAATGCATGCGCGTCGAAAAGCACGTGTTCATGTACGGGTTTGATATTAGTGAAGATTATCCTACGAGAAAAACACCTAACATGTTGAATTTGGCACAAACAGAACGTGGTTGACCTGTCGGAATGTCAACAGCTTGTTTAAAGTTGCGGCCCTTAGTTTTGCTTTTTATTACAAAAATGGTTTTCTATTTCGCTTGTAATTGTTGTTTTAATGATTATTCCCGTTTTTTCATTCACAGGAACCTTCAGTTTTTTAAATCAACACTTAAGCAAAATTTGCAAAATTGACATTTCATTGAAAAGCCTTTGTGAAATTTTGTTGTAAGATTCTTACACTTCATCAAAGTTCGTTTCGCTTCAATCTCGGCATGTTACGTATTTTTCTGGGACGGCAGACATCGGTTGTGCTAAATGTATAATTCACACGTGTTTGTTGCGTTGCAAAATGCACATGTTCGTGAACAATTTGGGTGAAATATGTTGTGACTTTGTAAAAACGACTTCATTATGTAATGCGCCTGTAACGAGTAACATGGCCGTTTATCTGCCAAAATGAATCAATAACTAGAATTATCACTGTCGTGAACAGGGCCCCGTGGTAGCATGTCGTTAGAGGGGGGAGGGGAGGAGTGTAGAAGTACAGTGGGGTTGCATAATTATCAGCGCTATAAGTTTCTGTACTCAGACACAATAACTAAGTCATATCTCAAACTTTCATGTGTTGATGCCTGAAATAAAGTAATTCACTCCCTTCTAAAATTCAATTAAAGTTGTTTGACAAGCGCAGGTTTAATTTCCTACATAGAAACCATGATGAACTTTGACTTTTATAAAGTTTGGAAATATCTTTGACAGACTAAAATTGCACACTGAATTCATGAAATCATGACATTGGTTTCATTGACATTGCCCTGTTCCTGATTGGCCAATATTGTTTGCAAGATGGAAATACACAAAACAGAACTACATTAATCTGTTTGTTTTGTGTGCTAGTGTTAAGGGGAATCAGTCAAAAATTATTAAAAGTTTTAAAGAGTTGTAGCCCTTTGCTAAAAATGTGTATATTGTTTTTGCTCCACATACATGTACTTATTGTCGTAGTCAAAAGAAGTAAGTATAGCAAGTTTCATTTGAATATCTTGAACCATTTTTTTAACTTTGACCAATGTTATAGTTTTTGAAGCTGAAAAGGGGCATAAGTCAAAATTTATCAAAGCTAGAGTTGTTGCCCTTTGCTAAAGATATGCGTTTTATTACTGGCAATAATTATAGCAAGTTTCATTTGAATATCTACTATCGTTGTGAAGTTACGAAGAAAAAAGATGAAAAATGTGTAAATTTGAATTTAACAAAGGGCCATAATTCTTCCAATATTGTAGCTAGAGTAATGTAACTTGTCACAAAATAGTGTTTTGTTGTTGTGAGCTTATGTTTAAAATCTCAAGTTGATATCTTCAATGGTTTTCAAGTTATCAAGAAAAAAAGCTGAAAGTTGATGCAAATTTGAATTTTACAAAGGGCCATAACTCTTCCAATATTGTAGCGAGAGTTATATAACTTGCCATAAAATAGCGTACTGTTGTTGTGAGCTTATGTTTGAAGTTTGAAGCCAATACCTATAATGGTTTTCAAGTTATTAAGAAAAAACTTAAAAAATGTGGACGGACGGACAGACAGACGGACGGACGGACAGACGGACGGACAGGGCGATTACTATAGGGCACGCAAAAATTTTTTTGCGGGGCCCTAATAAATGCAAGTATTATTAAAGTATTGGTATGCAGAATTTCATGAGAGTACGTGCACTATTAACAAAATTAAAACACATAATTATGGTGGCGGGTTAGAACTTTTGGGTAGTGTAAATGCTGACTGCACATTAAATACAATACAGTACAGTTTATATAACAGCTTCCAAAATATGTTTTCTGAGTACCATAGGCATATGCAAGTTTCAAATAACACAACAAAAATCAAGGGGAGGCAACTGCTGTTTGGAGTACTGTAATGTCCGGACTCAGACAGGAATTTAAACTTTATACACCCATAACAATTGTCACCTGCCCTGCGTTCAGGGAAAAATAACGTGACGCACGTTTCATACATGGTACGTACCAGGTACGAAACATTTCGTACTGTTTGTGTACCAGGTATGAAACGTTTCATACCTGGTATGTTACAGGTACGAAACGTGCGTCACGTGATAGGTCACTCACCTGATGTAGTTGCGCATGCACACCCAAATGGTGACCAAGGTAATCATTTACATTTACTGAGTAAGATTCAAGAAAATTCAGCCTCTATTGCAAGTTTTCTTATGTCTTGACCATGTGACCTAGATTTTGACCCCGGATGGCCCAATATCAAACTTGACCTAGATTTTGTTGAGATGACCATTGTAATCAAGTTTCCTAAAGATTAAGTCAACATTGTGACCTCTAGGGACTTTACAAGGTTTTTCTATGATTTGACCTTGTGACCTAGTTTTTGACCCGGGATGACCCAATATCGTACATGACCTAGATTTTGTTGAGATAATCATTGTGACCAAGTTTCATAAAGATTAAGTCAAAATTGTGACCTCTAGTGACTACACAAGGTTTTTCTATGATTTGACCTTGTGACCTAGTTTTTGACCCCGGATGACCCAATATCGAACTTGGTCTGGATTTTGTTGAGATGATCATTGTGACCAAGTTTTATAAAGATTAAGTCAAAATTGTGAGCTCTAGTGTCTACACAAGCCAATTGTTGACGGACGGACGACGGACGAAGAGTGATCACAAAAGCTCACTATGTGACAGGTGAGCTAAAAAGCGGGGTTTCTCCGATTAAAGTGGAGAACTTCGTTGGCAGGTATGAGAACAAGCATGGACAAGCTTTGTGAAATCCATCCATTGTGAGGTCCAGTACAAAATCAAAATGTCTCCCCCCACTATATGTGGGAGACATATTAAGCCTAGAAGAAAGACTTGTATACAATAATAAAAATAACGACTTTATTTATTGTGGATTATATATTTGACAGTTATATCAATTTTCAATATGGTCCACTGGATTTAATCATACACCACATTACCTGATCTAGCGAGGCTTGTAGTCTGACTGACTCAGCTAAGGAATCAGCAATGGTTATACTGCTAGCTTTGGTTTTGTTGAGTGAATCCAATAATTCCTTGTTCTCCAAAATGTTACCTTTAGCGTTAGCCAGCTCCTACAATGTGAAACAGATAAAATTAGCAAAATTTTGAATATGAAATATTTATGTACATAATTAGTCAAATTTGAAATATTAAATTGACAAATAAATATATGAATAAGTAGCACAAAGGTATGAAATTGAAATATTTTAGACGATAAAATACTGCATCCTCATACATTAGTGGTTAGTCAAGTTCCCAGACTACCCCCTGATTCAATACCCATCATCCAGTAAACCTAAAAATAGCTCATTTCGTAGTTATCTGGTGATTCTGTCTATCATCCAATCAGAACGCTCGTTACTCTACGCGGGGAATTTTATAAACAAACTCGTGAGAAAATGTAAACTGGGATCGAGTTATTGGATTTAAAAATGTTAACAAACTTAATTGGATAAAGTACATCTTTAATTAAATATAGTTAATAAAGCAGCCGTT
Source organism: Spisula solida (assembly GCA_947247005.1). NCBI lineage: Eukaryota > Metazoa > Mollusca > Bivalvia > Venerida > Mactridae > Spisula > Spisula solida. Next base: position 33,692,939 of record OX365950.1, on the reverse strand, counting down.
ATTAATTACAGAGAGACTGAACGAGCGGTTCGATATAGGCCTATCATGATATGAAATAAGTCCAAGGTCTTTGACGATGAGTGCCCATGGCCGTGAAGTCGTGATTTGAAATAGATCTATAGCTTTTTCAGGAATTCATACGGCAATAACAATAAGTCGCATACAGTAGATCTTATTGAATAATAGAAGTGAAACTGAGACTATGTGTCTGTGAAGTGAACGCATCGAACGGGAGTAAATTAAAAATCATTTGTAAACAATCGTCAGTTTGACAGGTGCGCCCGGAACTTATTCCCCCTCGAAGAAAAGTTAGTTACAATCTATAAACTCCCTGTGAAAATGTTCCGTGTTCAGCTCATACTCATGTTAAGGTAATAAATAAATAAACCATTTTCTCGTTTTATTATTCGGAATAATATCTTATAATCGATACAGAAACATTGCAAATATTTTTTTTCTTCAATTGATTTTCCGAATGATAAATTTGAATATTTTGTTTGTTAAAGCTCGATTTTGATTGGACGATGATAGAGAAACACCCGTCGTAATTGCTATAAATAGAAATGAACGAAATGGATTTGATTGGTTGGTTTTTCGTTCACAACGCTAGGATTTGGCCCTATTGAGCCAGAGTATGTTTCGGACGAAGAATACTCTGGTGAACGAGAATGGAAATACTGTAGCTAACAAAATATAAACATGGGTTTTGGGGGAAAATATCCCAATTAGTCTACAAATGTATGCCAGTCTTATTCAATGGAACCAATAACATAATTCTAACTAGTTACGACTTTTACCAACAGTTCATGCCTGTACACTGTAGTATAATTTCAATTTACACTTAACATTCCTACCTTAGAGAGATATTCCTGATACAGTCCAAGCTAAACATGAAGTCAGAGTAAACAGGCATCAATGTGCTCGCCAGTAGAAGGGAGCTGTATGCAGACTGACTCAAGGGGGGCACATGTGGCAAGCATTGACCACTAAGACGGAGTCACTGTATTTACTGTGCACTTACCTCCAGCAAAGATTCCTCAAGTTTGGCAAGTTCAATCTTGAGATCTTCTTCTTGTTTCAGCAATGATGTCTTCTTCTCTTCTAGCTCTGGTTTCTCATGTTGTATTGTTGCTGCTAGCAACTGTATAATAAATATAAAAATCAGAGTTAATTCACCTTACCATAAAATCAATTTCTACAATACATAGATAGTAAAACATCTCAGTGGCCATTTTCCCTCAATTTCACAGGACGACCCTTTCTCAGACGATTCTCTACATCACCATGTTGTCATGTCAGACTCCGATCCGGGCACAACAAACTGAATGCACACATGCATAAGAAATACAGACTGGCCCCGTCACCGACCTGTCCGTGTGGCGCAGAAGACCAGACAGCTGAACACATCCTCCAAAGATGTAATCGTCACGACCAGGAGTGAGCAGCGAAGTGGCCTCAAGACACAACCCTCCACCAGAAACTCTATGGAGACGTTGATGACCTGAGAAGAACCTCATCCTTCATCGCAGATACTGGCCTGGTTGTGTAGAGCGAACGCCAGTAAGTAAGTAAGTATCACCATGTTGCCGAAATTTAGTAATAATTCATTTAATGGAAGTAAAATGTAGGAATGCCTAACCTGAGTGATATATTTGTGTTTTTTTAGTAGTAGTACAGTGATAGGAAGCTTCTTTTGTATCAGGGCTACATTTATTCTGCCTTTCGATCATGTTTATTTACCTCATAGAACACAACAGGGCAATATGAGGTCACTCTTTAGACAAATAATACTATGGTCTAAATGAATCAATGTGATTATTTTCTTAAGGTCAGGACATCATTAAGTTCCCTTCAAAATAAATCACCATTTTGAAATGAGTGTTGGACGTTCACTTGTTGCAGGGCACTGTACCACCATTCACATGATAAACAAAAAAGGGATCCATCAGAATAAAGTGAAACAGAGAACAAGTTTTACCCACCTGACCAGTAAGACCAGCTTTAGTTGTGGTGAAGTTAACTTCAGTGATAACAGACGCAGCATCTGGAGGGATCTCAGGGGCTGGGTTACGTGTCGTCAGAAACAACCGGAATTCTTCATTGTAATCGATAACCTTTTCACCAATCTGTACCACATATCTTGGTCCTGTAACAAAATATCATCAATGTTATATCAAAGCCTATACACTTCATTATATGAGCAGAGTTTTCAATAAGATTTTACTGAGCAGGCTTGTTTGAAGTAGTCCAAACAGTTCATCAATTAAAGAAAGTGTATTAATGTTTGAGGGAGCCAAAGTTGCAGTTGAGACTGAGATTTTGGCCTACATCTGCCCTAAATGACAACCCTGATGAGTGATAGAATTCAGTGGTTGTGATCATTCCTTTATTTATAGGCTAAGGCCAAAGCAAAACAATAATATTATTGCAAATCCCTGAAGGTTACTCGACATGACTTCTTGTATTAAAATGAGAAAGTAGTCATCCAGTGGGTCTAAAACCGGCCAGTATAATTATGTAATTTTTGGTTAGTTTAAACTACAGTCAACTCTCGCTATCTCGAAATTCATGGGACCGTGGAAATTACTTTGACATAACAAAAATTTGAGATCAAAGTTGCAAGTTTTCTAGTTACTGTCATATTGTTACGGTCGTAAGAATGACATATTCTTGAGGATTGCTTGTTCTGATATTTATGTACATGTATTCCTCCTCGAGAAGATCCATTATATTCATTTTCGTGTGTGTACGTTGTGTTGTTTGCATTAACATATGATGATATGTACTCATCAGTAAGTGTAGTGTAACATGTACGTGTACGATCGAGGCAGTGATGCAAAACTTTAAATGCCAACATCCTCAATCATACATGTAAATTAAGCTGTACATCATAAATACATGAGAAATAAAGATAAACAGTAGTTTCTTTGTTTATTCAAGATCGTGTTCATGTATATAAAGTCAAACATAATGTATTTAGTTATTATTTTTACAAACAATTGTTGAGATGACATGTTTATTGATGTTTGGACGCAAATCGAATCTGTATGACATGCTTGCGCAAATTGTTGCAAACAAATATTTGTTCAACAATCGAAGGCGCGAAAATTACAGGTTATTCCAAGATTTCAGCCTGGCGAGGTGTGAAAAACATTTGACCCAACTTCGAGATGAACAATAGATTTAAAGTGCGAAATTAGTTAATTGGGACCAAAAAATAATTCGAGATAACCAAAAATTCGAGCCGAATTCGTGCCGAAAGTTCGAGATAGATCCCGAGATCTCGTATAGACAAAGAAGGAGAAAAATCGGGACTTGAAAAAAAACCTTCGACATAACGGAAAATTCGATATAAGCGAGTTCGAGATAACGAGAGTTGACTGTAATTTATTTACGGTTGATTGTGAAAGGAGGTCACCACGTAGTAGCGGATACAGCACGGATTCCACTTACCTTGTGAGACGAGGTCACCACGTAGTAGCGGATACAGCACGGGTTCAACTCCATCCACTTCCTGTATGATCAACGTCTTACCAAATCTCACAGCAAGTTCTAACGCAGTACTGAAGTTAGCATCCTATAAAAACAATACAATGTTATGTGACTATATTTAGTACAGTAGATAGAACAGCTCACTTGTCACCCACATGACTACCTGGTTAGTACAGTAGATAGAATAGCTCACTTGTCACCCGCATGACTACCTGGTTAGTACAGTAGATAGAACAGCTCACTTGTCACCCACATGACTACCTGGTTAGTACAGTAGATAGAATAGCTCACTTGTCACCCACATGACTACCTGATTAGTACAGTAGATAGAACAGCTCACTTGTCACCCGCAAGACTACCTGGTTAGTACAGTAGATAGAACAGCTCACTTGTCACCCGCATGACTACCTGGTTAGTACAGTAGATAGAACAGCTCACTTGTCACCCGCATGACTACCTGGTTAGTACAGTAGATAGAACAGCTCACTTGTCACCCACATGACTACCTGGTTAGTACAGTAGATAGAATAGCTCACTTGTCACCCGCATGACTACCTGATTAGTACAGTAGATAGAATAGCTCACTTGTCACCCACATGACTACCTGGTTAGTACAGTAGATAGAACAGCTCACTTGTCACCCACATGACTACCTGGTTAGTACAGTAGATAGAACAGCTCACTTGTCACCAACATGACTACCTGGTTAGTACAGTAGATAGAATAGCTCACTTGTCAACCGCATGACTACCTGGTTAGTACAGTAGATAGAACAGCTCACTTGTCACCCACATGACTACCTGGTTAGTATAGTAGACAGAATAGCTCACTTGTCACCCAAATATCAAACACATAGTTAAGCTGGTTATCTTCTTCCGTGACATGGGCTTCAGCCATATCCTCCACATGTGGAGAAGTTGTCAGTTTATTGTGGAAGAAATTAATTCCAGAAGAAAGTAGTCAAATACCGCCATATATGACTAAGAATTGTGGGAAAACTAATCTAAACACGCTATAAATGCAGGGACAACAATGATTTTATTCAAAACAAATTCAAATTCTTTTCAAGGCCTTTTCCCACATTTTCAAGGACTACAAAATCACATTTTTGTGGCATAATATACTATTGCTTAAAACATGCTTTTCAAGTACCAGGCATCAAATTCAAACACTTTTTAAACCTATAGTGTGATTACAATTATGAGCAAAGGTTATGAACAAAGAACTAGACTGGTACCTGCTGATTGATCACTTCTAGTCTGTTATCCTTCAGGTGAGATTTGAGCCAGTCTGTAGCTCGAGATGACGGGTCAACAAGGAATGGTCGCAATGTACTCTGTAATCAAACCAAATGGTCAGAACATGGCTTGCTATACATACATTCTTCTGTAACTACTGGTAGGAGAAACTGTACATACAAACTGAACTAAATAATGCCTTACAAGCACAACAGTATATATACGAGTATCAATAAAAGTGCACAATAAAACAACTTTTGTCCAAATAAGGACATGTGTATGACTAAAAGTGAATTGTGTGGTAAACTGAAATATATTTTCCTTTACTTATAGGCAATTACATTTTTCTCAGTCATTCCTAATCAACTATAGGACAACAACATAAGATATGCTAACAGTTTATATAACATGCTAACAGTTTATATCAGAAAAGCATGCCGTGCAAACCTTAGCAGCTTACACATTATTTACAGAAAACCCACAAGTAATAAATGTTTCGTGTGTGAATGAAGCAATGTATATTCTAGCTGATAGGCCAAAATGTACAACTTTAAGGATCAATCAATCATGTATATTCTAGCTGATAGACCAACATGTACAACTTTAAGGACCAATCAATCATGTATACTGTATTCCTAGATACTTTCGCGGATACAATATTTCGCGTTTTTCATACCGTCGGCATATTCGCGGCTACAAATTTTCGCGGAAGCATAACGACCGCGAATTCCGCGAAACTAAAGTTGCTACGGCATAAAGGTATGTTTGACACATCTTGCAATTTCAATAGGCCTGTTTGTCATCACCATCCGTGTATACACAATCAAATTCAATTGAGTGTGACCTTAGCTGACATGATAACAATTACGATGATTAATTAATCTCTTTATAACAAAGGATTTCATAAAGTGTTTTCACTAGGTGTTATCAACATAAACTGGTAAATAGTTACAATTATAAATTAACTACCAAACATATGTTAAACAAATAAATGTGAAATGATTATTGTAAATACCTGTACAGGAATACAATGACTTTAATCATGACAAAAACAAACATTCGTATGTAGAAGTAAACTGAATGTGAACACCCCACCCATATACCCCTGTGCTTGTTTAAATTGAGCACATTACACGCTACGTCATAACAGTGTTTATGTCTACACAAGCTATAGTCCAGTCAGGGTAAAAATCCAGTGACGCAGCGGTCGAGTCCACTATAACGGTGTAAAACCAATTGTAAAGGCTTATACTGTACAAACAACTATAATTTCAATGCTAAACTAACATACTATATTCGCTTTACCTTTTTCAGACAATGGTGGATATTTTTGTGTACACATAAACTGCAACGTCACTGTCACAATATCATAACTGGACTGTAAAATATGCACGATTCTTAGAGGATTGAAATTGATGTTTATATTGAGAAAATTAACGCAATTGTTCTTAGATTTTATAAAGATGGATTTATTGACAGAAGTTTCCACGCCATGTATGCGCAAGTACAATTATCCTTCGTCAAATGATTTTGCGATTTTAGCATGTTTAGTATGAAGAAGCTAGAAATGTTCGCGGATTTGTTGGAGGTAACATTTTCGCGGCTATTAAACTTCGCGAAATGATACCTCCCGCGAAAGTTGCTAACTTAAAATGCGCGAAACCATTTCTAGGAATACAGTATTCTAGCTGATAGACCAACATGTACAACTTTAAGGACCAATCAATCATGTATATTCTAGCTGATAGGCCAACATGTACAACTTTAAGGACCAATCAATCATGTATATTCTAGCTGATAGACCAACATGTACAACTTTAAGGATCAATCAATCATGTATATTCTAGCTGATAGGCCAACATGTACAACTTTCAGGACCAATCAATCATGTAGCAAAATGATTAATCAAAATATAAATAATTTCATCTACATTATTTGTGTATATTCTCAGTCTAACAGTATTCTAAGAACAACTTTTTATAACTATGATATTGTAAAATCATCACGTAATGGGCTTTAAAAACTTCTACATACCATCAGTGTCTAGCATTCTTTGATTGGAGGTCATATAACAAACAACGGTCTGAATCAATGTACTTTGACTTTTGATACATATTTAAGTATAATATAATAGGTGCATTTTAACAGGAACATTAAAATTTCACCAAAACCAAGTTTTCAAACAAGGATAACATTCCCACTGATCCTAGGTGCATAAATTGACATGCATAAATACCAGTTACCATTGTGAAAATACTTTTTGAGATACATGCATGTGACACAGATAAATTTAATTGCCTGTCTCATGATTTCACCAATCGAAAATATTTCATTTGAAACTCTGGTAGGAAAAATGATAATGGTGATCAAGCTATCTTGAAACACACTATATTTAAAAAAAAACTCAAGAAAACATGAAGCCTCAATATCTTCCACTGATTCAATTTGTCATCAAATTCTGTTGACAACAATTTGACAGATTTGTTGATAACCAACTAACACTATTTGATACTTTATATATAGCAAACAAAATTTATATAAACTCAAGTGAATATACAAAAAGGACTAGTCTTCTTTCATTTCTAGCATTTTTTAAAAAAATCACTTTCACCTTTCGAGAATGAAAAACCTGGAAATAAAAAGCATCAACAAATTCCACAGCAAATAAAGAAGAAAGCAGCAGGACAATCCACAGTACAGATCACACATTAATGACATCTCAGCAAATCAAGGATCACAGCTGAACAAAGAACAGTATGTCAGAAATAAAGCAGATCAAAACGCTACCATATATACATGAGATCACACATGAAATACGACAAAATCAGATTCAGGAAATATAAACATAAAATCCATGATCTCACTTGGTTCAACAAGTTTGTTAATGCAAAATGTAGTATATCTTGGGTTGGTTAAGAAACATGTTCATTATAGACTTATATTGGTCTCTCTTGACAATTTGTTCCAGATGGTACTATAGTATCCATTGCCACAAGGGCTCTGAAAGTGAATTGATGCCAATTTCCCTGGCAATGCTGAGCAGTAGACAAGGGACATACTGGTACAACTTTGGGAAAGGTTTTTGGAAGAATTTTCGGAACAATTTGAGATTTTCGAAGTATTTGATGTTTTAGGAAGATTTTGAGATCTTTGGATGAATTGAAATTTTTGTAAAGGCTAAGACATAGTATAACAAATTGTAGAACCAGGTGATATACGGAGCATAAAACATCCATAATAAGCAGTGAGATCACACAGAATGTAAAGTGCTGTAAAACTTGATGTGATATTTGGGATAAAATTCTGTTCTTACCCCAGGCTGGAAGTCATTTATCTGCATGCATATAGTAAGGTATAAATATCAAATACATATAGATCTACATCTACTAATTAATGTAATAAAAAAAGCTGGTTACATATACAGTAGAACTTTTATACCTCAGACTGCCTTTAGACCAAGAAAATAGTATATGCCATCTACCGTTACAGTATATAAGTTTACTAGGACTGAAGAATATGCTCAAGGTTAAAATTTAATCTAGAGTGTTTGAGGCATCGAAGCTCTACTGTTGTTTATATTATGGGTTAAGAATGAAGATATATATGCATGGGGACAGTCAGGCTTAAATTTCACATGTCAATGTTCGTTATATGTATTGCATACTGTCGGCACAATAAAACCTGTAGCTTAAATCTCGCTAGAATAGAAGTGAATGCTGTCAGGACAAATTCTTTAGACAAGAGGACCCAAAGAGCCCTAGGTCGCTCATCTGTTGTTGTTGTGCATGCAAGCCCTGTGGTTTGACCTAGTGACCTAGTTTTAGACGATATATCGCACTTGACCTAGATTTTGTTGAGATGATTATTGGGACAAAGTTTCAAAAAGATAAGACCAAAATTGTGACCTCTAGTAACTATACAAGGTTTTTCTATGATTTGACGCTGTGACCTAGTTTTTGACCCCGAATGACCAATATAAAACTTGACCTTGATTTTGCTCAGATGATCATTGTGGTTAGGTTACATAAAGATTAGGCAAAAATTGAGACCTCTAGTCATTATACAAGGTTTTTCTATGATTTGACCTTGTGGCCTAGTTTTTGACCCCGGATTAACCAATATCAAGCTAAACCTATATTTTGTTGAGATGATCATTGTGACCAAGTTTCATAAAGATTAGGTCAAAATTGTGACCTTAAGTGACTACACAAGGTTTTCTAATGATTTGATATAATGACCTAGTTTTTGACCCCGGATGACCCCATATCGAATTAATCTAGATTTTGTTGAGATAAACATTATGATCAAGTTTCATAAAGATTATGTGAAAATTGTGACCTCTAGTGACAACAACAGGTTTTTCTATGATTTGACCTTGTGACCTAGTTTTTGACCCCTATTGCCCCAATATCGAACTTGACGTAGATTTTGTTCAGATGATCATTGTGACCAAGTTTCAATTACGATTGGGTCAAAGTTGTGACCTCTAGTACACAAGGTTTTTCTATGATTTGACCTTGTGACCTAGTTTTTTACCCCGGATTACCCAATACCGAGCTTGACCTAGATTTTCAGAGAAGTAAAGGTACTGGCTACACAATGTCTCGGCGCAGCGCTTAGTCGTTAAACTAGTTTCGTGCTATGTTGCACTCGTCAGTAACAAAGACTCCTAGATTTTGTCGAGATGATGATTGTGACCTAGTTTCATAAAGATTAGGCCAAAATTGTGACCTCTAGTGACTACACAAGGTTTTTCTATGATTTGACCTTGTGACCTAGTTTTTGACCCTGGATGACCCAATATCGAACTTGACCGAGATTTAGTTGAGATGATCATTGTGACTAAGTTTCATAAAGATTAGGCCAAAACTGTGTCTTACAGTGTCTACACAAACAAATTGTGGAAGGACGACGGACAGACGATGGACGGACGAGACGAAGAGTGATCACAAAAGCTCACTCTGTGACTTTTTGTCAGTAATTGAGGGAGATTGTAATTGAAGGATTATAATTTACACCATGATAAATGTATGTTGGTTCCTCTGTAAATACTGGTCCTAAGCCAGGATTAGAAAGGATGAAGGTTGTCATTTTGCTAGCGATCCAGTCATTAAACAAGAGAACAAAGATGCTACTGAAACCTACAAGGTGTTTAATGTGCGTGATAGCATGAAGAGCAAAGTAAGTAAGTATTAAGTTTCTTTGTTTACCACTGTGTTACTATAAGCTAGATGGTAATTGATTGTGTTATATAATCTTCAATATATAGGATATGTAAAGATGTATATACACAAGCATAGCACTATATGTATACATGGTCGTATGACACAACCAGAAATTGACTTAGTAGAATTATTTTTTTAAAATTAAACAGAATACTCAATGCTTCACTATGACTCAGATCAATTTCTTGATTGTTATAACACATTCAATCTGATTATATATAAATATAACAGATACACGGTTTAGCCAAACAAGAGGGCCCAAGGGGCCCTTGGTCGCTCACCTGTTGTAGCAGTACTTGCAATACCTGTGATTTAACCTAGTCACCTAGTTCTTGGCCCAATATGACGCAATATCTTACTTGACCTAGATTTTGTTGAGATGATCACTCTGACCAAGTTTCATAAGGATTAGGCTAAAAGTGTGACCTGTAGTGACTACTCTAGGGTTTTTCTATGATTTGACCTTGTAACCTAGTTTTAAACCCTAGATGACCCAATATCGTACATGACCTAGATTTTGTTGTGATGATCATTGTGACCAAGTTTCAATAAGATTAGGTCAAAATTGTGACCTCTAGTGACTACACAAGGTTTTTCTATTATTTGACCTTGTGACCTAGTTTTTGACACCGGATAACACAATATCGAACTTGGCCTAGATTATGTTGTGATGATCATTATGACCAAGTTTCATCAAGATTAGGTCAAAATTGTGACCTCTAGTGACTACACAAAGTTTTTCTATGATTTGACCTTGTGACCTAGTTTTTGACCCCAGATGAACCAATATAGAACTTGACCTAGATTTTGTTGAAATGATCATTGTGACCAAGTTTCAAAATGATAAGGCCAAAATTGTGACCTCTAGTGTCTACACAAGCAAATTGTTGACAGACGACGGACGGACGACGGATGAAGAGTGATCACAAAAGCTCACTCTGTCACTTTGTGACAGGTGAGCTAAAAACAAGTACAATTCAAATATCCATATCTGTTCATTAGAATTTATAGATTTCAACAATATTTATCAGAATTGTTGAAACCAATATAATTATGCTTGCACTTATCAATTCAATATATCTGGACACAATTGTACACAATTTTTAATGATAATAGGTTGTTAATTTAAATTTAATTCAACCTGACTACATTTTTACAACATAAAGTTCCACTGATAAAACTTTTTAGGTACAGTAGAACTTCGATGCCTCCAACTACCTTCGGACCGGGGAAATAGTTTGAGTCATCTACCTGTTCGAGGCATCTATGGTATTCAAGAATACTCGTATGCATGGGTATAAGTTCGAACTGATGTTGGTACGTGTATACGTACAAATCGTGTGTGTACATTGCATAATTTATGTGTATAACTAATATAGGTCTATAATTTTTTTGTAATATTATTCATTACAATAATGAAACAAGATAGTTTGACAAAACTGACAGGAAATCAGATGTATCTCTTATCAGCTCTTTGAGTGTCCAAATGTGTAAGGTTTCTCGTTAAATAGCATATTTATATAAAAGTATAAAGCTGCGAGCCACAGAATATCCCCATGTCCAAGGTCAAATTCGACTACAAATTAATAAATAGAAATGTAACAGATTATTTAAAAAAAATTGAAAAACGATTATTTTATTCTGATTTATTGTTGTTTCTGATTTTTATTAAGAAACAAGACTGCGTTCACTAAACGCTTATGCCCCCTGTGGAAGCCTTGTCCATAAATAAGTCTAAGTCCAAAATTAGGTCAAGGTGAAGGTCAAAATGGGGTTAGGTGGTACAGGCGTGTGGAGAGTGTTCATACACAACATCCATGCAAGTATGAAAGCTTTGTAGCAAGCCATATTAATGCAAGAAGAAACGGTCAATTTGGGTTAACCAGGACGGACGGACGAACGGACGAACAGACGAACGGACGGACAGGTGAATCACTATATGCCTCCCCATCTATCGATAGGGGGGCATAAAAATAAATATTATTAAGTTACAATTTACTGGACAGCCTTCATTAACTATTTAATGTTTGTATAAAGTGTTTAAAAACTCTTTATACAATGCAGTCTAACACAAACAATTGTTTGGTACAATAATTATCACAACTTGTCCCCGACTACCTGCGGTCGAACAATGGATTTCAACAGTCAATGAAAGGTGCGAAAACATGTATTGTTCGACTTATCTACGGTTAAATCATAGCAAGGGACCGTCCAATCAGTTCGAGTGTTCGACCTAGATACTGTTCGAGTCATCTACTGTTTTACCATATGCATAAAGAAGGGCTTTTGCCGGGACCGAAGAACCAGTTCGAGGCATCTAGGGTGTTCGAGGCAAGTACTGTTCGAGGCATCGAAGTTCTACTGTATTTTAAAACCATATGGATATTTGCAATTGTAATAAAACTTAGAACAAAGATCTGATGGCTTCTATGAAGACCAATTCCCTATTAAGGCCAAGTTTTTTTGCTCTTATTGGCAAAACTTTACAGAAATTACAGTATTGAAATACAGATGAATTAAAGCTGTGTCATGATATGCTCATACCACCTGAATGTGAATAGTATTTGATGATTATTTCACAAATGATAACATACATGTAAGGTGATTATTAATAACAGTCATATACATGATTATGTGTATACAAAGTATTCTATTATATAATACACTGAAATTATGAGAGATATTTGTTCATTTTGATTACATGAAACTGAGTAGAAGGAAGGCTGTTGTGAAGTACAAGTATATACCTGCAGTATGACGATGGCATTTTCCACGGATAAATCATCCGAAGGGAGACCTTCACTTTTCCATATGAGTTGTTCACTTTCTGTGCACAGAAAACGTCGCATCTCAAATGCATTGATGCCAAGAGCTTCGCGCCAGTTAACCAGACATGAGTGGCGCACATCTTCTGGAGCCTGTGAGAGGTATGCCACAAAGCCAGCAGCCAGCAGCACCCTCTTAGGCAACTCCTTTAATTCTTGGTCTAGCTCTCCAACCTAGAGGTAAAATAGTAATTGGGAAATCTTTCAAAAGGATATAAAATAAATTACTGTAAAATCACAATATTTCGCGAGGGTTTAATTTTCGCTATATTCGCGAGTTCGATAAATTCGCGAAAATTGATGCTCGTGAAATTATTACTGTAATAACAGCTTCTAATATGTTACTCTTCAATATTGAGTGACACCATTACTATCTACTCGGAATTGATAAAACACTACGCTGACTTTTGTCTGATAAATTAACTTCATTTGATTAATATTTACAAAAAGTTAACGATACAACAGAAAATGTGACCATAAAATATTTCTGTCAAGTTCAATTGCAATGAATGTGTACCAGTATAAAAACACTGTCTATAGGTACAATATTTAACACCTTCGGCTATTGCTTGTTCCGATCATCTCGGAAACAATGGACAGAATACAATATACTTTCACAGTTTTCTCATTACACAATAGGTATGTCTTGTTTGGCTTAATGGAGTACTAATAAAAACCAACAAGTTAAGCCACTCGGCCAATTAAAAATCAATGCGCTTGACTGTTATAGTATACAACAGTAGTCGTAATTATCGGAGTGATTATCACGCTGTGGAAACTAAATAATGTACCAGGGATATTTCCGCGAAAGTAAAATTTTATTTCTTTCTGAAATTTGAAATTCGCAAACATTAACCCTCGCGAACTACTTCTTATTAGAAATTCGCAAAAATTTAGCCTCGCGAAAATAAATGTTTTTACAGTAATACACACTAAAATTTGGAAATTTAAATGACATCTGATGTATCCCTTAAATTGTTCCTTAACACAGGTTAGACACTTTAATATATAGAACATCTTACACTATATTACCTGATTATTCCAACGAGTGTATTCACCATCAAGTTTGGACACTAACGTCTCGGCAGCGAGAATAGTTTCATTCTCTTTGTCAAGTTTGATCTTGAGTTCTGCAGCTTCCTTTGTTAAAGTCTCAAACCTGTGTCGGTATTGAGCAACTTTCTGATCAACTTCATCCAAAGCTCGACTCAACTTCTCCATTCTTGATTCGGCTTTCTGTAAGTTCCTGGGAAACAAAAGGTTTACAATCATACCGCATGCAGGGCTTTTGTTTGACTCTTGAAACTGCATTTTGACTCTCAAATTTGAAACAGTTTAAGCTTAAGAAATTTGCTATACTATTATTATGAAGTCTTCACAGAAAACAACAGCTTTTCAAAGCACATCTTCAATTAATGGTGATACTATTCTTTTAATTCCCATCAAGCCAGAGACATTTAAAGATTCTGCCACACATTTGTCTTCAACATGCAACATAAGTAACAAAATGTGTTTGCAAGAGTTTAATAAAAAGCTTTGCCTACAGATAAGAAATACAGTACATACTTCTTCAAGTCATTCTGTTCCTTCTCCAGTGGCTCTATCTTCTCTAACACATATGAGTACTGGACATTGGCACGAACCCAGCCTGCTAGAGGTTCTGCAGCAACTGATGCTCGTTTTGCATTCTGGAAAGTTTTCAAAGAACTACTTTATTCTTTATCAAAATAACATGCTGAGTGTTAGTTTTTGAAGTACTAAACCTTATGCATCCTCATACATCAGTGGTTAGTCAAGTTCCCAGACTACCCCCTGATTCAATTCCCTTCATTCCGACCGCAAACCTAAAAATAGCTCATTTCGTGGTCATCTGGTGATTCCGTCTATCGTTCAATCAGTGCGCTCGGTACGCTTTACGGTACGGATAAAATGTAAACATGGATTGAGTTATGGGATTTAAATATTTACGAACTTAATTAGATGAAGTACACATCTAATTAAATATAGTTTATAAAGCAGCCGTAAATAATTTCAGAGAGTACTGTACGAAGAGTTAGACATATCGTGATATGAAATCAGTCTTTGACGATAAGTGTCCGGGACGTGAAGTCGTGATTCGAAATGGATCTAAAGCTTTGTCACAAATGCAATTGGCAATTACAATAAGCCGTAGACATTAAATCTAATTGAATAATTATTAATAAAAGTGAAACTGTGACTGTGTGTACATGAACGCCTCGGACGGAAGTAAACAAATTCGTAAACATTCGTCAGTTTTGCCGCCAGGTGCGCTCGGAATTAACTTATTCGCCCTCGAGGAAAAAAATAGTGAAATTATTCCATATCCAGCTTATTCTGATGTTAAGGTAATTAATAAATGATTTTCATGTTTTATTGTTCTGAATACTATCTCAAAATCGATGCAAAAACATTGCAAATATTTTTTTCTTCGATTGATTTTCAGAACGATAAATTTGAATATTTTGTTTGATATAGCTCGATTTTGATTGGACGATGACAGGAAAAACCCTGTAACAAATATTAGTCATTGCTATAAATAGAAATGAATGAAATGGATTTGATTGGTTGATTTTTCGTTCGTTGCGCTGGAAAAGCTTGGTTTTGATATCACAGGTGAAGAATACTCTGGTGAACGAGAATGAACCTTATGAAACAATATGACAAATCACTATATTGTGTACAGTACATATACAGTATATTTTTAGAAAATACACTATCAAAAGTTACCAGTTTAAGAAAATCATCTAATCGATACATGTTTGCTAAAGTGATGCCAAATATTTCTTTACAATAAATTTTAAACAAGAGCAGTCCACGAACAGCGCGCTCCACTATTCGCAGCGCCATGATAGAATAGTACAATCATTATGTATTCAAAACAAAATGCTTCATAACAGCAGCATTACCCTCTGCTGTGTAGAGGTTGGGGCTTCTAAGTAAAACAAGAGGGCCCACAGGGCCCTAGGTTGCTCACCTGTGCACATTGATCAAGTAGAACCATGTTTTTTTTTAAAAGTTGTTTCCAATCAGTTGTCATGGCAACCAGAGTTCTGCATGGGATATAATCTTTTAACTATTTTTAGAAAGGATAACCCAAGGAATATTGTTACCCATTTAATATGAAATTCAACCAGTACTTTTAGAGGAGGAGATTTTACTATGGATATATAGGGGAAAACAGCGCCCCACCCACTAGCGGCCATGTTTTTAGACGAATCAGGACAAATATGTCAATTTTGTAAGAGGGTCACCCAACAACTATTTCTGTAAAATTATTTTGAAATCTGGCAAGGGGTTGATTTTTTTATGATTTTTAAAAAGATTTTCCTATTGGTTGCCATGGCAACCAGAGGTCTGCATGGAATGTAATTCTTTTAGCTAGTTTAAGAAAGGATCACCCAAGGAACAATTTAACCAATTTATAACGAAATCCAACCAGTCCTTTTAGAGGAGAAGATTTTTAAATATTTTACTATAGATATATAGGGAAAAACAGCACCCCACCCTCAGGCGGCCATGTTTTTTGACGAATCAAGACACATATGTCAATTTTGTAAGAGGGTCACCCAACAACTATTTCTGTAAAATTATTTTGAAATCAGGCAAGCGGTTGATTTTTTTAAAGATTTTCCTATTGGTTGCCATGGTTGCCCAACCAGAGTTCTGCATGGAATACAATTTTTTTAGCTATTTTAAGAAAGGACCACCCAAGGAACAATTTAACCAATTTATAATGAAATCCAACCAGTACTTTTAGAGGAGAAGATTTTAAAGATTTTACTATAGATATATAGGGAAAAACAGCACCACACCCACTGGCTGCCATGTTTTTAGACGAATCAAGACAAATATGTCAATTTTGTAAGAGGGTCACCCAACAACTATTTCTGTAAAATTATTTTGAAATCTAGCAAGCGGTTGATTTTTTATGATTTTTTTAAAGATTTTCCTATCGGATGCCATGGCAACCAGAGTTATTTATAGATTACAATTCTTTTAGCTATTTTTAGAAAGGACCACCCAAGGAACATTCCTGTGAAGTTTGGTTGAAATTGGTCAAGTGGTTTAGGAGGAGAAGTCAATTGAATGAAATGTTGATGCACGCACAGACGTACGGACGACGGACGAAGAGTGATCACAATAGCTCACCTAGGTGAGCTAAAAAGGGGATAATTTGGGCAAATTATGCAGGACCGTTACCTACTCATGTGTAGGTCCTCTAGGTCATGATGGTAAACAAATAAGCATTTCTTAGTCCAAAACGGGACATATTTTCAACAAAATGCTAAATAGTTATCTTCTCCTGCGTAGGGGTTGGGGTCATGATGGTGAACAAGTATGCAAAGTATCAAAGCAATATATCAATGCACTTTGAAGATACTAGAGGTTAAAAAACCTGTACCTAAACTTTAACATTTGCATTTCCAAGTCCAAAAGGGGGCATAATTTCAACAAAATGCTTGATAGAGTTACCCACCCCTGTGTAGGGGTTGGGGTCATGATGGTGAACAAGTATGCAAAGTATCAAAGCAATATGTCAATGCACTTTGAAGATATTAGAGGTTAAAAAACCTGTACCTAAACTTTAACATTTGCATTTCCAAGTCCAAAAGGGGGCATAATTTCAACAAAATGCTTGATAGAGTTACCTACCCCTGTGTAGGGGTTGTGGTCATGATGGAGAACAAGTATCCATAGCAATATATGAATGCACTTTGAAAATATTAGAGGTGAAAAAACCTGTACACAACTTTAACATTTGCACTAAGTTGAAAATATGGGGCATAATTTCACCAAAATGCTTAATAGAGTGACATACCCCTGTGTATGGGTTGGGGTCATGATGGTGAACAAGTATGCAAAGTATTAAAGCAATATGTCAATGCACTATGAAGATATTAGAGGTTAAAAAACCTGTACCTAAACTTTAACATTTGCACTATTTGCACTAAGTAGAAAAAGAAGGCATAACTTCAACAAAATGCCTGATAGAGTTACCTACTCCTGCATATGGGTTGGGGTCATGATGGCGAACAAGTATGAAAAGTATGAAAGCAATAACTCAAAGGACTTATAGAATATAAGAGGTTAAAAAAATACCTGTACCTAAACTTTAACAAAAGTGTTACGCCGCTGACGCAGACGCTCAGGTGACTGCAATAGCTCCCCTTATTCTACGAATAGTGGAGCTAAAAAACCTACCTTAGTTTCAAAAGAATCTCTATTTTTCTTCAGAAGTTCTTCAACACCTTCACGAATGTCAGAATTAATCTTCCTAGCATCAAATGTCTGAATCTCTTCTTTTACTCCTCTCTTAGCCAAAAAACTGAAATATCAACAGATAAATTCAGACATTTCAGAATTTTACCAACCTGGAAAGATCACGGGGCAGAACTACTGGACTGCTGGGGCAAAGTGTTCAGATAGGTGTCAGAACACTGGACTGCTGGGGCAAAGTGTTCAGATAGGTGGCAGAACACTGGACTGCTGGGGCAAAGTGTTCAGATAGGTGTCAGAACACTGGACGGCTGGGGCAAAGTGTTCAGATAGGTGTCAGAACACTGGACTGCTGGGGCAAAGTGTTCAGATAGGTGTCAGAACACTGGACTGCTGGGGCAAAGTGTTCAGATAGGTGTCAGAACACTGGACTGCTGGGGCAAAGTGTTCAGATAGGTGGCAGAACACTGGACTGCTGGGGCAAAGTGTTCAGATAGGTGTCAGAACACTGGACTGCTGGGGCAAAGTGTTCAGATAGGTGGCAGAACACTGGACTGCTGGGGCAAAGTGTTCAGATAGGTGTCAGAACACTGGACTGCTGGGGCAAAGTGTTCAGATAGGTGTCAGAACACTGGACTGCTGGGGCAAAGTGTTCAGATAGATGTATCATCAGATAGTGGCTTATGGTGGGATTTATATTCAAATATAATGATAATCAGTCCTAAGTTTTACAATGATATACTTTGGAATTATCACAACAAAGCTTTGATGGGTATAATTGTTGAACAGTAATATAGCCATACCTCTTCATGCTGACCCAAGATGTATCGTATATACCCATCAGTCTTAGAACACCTTCCAAAATATCCCTGATAACAGGAGGTGGTGCACGCAGTGACCGGATTTCCGACAATGACTCAGTTTTGATATTTCCTACAGCAGTTTTTGCAGCCTGGACGAGTGGTTCAACTTCAGCCAACTCCTTGTCTATAGCTCTCTTACGTTTGTCAAGTATTTTGTTCTCTTCAGCTGCTTGTCCTTTCAACACTTCCATCTCATTCTTTTGTTCATTTGCATTCTAAAAATTTAAACATAATATTAATCAATGGTCTATTTATTCAAGTTAAAGGTCACAGTGACCTTGACATTTTACCTACTGACCTCAAGACAATACAAGAGGGCCATTTGGCCCTAAAGCTCTCTCCTGATGAATAGGAGTTAAGGAAGAATCAGTATTTGTTATGATATGACCTTAATATTTTATGTAGATTTTACGAATACACACTTTATGGCCAGGTTTTATAAAGATGAGGTAAAAAATGTGACCTCTGTAGTATAAACAAGGTTTTACTTTGATGTAATCTGGTGACCTATTTTTTGACCCCAGATGACCCAGTTATGAACTTTTTATAAAGGTTCACATTGTTACCAAGTTTCATTAATATTATGTCAAATATGTGACCTCTAGCGTGTTAACAAGGTTTTTCTTTGAATTGATCTAGTGACCTAGTGTTTTACCCCAGGTGACCCAGTTGTGAACTTGACTTAGATTTCATAGTTTCACATTGTGATTACGTTTAATTAAGATAATGTATGAGTGCTAACATGGTTTTTCTTCAATGTGACCTAGTCTTTGACCCCAGATGACCCAGTTACAAACTTGACCTAGATTTCATAGAGTCAAACATTGTGACCAAGTTTCATAAAGATTAAGTGAAAACTGTGACCTCTAGAGTGTTAACAGTCCAATTGTTGACGAAGGATGGTGGACGGTAGACGCCGGACATAGGGTGATCACAAAAGCTCACCTTGAGCACTTCGTGCTCAGGTGAGCTAAAGAGTCATTTACAGGAACAGTTGATGACCAACCTCTATGTAAAGCTGACCGACCGACAGACTAACAGACATTAACGAAACAATATACCCCCTCTGCTTGTAATTGGGGACATAAAAAAAGCAAATAAATCTATATTACCTGCATGCTCTCAGTGATATGTGAGAGAGCCTGATCTGCTTCATTCTGTTTCTCCGCAAGTAATACACTTTGTTCACCAGCCTTCCTCTTCAATTCATCCACCAAATGTTTGGCTTCATTCAACTTGGCTACACCAGCCTATAGATAGAAAATCATCCATTTATAACAGAAATTAAAGAAGACTTACCTGGTATTATATTTCTCAACAGTGGTATTTGTGCAGCATGGCGACCATTAAATGTCTCCCTGTGCATATAGTCAGTGTTGTTTGGGGAGTTATCTAATGCATTAATACTACCCAATGGTGCCATACTGAATAGGTTCCAATCCTACTATATATACCCGGTAGGTGCAATTGATTTATTTCACAACTGCTACTGCACTATTTTGGCTATGTGGCAGCCGTACAAAGTCTCCCCATACATTATAGTGTAAAATCATTAAATGTTTGTGGGGGATTTAATTTCATGGATGACCTTAACCACAAATTAAATTCCGAATGAATAATTATACCAATAAATATGTCATATTTACAGTGGTTGCTACACTTGCTTTCAAGTTCAGTCCGGTATAAGACTGGGCTTTTTGGGAAGTTTACTTGCATATAAATTATCAACATGTAATAAAAAAATTATTATATCAGTTTGATTTTTAAATGATTTCAGAAAATGTGTGTGAATTTTGATCTTGCCATTTTTTGTGATTCACAAATCCTTGAAATTACGTCCCCACGAAATGAACCACGAAATTTTGTCCCATTGAAATTAAATGATTTTACAGTGATTAAACACTGACTACATACCTGTAAATGATGTTGCCTTTTCTCAATATGTTGTTTCTTGTTACCATAGACTTGTTGGTATGTGTTGAGGAAGGCAATGTAACGTCGTGGAGTAGCCCCCATGTTAGCCTGGGCTGCAGCTTCATGCACATGCAGGAATCCCTTCAATAAGTCCTCACCACCAGACAGTTTGCGCTTATGTTGTTTCTTTTCTCCAATACTAGCTCCTGCTTCTTTGGGAGTTTTGGTGAGTAACATATATGGGATCTGAAGGAATGAGAAAAAGAAAATGCTAAAGGTACTGGAAAAGAACACTTCTTTTGGTAATGTGAAAAAGTAGAAGTTCCTTCTGAGGTTGTGTATATGTCAAAATGATTGAACTTAGAAGAATAAGGTCGTAATAGGTACAAAAAGCCGTTTTGAGAAAACAGGAAAAAATGTCTGAAAACTACTCTTTACTTTATAAAAAAAAACCTTCTCTACTTCAGTTAGGTCACCATGACCTCTTTCATATTTCATGATAAGAGGGCTCAAAGGGCGCTAGGTCATTGATGCAGGCTACACATATTCAGTCACTAATTGGGGTAATGACTGTAAGTAAATAGATCGGGTCTATGGAGACAAGGGTTAAGAAATAAACACCTTTATCATACTGTCACGACTCCATCCTTCCATCCATTGAACGGCACACTCCTTGTACAACGCTGGGTTACTCTCACAGTTCAAGATAAACTTGTTGTTTGTGCAGTCCATAATTAAGGCTATATGAAGATTGGTCTTTATTCCTGAATGAAAATATAACCCAATCTCAGCTTAGCCATTTAGAACAATAATTATTTACCGACGAAAACTTATTATTTCAACAACAGCCTAGTTTATGAAGATAAATATTAGTGAGCAGATGATTTGTTTGAATGTCAAAATATTTTCAGTGAATGTTGGCTAATGTACAGGAATTTCATTAATTCATATGAAAAACAATTTGAAATGAAATCGCTAAAATTAATTAACCAAATTTCAAACCAAGTAAAAACTTCCCAATTTAGGGTAATTACTAAAATTATTCCAGAAATAATGGCGTTCAGTATAGGTTGAAATCCCACTATAGGTGCACATTGCTAGGCGATGACGCCCATCACTACACATTTGAATCCCATTAACTAGGAAACAAAATTAAGAAGCATACTTTCATCTTCAAGTACTTACTCTGAGCAAAGAAGTTGATCAAAGTTCCTCTGAAGCCAGCTTCTGATGCCATGTCTCTGAGTGGTGACAACAATGGTTCCAGTTCTTCTGGTGAATACAAGCCAGGTACCTCACCAGCTGATAGTAAACTATTAACCAGTTCCAGGAATGTTGGATCAGTGAAATGATGATCCTCTAACAACAGCACAACTTGTTCACCTTCGATACCAGCTTGTTGCATCACCTAACAATACAAGCAGTGTGAAATGGTGCAAGAACTTAACTCAAACAATAATGTTAGAAACTTAGAAGGGTTTTTAACACAAAAGCTTATACCTTCCACAAAGGGCCATAACTCCTATCTACACTTAATGGTTGTCATGTGTGGTTGGGATTGTTTTTAAGACTGCACATGTATGTCATGCCACAATTTTTCTGCAACTGGCTGACCAATCGATGAACTGACCGACTGACTGACTGACAACAAATAGACCAACTGACAACCAAATGGCCAACCAACTGACTGACAATCAACCGCCCGACAAATCATTCATAAGATCACTCATACAACTTATAGCCCTTTAAAACTTTGCTTGTACGAGTATATTAAAATGATAAAGGGACATACAGATTACACTTACAGCCTTAAGATCATTCTTAAAATGTTTGACAGAGTATCCTCTTGAAATCTTAGGCGAGAATGTTGTCATCTGGTGCATATGAGCCACGAGGGACACTGCAGTCCTACGACCAACCCCGCTATGACCTGCCATCAGTAGAGAACCTCCAGGTTTGGTTAGAACACGATCAACACGAGCCATAATATCCAATACCTCATGGAATATTAGAATGTCAAGGTCACGGTTCTCACGCTCTGAAAAACGAAGAAAAACAATCATAGTTGTTGTTGTTTGTGTTAGACTGAGACCGTTATTAACACATGGACATTCAGTTTTGTCCCAGCTAATTGACCAATGACCTCCAGCTTTTAAGGGAAAAACAATGGTTTAATATATATTCCAAAAGATGACAAAAACAATACCAAGGAATGACTGATGTCCCCTTCATGACACATGTAGTAACAATGACATAACATACCCTTTTATTACATGTATTTCAAGCAACAAAAGCATGTCTTCTTCACAGTGTGTGTTTTGGTTTATCCTAACACCAGATTGACGGTAATTTGGTGTTATCACGGAAATACTCTGGCACAATGGTTTTGCATCAAAGAAGTATTTTTATATTTTCCTACCTCGGTCACATCAATATGCAGGAACCTTCTTGGTAATACTAGGTAATGTTCATTATAAAATGTCCATGAAAATGAACCAATAGGCGAATGTTATAAAGCCCAAGGATTTCCCACAAAACATTTCAAAGAAAAGATTTCATACCATAGAATTTGATTCCTTTCTCGATGATAGCTTTGAGATCATCTGCAGCCAGTTTACCGAGGTGTTTACCACAAGGTGGCAATGGTGCCCCGGCGGCTGACGGTGCTGCAGCATCTCTTCTAGCACCCCATGTCACGAAAAACTCCTCTGTGTCAGAGAGAACAATAGATGATTAGTATAGATGGTTGATTAGTTGATTATACTAATATATAATACTACATCAAGTGTAAACCAAGTTTTAAGATCTTATATTCTCAACACTTCATTTCTGATGTTATCCCTAGCAAGGAGGTAGTATAGCAATGGTGGTTTGAATCACTGTTAAAGCATATTTATTAACTGTTTTTTTACACAATAATAACAATACTGAAGTATATTGTGTAAAACATACACAATGAGTTCCAAGTACATACAACCTGATAATACTTACTTTCAAGGTCATCAAATATGTTAGCCGACCAGTCACTTCTCACAACATTCATCAAAACATTGTCAAACTTGTTCTCTCCATCCTGACCAACGATCCTGTCACGGAACAATCTACGAGCTTCGTAACTGAAGATTTCTAGAACATGGTCGCTAGTATTGTCCTTAGAGCCACCAGTTAGGTCATACCTGAGATAACTGAGTACCCAGTTTGTTAGATCTCGTGGTGTGAACAGATAGTGACTGTAATCATCTACTGTAAACCTAGACTTCAGCTGTAAAACAAGTGATATTTGTACAATATGTTTATATATAGCCCTCACTATGACAGTCATAGTAACCTTGACCTTCAATCTGCTGACCAAGCTTGCTTCCCTTTGGCACAACAAGCTTGTATCTCTCCATGTAGTGAGGTATAACCTTGTTGTGCTAAAGAGACGAACTTTTGGCTTCATCTGCAAGAAACAATCAAGATTTCTACTATGTTGGATGACTGTTTGCTCAAAATGTTCTGTATTGATTAAATAAACATGATGGTTGGAAAGTGCTCTCTCAAAGGTCTGCTAATACACACCTAATAATTAGTTCTAGTATGTATTATAAAAGGGTGTTCAGACTGTATGATCCACACAAAGTAGCAATTTTTCAAGTAAAAAAAGCTTCCAACATAATCAAACAAATTGAAAAGATGAGGTTGTGTTAAAGTTTGAGCTTAGAATACCTACCTCATCATAGAGTTGTACCATGGAGCCAGCTAATGCATGTATCTTTGAGTTGTTCCCCCATACTGGATGTCTAGCCAGCTGTCGATGTAGTATCGGCTTCAAGTATGAACTGTAAATGGCCTGTAGCTGGTCACGATCTGGATACCTGAAAATTCAACATTTACAAAATTAATATTCTCATTTTGTACTTAAATAAGACAAAAAGAAATTCCTGATGATATGCACAACTATACTTGGTACCAACTTTTCATGTGAAATTTCATTGAAATCAGATTTTATTGAAATATGACTGATTGTTAAGAAGAGCAAGTGCAAACAAACTTTTTTTTATTAAAGGGCAAATTATCATCCATCGAAAAATTCCAGACAATTTGCACACCAATGCTTGGTACCAACTATTCATGCGAAGTTTCATTGAAATCTGACCAATGATTAAGGAGAACAAGCGTGGACAAACTTTGTGGCATCCATCCAGACAGATGTCAAAAACACAAAACCACTATGTAAGAGACATAATACTTACCCAATACAGCAGATTCTGACAACAGATGTAAATCTGGGTGTAAGTTTGTGTCGACCCAATGATGTACCAGCGTTCATACTGGCTACAATCTGTACACCTTCCAAACCTACCCACTCTAAATTACTGTCATAGAATCCATTGTATGTAACAACCTGTAACAAACCAACAAAACAAGTCCATTACAAATACACCTGTATCAAACTATCACTGAATAGACATGGTTAATGTGCTGGTCACATACATGTATAAGGCACAGTCAGAACATATTTAGACTTTAGAGAACAATGAGCACCTAAAGCATAGGGTATAATACCATTGTTCACATCGGGAATATAAAGATTCACATGAAGACGGTTGGTTATGGTTTCCGGAACAATTCAGAAGTATTGATATTTTTTTGACCGCCCCTTGTACATACACTGACCTGACTCTTTGACTGCCCCTTGTACATACACAGACCTGACTCTTTGACCGCCCCTTGTACATACACTGACCTGACTCTTTGACCGCCCCTTGTACATACACTGACCTGACTCTTTGACTGCCCCTTGTACATACACTGATCTGACTCTTTGACCGCCCCTTGTACATACACAGACCTGACTCTTTGACCGCCCCTTGTACATACACTGACCTGACTCTTTGACTGCCCCTTGTACATACACTGATCTGACTCTTTGACCGCCCCTTGTACATACACTGACCTGACTCTTTGACCGCCCCTTGTACATACACTGACCTGACTCTTTGACCGCCCCTTGTACATACACTGACCTGACTCTTTGTCTGCCCCTTGTACATACACTGATCTGACTCTTTGACCGCCCCTTGTACATACACAGACCTGACTCTTTGACCGCCCCTTGTACATACACTGACCTGACTCTTTGACTGCCCCTTGTACATACACTGATCTGACTCTTTGACCGCCCCTTGTACATACACTGACCTGACTCTTTGACTGCCCCTTGTACATACACTGACCTGACTCTTTGACCGCCCCTTGTAAATACACTGATCTGACTCTTTGACCGCGCCTTGTACATACACTGACCTGACTCTTTGACTGCCCCTTGTACATACACTGATCTGACTCTTTGACCGCCCCTTGTACATACACTGACCTGACTCTTTGACCGCTCCTTGTACATACACTGACCTGACTCTTTGACCGCCCCTTGTACATACACTGACCTGACTCTTTGACCGCGCCTTGTACATACACTGACCTGACTCTTTGACCGCGCCTTGTACATACACTGACCTGACTCTTTGACCGCGCCTTGTACATACACTGACCTGACTCTTTGACCGCGCCTTGTACATACACTGATCTGACTCTTTGACCGCGCCTTGTACATACACTGACCTGACTCTTTGACTGCCCCTTGTACATACACTGATCTGACTCTTTGACCGCCCCTTGTACATACACTGACCTGACTCTTTGACCGCCCCTTGTACATACACTGATCTGACTCTTTGACCGCGCCTTGTACATACACTGACCTGACTCTTTGACTGCCCCTTGTACATACACTGACCTGACTCTTTGACCGCCCCTTGTAAATACACTGACCTGACTCTTTGACCGCCCCTTGTAAATACACTGACCTGACTCTTTGACCGCCCCTTGTACATACACTGACCTGACTCTTTGACCGCCCCTTGTACATACACTGACCTGACTCTTTGACCGCCCCTTGTAAATACACTGACCTGATTCTTTGACCGCCCCTTGTACATACACTGACCTGACTCTTTGACCGCGCCTTGTACATACACTGACCTGACTCTTTGACCGCCCCTTGTAAATACACTGACCTGACTCTCGAAGTAGAAAGTTAATTTTGACCCAAAATCATTTGTAGAAAATACACAATAATTGTAATCTTGTATTGTTCTTGTCTTTCTAGAAACATTTACTAGTATATAAATCAGTCCAGAACACATCAACAAATTTATACCTGAGACACTACAAGTGTGATCAACACCCTCATTTCTTTCAGTAGGGTCAGTAATATTATTGCCCTTTAATGAGAAAGCTAATATAGGCTAACTTGTCCTATCCCACTTGTGATGAAATATGATACATTGTTAAATTAAGTAGGGTCAGTAGGTCATTTTTTTCTTTAACACAAATGAACAAATTGTAAAAATGCAGGAAGCCAGGATAGACAAGAGTAAGGATATACCTGTTGTAAGAAGGCAATCAGCTGACAGGTTCCCCATTTATCAGGTTTGGGTAAATTGATATCCTTCAGATATAACACCATTCTCTCACAATCCTTTGGTCGATAAACACGACCAGTGTTTGTATTGAGAACCATACAAGTCTGGGTAAGTTTCTGTAGGACATGGGTAGGGCTCGTTTGAGCACTACAGTGAATGACCGCCACTTGGGTGGATCGCAACTGCTCAAAACAATGTTTCAACATCATTCTGAAAAATATATTTGTATACTTGAAATGTTATTTCATATAGTTACTATAGAGTAAATTTTACTACATATTAAGAGGTTCACATGAGATTCTTTTATTCTTAAACGTCTAATCCTATTACTTAAACATACATGTAGATATGTCAATGTTTACAGAATATTTAAGTCATTAACATTTCACTGATTCATTGAGTAAAAGATGTTATTTGGTGGTTACACTGCAGAGCTTGCAATTTATATATTGCTGCCTTATTTCACAACTGCGTGCAGATTGTTTCTGTTGGGTGCTGCTTTGAGCCCTGGGTTGTCCTTGTCTTTTGTTATTGTCTGCTGACTCTAATTCAGTTATGTTTGACTGAATGAGGTGGCAGACTGTCAGAGTAGGGCTGTGTCATGTATTTGTCGCTGTTAACTGATGAGGTGGCAGACGGTCAGAGTAGGGCTGTACTGTCATGTGTTTGTCGCTGTTAACTGAATGAGGTGGCAGACTGTCAGAGTAGGGCTGCGTCATGTGTTTGTCGCTGTTAACTGATGAGGTGGCAGACTGTCAGAGTAGGGCTGTGTCATGTGTTTGTCGCTGTTAACTAAATGAGGTGGCAGATGGTCAGAATAGGGCTGTGTCATGTGTTTGTCACTGTTAACTGATGAGGTGACAGACGGTCAGAGTAGGGCTGTGTCATGTGTTTGTCGCTGTTAACTGAATGAGGTGGCAGACGGTCAGAATAGGGCTGTGTCATGTGTTTGTCACTGTTAACTGATGAGGTAACAGACGGTTAGAGTAGGGCTGTACTGTCATGTGTTTGTCGCTGTTAACTGAATGAGGTGGCTTACAGTCAGAATAGGGCTGTGTCATGTGTTTGTCACTGTTAACTGATGAGGTAACAGACGGTTAGAGTAGGGCTGTACTGTCATGTGTTTGTCGCTGTTAACTGAATGAGGTGGCTTACAGCCAGAATAGGGCTGTGTCATGTGTTTGTCACTGTTAACTGATGAGGTGGCAGACTGGCAGAGTAGGGCTGTGTCATGTATTTGTCGCTGTTAACTGATGAGGTGGCAGACTGGCAGAGTAGGGCTGTACTGTCATGTGTTTGTCGCTGTTAACTGAATGAGGTTGCAGACTGTCAGAGTAGGGCTGTATCATGTGTTTGTCGCTGTTAACTGTTCTTTTTTTAGCTCATGTTTATGTTTGTCACAGTGACTTGTACTCGTCTTGTGGGCTGTGAATGATTGTACTCATCTTGTGGGCTGTGTGTGATTGTACTCATCTTGTGGGGTGTGTGTGATTGTACTCATCTTGTGGGCTGTGAGTGATTGTACTCATCTTGTGGGCTGTGTGTGATTGTACTCATCTTGTGGGCTGTGCGTGATTGTACTCATCTTGTGGGGTGTGTGTGATTGTACTCGTCTTGTGGGCTGTGTGTGATTGTACTCATCTTGTGGGGTGTGTGTGATTGTACTCGTCTTGTGGGCTGTGAATGATTGTACTCATCTTGTGGGGTGTGTGTGATTGTACTCGTCTTGTGGGCTGTGTGTGATTGTACTCGTCTTGTTGGCTGTGCGTGATTGTACTCATCTTGTGAGCTGTGAATGATTGTACTCATCTTGTGGGCTGTGTGTGATTGTACTCATCTTGTGGGGTGTGTGTGATTGTACTCGTCTTGTGGGCTGTGCGTGATTGTACTGATCTTGTGGGCTGTGCGTGATTGTACTCATCTTGTGGGGTGTGTGTGATTGTACTCATCTTGTGGGGTGTGCGTGATTGTACTCATCTTGTGGGGTGTGTGTGATTGTACTCATCTTGTGGGGTGTGCGTGATTGTACTCATCTTGTGGGCTGTGCGTGATTGTACTCATCTTGTGGGCTGTGCGTGATTGTACTCATCTTGTGGGGTGTGTGTGATTGTACTCATCTTGTGGGGTGTGCGTGATTGTACTCATCTTGTGGGGTGTGCGTGATTGTACTCATCTTGTGGGGTGTGTGTGATTGTACTCATCTTGTGGGGTGTGAGTGATTGTACTCATCTTGTGGGGTGTGAGTGATTGTACTCGTCTTGTGGGGTGTGAGTGATTGTACTCGTCTTGTGGGGTGTGAGTGATTGTACTCGTCTTGTGGGCTGTGAGTGATTGTACTCGTCTTGTGGGGTGTGAGTGATTGTACTCGTCTTGTGGGGTGTGAGTGCTTGTACTCGTCTTGTGGGGTGTGAGTGATTGTACTCGTCTTGTGGGCTGTGAGTGATTGTACTCGTCTTGTGGGGTGTGAGTGATTGTACTCGTCTTGTGGGCTGTGAGTGATTGTACTCGTCTTGTGGGGTGTGAGTGATTGTACTCATCTTGTGGGGTGTGAGTGATTGTACTCGTCTTGTGGGGTGTGAGTGATTGTACTCATCTTGTGGGCTGTGAGTGATTGTACTCGTCTTGTGGGGTGTGAGTGATTGTACTCGTCTTGTGGGTGGTATGTGATTGTACTCATCTTGTGGGTGGTATGTGATTGTACTCGTCTTGTGGGGTGTGAGTGATTGTACTCATCTTGTGGGCTGTGAGTGATTGTACTCGTCTTGTGGGCTGTGCGTGATTGTACTCATCTTGTGGGGTGTGTGTGATTGTACTCATCTTGTGGGGTGTGTGTGATTGTACTCATCTTGTGGGGTGTGTGTGATTGTACTCATCTTGTGGGGTGTGTGTGATTGTACTCATCTTGTGGGCTGTGTGTGATTGTACTCATCTTGTGGGGTGTGTGTGATTGTACTCATCTTGTGGGGTGTGTGTGATTGTACTCATCTTGTGGGGTGTGTGTGATTGTACTCATCTTGTGGGGTGTGTGTGATTGTACTCATCTTGTGGGGTGTGTGTGATTGTACTCATCTTGTGGGGTGTGTGTGATTGTACTCATCTTGTGGGCTGTGAGTGATTGTACTTGTCTTGTGGGGTGTGTGTTTTTGTACTTGTCTTGTGGGCTGTGAGTGATTGTACTCATCTTGTGGGGTGTGTGTGATTGTACTCGTCTTGTGGGGTGTGAGTGATTGTACTCATCTTGTGGGCTGTGAGTGATTGTACTCATCTTGTGGGGTGTGAGTGATTGTACTCGTCTTGTGGGTGTGTGTTTTTGTACTTGTCGTGTGGGCGGTGAGTTTTCTTCTTGTGTGTATATTTTTTAGCCTTTCGTGCACTGCTGTTTCTGTGGAGTACCCCTTTACCTGTCGGATTTGTTATAGTTTTTTTGTCCTAAACTCCAATAAAATACTCATATAAATATATGTCTTCCAAGTGGCCATAGACTAAAAGATGTAAAAATTTGTGTATTACCCTTTTCCACACCCCTCTGGTCCTACAAGTATAAAGGGCTGCTTGTTGTCGGGGTTCAGCCATGGGGAGAAGAAATCCATGGCTCTCTGAACATCAGATGTTTTGATCACAGGAAGTGTTGTACTGTTGTTGAAATGTTCTGGGGCAAGATCAACTGTTGTCTGAATAAAACAAGTAAGAAGTTACACATAAATTGCATAAAAATTGTAAAGTTTGTCAAAAATATAATTGGGAAATTCTTCTTCAAACAAAACTATAATTGTTGTGATGATTAAAGCACCTTATCGTTTTACTGCATGAAAAATCAAAAGATTGAATAAATAAAAATGTTTTGCTTCAAATGTAACATTGAAAGGAACTGATCATTCAAGGTAAAGAACTACCAAATGCCTACGCGGGCCAAATGGTGATACACTCATTAAGTAGTCCTTAAAAATACTTTGGCCTGCCTGTAAATGGAGATATTTCTTGACAAGTGTGCACTGGAGTGATGAAATTGAGTTTAAATGCATTTAAGTATGCATGTTATGTAGTGAAACAACCATACTCTATCCACAGTCAGACAATACTGGAATAATTCAGAAATCCAGATTTGATGGGCAAGGAAGAAAGAACTTTTCTGCAGGAATTAAAAGTTATTTAATGAAAATATTAGAAGTTTTGAAGTTATAGTGGTCATTTGAAATTTCATAAGGTGAATTCTAACAATAAGACAATGTGTGTGTAAGCCAAAACAGACTTGTATCTTATTTTCAGAACTGGGCAATTGATGCCTCAGTAAGACTCCAGTAAAGTACCAGTATATCATTCCATGTGTAATGACTAACAGACACTCTTGAGTGTGCATGGGTGCAAATAGTACTACCAGTATTCTAACAAGCAGTATTTAAAACAAAATACTACAAAAGACTACTACAAATTAAAAATAATAATAAGTACACAAAAAGCAACACAAACTTGAAACAAGCAACTTAGACTGAGTACATGTAATATATATAGTAGGGATGGCAACGAGTACCCGAGTACTCGAGTACTCGTTCAAAGGTCCGATTATCGAATATCAAAATCAGTACTCGAGTACTCGGAAAAAATAAAAATAATTGTTAATCTTGTCTTGTACTGAAAGTGTCCAAGTGTTATCTGGTCTACTAAAATTACAATTAACAACGTGTCATCGATCCTTAATCGCCTCTATACGAGGTCGCTAATTGCAAGCGTAATCACAACACAGACCTGTCAATCATCGTCCGTTAATTTGTTTAAGACATGTAGCTTGTGGTTCTTTTGTTGACATCAATCCGAGTGATTGTCATCGATCTTTAATTGGCAGTTATTGTTTATTGGGTGTGACAATCGATTAAGAAATTAATTGAATATTACTTTAAATTATAATCGTTCTCATGCGTACATGAATGAATGATAACTCGACTGTGTCACGCTGTGTAAATATTACTATGTCACCGGTTGATAAGAGTATTCCCCCTTAGTTATTTATTTGTTTTGTTCGATTTTCTAGCGTTATTGACTATAAGTTATACTGTATTTACACTGTATTTTTGTTTTTTTTGTTAGTGTTTATGGTTTCAACATTCTTCTACCGATCTAGATTTGACCATCAACTGAACAGAACGGACAGGCATATTTGTAATTGAACACAAACGTTTGCAGTACAACATTTCTGTGTCCCAAATACATCATTCACATTTATAGTTTTCTGAGTACCCGAGTACTCGATCGGAAGAATGACCGAGTACACGAGTACCGATTTTAGTACTCGTTGCCATCTCTAATACCGTATAGCGGGTAATTTCTGCGGGTTTTTATTTCTGCGGGTTTTTATTTCTGCGTTTTTTGCGGTTTGAGGCTGTCCCGTGTTTTGTTACTGTCGTATTTTTCACACCTATAGTGATCGACTGTCTTTGTTTGCTTGTTTGTTTAACAATTAATGAATGGTATGTGTTATATCGTTATTGACCCTCAATACACGTTGATGTAAGTTTGACAACTGGTTCAATTTGCAACACTGTAGTTTGTGTATAATTGTATTAACGATATAGCAATACCAGGATAATATGCCGTTAAATGCATTGATTTAGTTTACCGGTAGTACATGTACTGCTGAAAATGTTCTGTTCTGTTCTGATGTTACTAAAATGAAAGACGCTGAATTCTGTATAAAATTAACAATTCAATCTAAATCATACAAGCAGTGTTATCATGTTGTTGATCATGCCGTAGTAGATACAGTAGCTATTTACCATTCGCAGAAATTTCTTCCGGTTTCTGAAATCCGCAGAAATTAATTGCCGATTTTCTGGTAGGTCGCAGAAATAAAAACCGCAGAAATAAAACCTACCCATTTTAGGCCCAAATCGCAAAATTTTCTACCCGCTATACGGTATATAGGATCCCACACATGCTTTCTTGACTATACAAAATACACAACATAAAGGCCAGCCTCTGCAAGCAGATGATAACTAGAAG
Source organism: Spisula solida (assembly GCA_947247005.1). Taxonomy (NCBI): domain Eukaryota; kingdom Metazoa; phylum Mollusca; class Bivalvia; order Venerida; family Mactridae; genus Spisula; species Spisula solida. The sequence goes on along the minus strand of OX365950.1, from coordinate 33,659,683 downwards.
ACTTTTTGGCATAAAAACTGTTTTTCTCCCACAAAGGGCCAATATTCATCCAACCTTAACTTCCTGGCAATAATGGGTGATTAATGCACAACTACGCTTGGTAATTTAAACTATTCATGTAGTCAACTAGAATGCCCCCCATAATCACTGCAAGGAGTTTACTAGAACGCTCGCCATAATCACTGCAAGGAGGCTGCTAGAACGCCATAATCACTGCAAGGAGGCTGCTAGAACGCCATAATCACTGCAAGGAGGCTACTAGAATGCTCGCCATAATCACTGCAAGGAGGCTACTAGAATGCTCGCCATAATCACTGCAAGGAGGCTACTAGAATGCTCGCCATAATCACTGCAAGGAGGCTGCTAGAATGCTCGCCATAATCACTGCAAGGAGGCTGCTAGAATGCTCGCCATAATCACTGCAAGGAGGCGGCTAGAATGCTCGCCATAATCACTGCAAGGAGGCTTCTAGAATGCTCGCCATAATCACTGCAAGGAGGCTGCTAGAACGCCATAATCACTGTAAGGAGGCTGCAAAAATGCTCGCCATAATCACTGCAAGGAGGCTACTAGAATGCTCGCCATAATCACTGCAAGGAGGCTACTAGAATGCTCGCCATAATCACTGCAAGGAGGCTGCTAGAATGCTCGCCATAATCACTGCAAGGAGGCTGCTAGAATGCTCGCCATAATCACTGCTAGGAATGCTCGCCATAATCACTGCAAGGAGGTTGCTAGAACGCTTGCCATAATCACTGCAAGGAGGCTACTGGAACGCTTGCCATAACCACTGCAAAGAGGCTACTGAAACGCTCGCCATAATCACTTCAAGGAGGCTACTGAGACGCTCGCCATAACCACTGCAAGGAGGCTACTGGAACGCTCGCCATAATCACTGCAAGGAGGCTTAGTAACTGGAATGCTCGCAATAATCACTGCCAGGTGGCTACTAGAATGCTGGCCATAATCACTGCAAGGAGGCTACTAGAATGCTCGCCATAATCACTGCAAGGAGGCTGCTAGAATGCCAAAATCACTGCAAGGAGGCTACTAGAATGCTCGCCATAATCACTGCAAGGAGGCTGCTAGAACGCCATAATCACTGCAAGGAGGCTGCTAGAACGCCATAATCACTGCAAGGAGGCTGCTAGAATGCTCGCCATACGCTCGCCATAATCACTGCAAGGAGGCTACTAGAATGCTCGCCATAATCACTGCAAGGAGGCTGCTAGAACCCCATAATCACTGCAAGGAGGCTGCTAGAATGCTCGCCATAATCACTGCAAGGAGGCTACTAGAATGCTCGCCATAATCACTGCAAGGAGGCTACTAGAATGCTCGCCATAATCACTGCAAGGAGGCTGCTAGAATGCTCGCCATAATCACTGCAAGGAGGCTGCTAGAATGCTCAACATAATCACTGCAAGGAATGCTCGCCATAATCACTGCAAGGAGGTTGCTAGAACGCCTGCCATAATCACTGCAAGGAGGCTACTAGAATGCTCGCCATAATCACTGCAAGGCGGCTGCTAGAACGCCATAATCACTGCAAGGAGGCTGCAAGAATGCTCGCCATAATCACTGCAAGGAGGCTACTAGAATGCTTGCCATAATCACTGCAAGGAGGCTACTAGAATGCTCGCCATAATCACTGCAAGGAGGCTGCTAGAATGCTCGCCATAATCACTGCAAGGAGGCTGCTAGAATGCTCGCCATAATCACTGCAAGGAATGCTCGCCATAATCACTGCAAGGAGGTTGCTAGAACGCTTGCCATAATCACTGCAAGGAGGCTACTGGAACGCTCGCCATAATCACTTCAAGGAGGCTACTGGAACGCTTGCCATAACCACTGCAAGGAGGCTACTGAAACGCTCGCCATAATCACTTCAAGGAGGCTACAGGAACGCTCGCCATAACCACTGCAAGGAGGCTACTGGAACGCTCGCCATAATCACTGCAAGGAGGCTTAGTAACTGGAATGCTCGCAATAATCACTGCAAGGAGGCTACTAGAATGCTGGCCATAATCACTGCAAGGAGGCTACTAGAATGCTCCCATAATCACTGCAAGGAGGCTACTAGAATGCTTGCCATAATCACTGCAAGGAGGCTACTAGAATGCTCGCCATAATCACTGCAAGGAGGCTGCTAGAATGCTCGCCATAATCACTGCAAGGAGGCTGCTAGAATGCTCGCCATAATCACTGCAAGGAATGCTCGCCATAATCACTGCAAGGAGGTTGCTAGAACGCTTGCCATAATCACTGCAAGGAGGCTACTGGAACGCTCGCCATAATCACTTCAAGGAGGCTACTGGAACGCTTGCCATTACCACTGCAAGGAGGCTACTGAAACGCTCGCCATAATCACTTCAAGGAGGCTACTGGAACGCTCGCCATAACCACTGCAAGGAGGCTACTGGAACGCTCGCCATAATCACTGCAAGGAGGCTTAGTAACTGGAATGCTCGCAATAATCACTGCAAGGAGGCTACTAGAATGCTGGCCATAATCACTGCAAGGAGGCTACTAGAATGCTCGCCATAATCACTGCAAGGAGGCTGCTAGAATGCCAAAATCACTGCAAGGAGGCTACTAGAATGCTCGCCATAATCACTGCAAGGAGGCTGCTAGAAAGCCATAATCACTGCAAGGAGGCTGCTAGAATGCTCGCCATAATCACTGCAAGGAGGCTGCTAGAATGCTCGCCATACGCTCGCCATAATCACTGCAAGGAGGCTACTAGAATGCTCACCATAATCACTGCAAGGAGGCTACTAGAATGCTCGCCATAATCACTGCAAGGAGGCTGCTAGAATGCTCGCCATAATCACTGCAAGGAGGCTGCTAGAATGCTCAACATAATCACTGCAAGGAATGCTCGCCATAATCACTGCAAGGAGGTTGCTAGAACGCCTGCCATAATCACTGCAAGGAGGCTACTGGAACGCTCGCCATAATCACTTCAAGGAGGCTACTGGAACGCTCGCCATAATCACTGCAAGGAGGCTACTGGAACCCTCGCCATAATCACTGCAAGGAGGCTTAGTAACTGGAATGCTCACAATAATCACTGCAAGGAGGCTACTAGAATGCTGGCTATAATCACTGCAAGGAGGCTACTAGAATGCTCGCCATAATCACTGCAAGGAGGCTGCTAGAAGCTCGCCATAATCACTGCAAGGAGGCTGCTAGAATGCGCAATAATCACTGCAAGGAGGCTACTAGAATGCTTGCCATAATCACTGCAAGGAGGTATTAGAATGCTTGCCATAATCACTGCAAGGAGGATACTAGAATGCTCGCCATAATCACTGCAAGGAGGCTACTAGAATGGTTGCCATATCACTAAAAGGAGGCTACTAGAATGCTCGCCATAATCATTGCAAGGAGGCTACTCGAATGCTCACCATAATCACTATAAGGAGGCTACTAGAATGCTCGCCATAATCACTGCTCGCCATAATCACTGCAAGGAGGCTACTAGAAGGCTCGCCATAATCACTGCAAGGAGGCTACTAGAATGCTCGCCATAATCACTGCAAGGAGGCTACTAGAACGCTCGCCATAATCACTGCAAGGAGGCTACTAGAATGCTCGCCATAATCACTGCTAGGAGGCTACTAGAATGCTCGCCATAATCACTGCAAGGAGGCTACTAGAATGCTCGCTATAATCACTGCAAGGAGGTAACTAGAATGCTCGCCATAATCACTGCAAGGAGGCTACTAGAACGCTCGCCATAATCACTGCAAGGAGGCTACTAGAACGCTCGCCATAATCACTATAAGGAGGCTACTAGAATACTGGCTATAATCACTGCAAGGAGGCTACTAGAATGCTCGCCATAATCACTATAAGGAGGCTACTAGAATACTGGCTATAATCACTGCAAGGAGGCTACTAGAATGCTGGCTATAATCACTGCAAGGAGGCTACATGAACGCTCGCCATAATCACTGCAAGGAGGCTACTAGAATGCTCGCCATAATCACTGCAAGGAGGCTACTAGAATACTGGCTATAATCACTGCAAGGAGGCTACTAGAATGCTGGCTATAATCACTGCAAGGAGGCTACTAGAACGCTCGCCATAATCACTGCAAGGAGGCTACTAGAATGCTCGCCATAATCACTGCTAGGAGGCTACTAGAATACTGGCCATAATCACTGCTAGGAGGCTACTAGAATGCTCGCCATAATCACTGCAAGGAGGCTACTAGAATGCTCGCCATAATCACTGCAAGGAGGCTACTAGAATGCTGGCTATAATCACTATAAGGAGGCTACTAGAATACTGGCTATAATCACTGCAAGGAGGCTACTAGAATGCTCGCCATAATCACTGCAAGGAGGCTGCTAGAATGCTGGCTATAATCACTGCAAGGAGGCTACTAGAACGCTCGCCATAATCACTGCAAGGAGGCTACTAGAATGCTCGCCATAATCACTGCAAGGAGGCTACTAGAATTCTGGCTATAATCACTGCAAGGAGGCTACTAGAACGCTCGCCATAATCACTGCAAGGAGGCTACTAGAATGCTGGCTATAATCACTGCAAGGAGGCTACTAGAATGCTCGCCATAATCACTGCAAGGAGGCTACTAGAATACTGGCTATAATCACTGCTAGGAGGCTACTAGAATACTGGCCATAATCACTGCTAGGAGGCTACTAGAATGCTCGCCATAATCACTGCAAGGAGGCTACTAGAATGCTCGCCATGATGTTTGCAATAGGAGAATGTTACAGAGGAACATCCAACAGTCATCTAGGTAACAGTATCAACAAATCTATACACCTAATTATCCTATGATGCCACAACAATGGGTGTTCACCTAACAATAAGTTTGGATATTCTATATTATGATAAGATTCAAACAATGATCCAACTTGAAGCCACTCACTGGTCACTGATAGTAAATATGGAAAATCTGACTAAAACAAAGCAATATTTAAATAGCATGCACAAATGCTACGTATACTGAATATCATGATCTATTCTGTGAATAAAAACATGCTTGCAAACAAGTGTTGTATTTATCAACAGTAGATGTATAATACATGAACAACATAGCATGGCTTTGAGATTTTTTAAATTAGGTATTTACCAGGTATCTAAAAATTTCTTATTACATAAACTACACTACGTAAGTAAATTCTCGTATGACAAGACTTCCTAATAAACTTAATTCTTTAGCAAATAGTTTGGCATGAAACTGAACACAAATGCCTGTACAGAAGAATAAAGTAGCAATAACTATGATAAACATTGTGAAGATGTATTGGTTTGAATATGGAATGTTTAAGGTATTCAATACATGCTAAGTATAATGTATTCATGCTATCCATGAATCATTGATAAATACAAGACTGTAACTAGAACGATAATGGTGAATATATACAGCAAGCAACTGATCCTAGCCTGTGTATACAACATACCCCTTGCATGTACGCTGAAATCTGAAATTATTCACAACATCTAATACAAAAACAACAAAAACACAATCACACAAAGAAACTTCAGCCAGAAAAAGTGAATATAATATCTACTGTATCCGCTGCATGTTTTATTATCAACTAAGAATCATAACAAAACATTCTCGGACAAACACATTTTTTAAATTGTATTTTCAAGATTTTTTTATTTCGACTTTTCTTTGAATCTTCTACAACTTTGTTCATTACTTGCGTCCAGTATACAGCTGTGTGTAATACTAGGGTGAATACAGTAATGGCTTAGTGTATTATAAATGGTAACACACCATAAATTTCCTTCTCTCTTGGATTTATTGTCCTTGCAAATTAAAATATATCTAGTGAAGTAAATGAAATGTGAAAGTAAAATAAATTAAATTCAAAATAAGATCATCAAGCTTAGTGCAGAGTCAACACACACACACAACACAACAATGATTCTATTACATGTGTTGATAAAAGGACAAAAATACCCTGGTATTGTTGAAAGCTTATTTAATTCAGTGTTAATTAATTTTGTGATGAATGATGAATTAATAACACTAAACTGCAGCACAATGAATATTAGGCTGACAGCAAGGTATTTGTGGATGTTTTTAATGGACTGATATAACAGTCATAGCCAACATGTTAAAAAACTGGGATTAGTTTGATCTGTTCAAATACAGAACATAGTATTCATGCTCCGATCTAGATATTATTCTCACAGAGAGTCCAACCAGCAGTTTTTCCCCGGTAGAGGTTCAACTAGCTATTTCTCTTAGAGGCTTGTCCTGATCAAATTCTTAGCTATGACAAACCCATGTATAATCACATTTTTGCCAAATTCCCCACCCCCCACTGGATCGGTGCATGATAATGGTTGAATATATGAGACAGTTACCTCCATGCTGTATGTCTGCAGTCTACCCATATCTTCATCATAGTATGTGTCTAATGGACGACGTGAATCAGGCGGCATTTCTTGACACATGTGAAATATCTGTAACACAGAAAATATACATTTAAACTAGAAAGCTTTGTTGATACAAAAACATATGTCCTACACAAAAGACCATAACTGGCAAAATTCATCTGTCCTAAAATTTCTGACAATATGCTCAACTTGGCTTGGTACCCAGTATTCATGTGAAGTTTCATTGAAATGCAACCAATGGTATTATGAGGAGAACTAGCGTGGACAAATTGTGACATCCAGCACAAAATCAATATGTTACCCCCACTATATGTGAGAGACATAATAACCAATCTGTCAGGTTCATAATAACCGATCAGAGGTTGTTCTATCTTTTTATTTACTGAAGATTGTTCAATTTTTATATAATATTGTTTTTAGTCCCACTGTTCAACAGTATTTCAATCATTTGGAGACATTATCACATTATCCCGATACAGGGCAAGCCAGAAGTTACCTGGACCTACCTATGCTGAGGACCAAGCAAGTTCATTTAAACTATTCAAGTGCATTTTAGTAATATGAAACACTCTTCTATAATTGACAATTCAATCATAATAATAAATTATTGAGATGGTTACTTCAAAACGTGTGATATAAGCCAAGTTTGGTTACTAACTGACATATTTGGAAGTTAAAAATTCTGATTTAGGAATTGCCCTTGCTGTATTAGGATAACAGAAAACTTTCAAGTCCATATTAATACATCAATCATTTAAGCATATTTGTTTATTCTAATTTAACACCATTTCTATAAAAAATGGTTGTATGCAGTGGCCTAATCACATAACCAGTTTTCTTGGATTGAATGCTAACCAGTACTCACCATTTCACACAGTATTAGCAACTTCTCTATATGTGGAGGAAAATTCACATTGAAGTCAAAGTTTAAGCAAATGAAGACATATGTACATTGTTACCTCTTTGGCAAAGTTCTCTCTGGATGCTTCATTGAGGTTACCTCCGAGTCCTCGTATCAGACACATGGCAAAGTGAGACTTGTTCCTCACATGACTTAGGTGTGACAATCCATTCAACACAACACCAACAAGACTTGTCTCAACCACAAAATCATTCTATAATAAATAAACAACACACACATCAATTCATATACTAATCTTCCAGAACTTCTAAAATTTGCTTGAAATAAGCTGGGTGCTAGTAATGTTGATGCTCTTCATAACAGGAATTTTGTACTGAATAAGACAAATCAGATACAATATAATACAACATATCAATGAGAAAAAAACGAAATTAATTTAAAGATGAAAATTGATGTCAACGCAAATTATATGACAGTGCTTGCTGTTACATTCAAAGGTAAAATGTTGAAAAATTTGCCTGACTAAGTGTCTGATTTTGTGAAACAAATAGCATATGGAGCACTTCCTTTCAAACAATAAAATGAACATCATGGAAAATTGCCTCAATGGTTGAGTTGAAGAAATAACATCTAATCTTTTTAAAAAAAATTCAAACTCGGGACTTTTTTATATATACCTTGAATAGATTTTGACAATTAACTTTAAATGTTTACATACGAGATGGCCATATAGTATTTTTCATTCTAAAATGTGTTTTTAAAATGAAGAAAATACCACATTCAAAATGAAAAAATATATTTTATAAAAGCTGTTTATCACACAGTGCTTTGCAGTACTTCATAAAATATTGACCTTATCACTGTGAGGTTTCCTTGTGCTATGCAATCATGAAAACATGCTTACAGTACATAAACAGAAATAAACATATCCGGGGATTAATCTAAAATTTGATGAAATAATATACAAACACAACTTTTATCCATAAGCATTATAACTTTCCTTTTCTATAACATCAGTTTCAAATTTTAATTTCAAGCACACTACCGGTACAATTAATTTCAACAACAGAAAAACAATCACAATCATGGACGTGTTAATTTGCACGTGAAATATTTATCATCAATATGTGTTAGTAATGCAATAGGTTAGGGCATTTAAATAAGCCATATTAAGTCAGTAAACAAAGAGCAATCAAGGACGACAAATGTGACAGCAATTGTTACAAATTGTCAACTGGAAATTTCTTTCTCTACCAGTACTGCTATATATGAAGTTAAATTGAAATAAATCTGAATGCATAATTTAAGACCAAATTTATCTTAATCTAGTTTTCAAAACTTTATCAACCTGAGCAAGAAAATGCATTTCTTTTAATAACAATTTGAAAGCAGATATAAATTAGTATGATCGTACATAGTGATTTGGTACAAAATTACTGGAAGTCACTGGCTGCTGTAATAATTGAGAAGTAATTACGCTATTTTAACTTATGCACCATAATACTTGTAATACAGTCGACACTCGTTATGTCGACATTTTTGGGACCGTCAAAATTATGTCGACATATCCGAATGTCGACACAACAGGAGCCAACAACTGTCGAAATTTATAATAACAAAGTCCTTGAGTATTTCTGTCAGTGCCGTTGTTACATCAGTTGGAACATCAACTAATACATATACGCGATTAAACTGGTGAAAGATCAATTTTATCACACTTACAGTTATCATTAAAACATTTGACCAAGTGTTTATGAGAGAGTCGAGTTCATAGCCTCGTTTTGAAACAAGTACAGTACGTGATCAGCACCACAAGTATGGATTTTAGCCCTTACCGGTTTCGCTTACGCAATATTTTAATTGTAAACAATATATTCAATCAACATGCCAGACATCTGAAAGCAACTGATGACATTTCTTTTCTTTGTTAACAATGTAAAGTATATTCATTTATACCTATCGGAAATATAACAAGAATGTTGAAATAAATTGTGAAGGCATACAAAAATGTATTTTTGTTCACCTTCCGAGAATCACGCTAGTTCAGCAGATTTTTTAATTTCATACGCCGAACTAGGTTACACTTTGTTTACAAACTTAAGAGTAAACATCATTCAATTACATTTGCAAACTGTGAACACATTCATTTTTAACAAACAATGGTTCGAAACAGGAATATCTTCACGGTTAATTAACAACTTTTCAATTTCAATAGCGTCGACACGATGTCGACACAAACGATAACAATAAGGTGCGAAAATATCAATTGGGCCAGAAAAGTCGTGTCGATATAAGCGGAGTGTCGACACAGGCATGTCGACTAAACCGTCATATTTAAGATAAAATATAGAGCAAAGTGTCGATACAACCGATGTCGACACAACGAGTTTCAACTGTACAAGTGTAATACATACTGAGTAAGTGACCGTGAAAAATACTAGTATTGTCCGCTTGTATTTACCTGTGACTCATTAATCTTGATGTGTTTTCTTTTTGTATACCGTTAAAAAAAATTAAGTTTGGTTAATAAAATAACTAACCAGGCCCCATGATTATTAAACATTTTTATTTTATACTCAACTCAATTTGAGCATAAAACTAATGATTTGCTCCTTAACATCGCATACATTAAACCATCTTTACTTTATTAGGAAATATTACTTTTCTTTCTGTTAGGCTATCCATGAAAAATAAACATTTCAGTAAAATAATTAACTTTTTACTGTTTACTATAGAAACATTTGAGGCTTGAGCATGAAATTGAGTTGAGGATGATAAAAGTTTTATAATCACGGGGCCAGATAGTATAGATTACAAGTAAGCATGGAATATTCATGGGTTCCAGGAAATATTTTCGCACAATACAGTCATGTATCTAAAGTAGCAGTGTATAAATATATCAGTGTACATATACATTACAATTGTCTGCAAGCATGCACTAATACAATTACTGGTACAGGTACACTATATCTTACCAAAGTCTAATCAATCAGCAATCATGTTAAAATGTGGTTAAAATATTAATACAAGAAATTAGGTTTACATACTTCCACACTCTGTAAGGTAAGAAAATGTGTGTAATTCAGCACAGATATACTGTATATATTAAATTCAAATTTATTTTTGAGGGTATAAAAGTAAAGGTATGTTGCAGAACAAGTCAGGTTGTTTAAGGGCCATCAATATGCTTGCTTGGTTCAACACTGTCTGAACATTTTTCAGTTAATAATGGCAGCAGATTCACCTATTAGTAAAAAGTTTTCCTAAACTGTTCTAGCCTGTACTACCTTTAAGTTACTCTTCCACATCAAACCAGCAACTTCTCTACATGCAGAGGAAACATTTTCATGGAAGGGTATGACCTGTCGCGACTAAGGATCAAACCAAGGTGACTGGGTTACACACTAACCACTGGATTTCATATGAAAATTAGGAAGAATATTAACTTCCTTTGGTTGATATGATTTCATGTGTCCAGTACATCCAAACAATCCACACAATTTGGATGGACAGGCGGAGGGACGGACTTCCCCACATACACTTCCATAGAAGGTCTTTCCATTGTTTAAGATCAAAGGAAGGATCACTTAAAGGACAAAAACTGGTTATGGAATGAATTGAATAGATTTGTTTTGTGTAAGGTCACACCTCCAACCACCTAAGGTAGCTTACCTGTGTGGGTAGATGGACGGATGGACGGACAGACAGACAGACAGACAGATGTATGGACTGTCATTTAGCCTACATTGAGTTGGTGGTTATAATTGAGTAAGCGACAGCAGAGGTAATAAATAGAACACATCAATTTATACAAACAATCCTGACTTAATATATCACACTGATAATTCACAAAAAGCATTTAAATCATGTTAAATATTGTACTACGAGTCTTATGTAACAAGAGATGCTTGTAAAACATGTATACCCCCATGGCAGCCAAATAGTTATGGCGACCTGGAGCTATGGACCGCAAAATCAATAGGGATTATTTACTTTTGCTGACCAACTCCATGTAAACTTTGAGGATCTTAAGGTTAAGCACTTATGAGTCATTGAACAGAAACTGTTTGATCTATACCGACCTGCAGACAGACACACAGACCAACATGTGCAAAGCAATTTAACCCCTCATCAAAGATGGGTGCATATTTATTTGATTATGATATGGTTATGTTAGCAAACTGATTCAAACTGCTTAATATATAATTATGTGTATCTTTCAAATTGCATCAATAAACCATCAAATGGAATAAACAAATAAAACAACAGTAATTATCTAAAATGTTTTACTACAAGTAATATTTGATTGTCAATATTGTAAAGACACATTGGTATCTTTTTGATCAAGGCGTCATTAATTATTGAATGCATTTATCTTCCAAATAACAATAATAATTAAAAATTATCATGATATTAAACATTGTAGCATTTGAACCAGTTCTGTAAGTTATATCTAATCACAAAGTTTCACTCCAAATACTTTACACAATTTACCCCAACATTTTTGTCTTTCTACATAAAATCACAGAACAAAGAATATAAGTAATGACCAGTATTTAAACAACAAATGAACATGCATTTTTGTTAATATAATTCACAATTTGTTATCTGCAGAAAAACATATACGACATGTGTGAGAGAAAAAATCCTCTAAATTAAATATGAAATATTCTGCTATCATGATAATATGAAAGCTCCTCGAGAGAAAAAAACACCATTTCCACTCTCATGCAACTGGGTAAACAATGGTGGCATACAAATTTTTAATAATGATCTAAGAATGCAAATTTAATCCTATCTTAAACTTAAAGCTGAGGCAAACTTATGATTCATTCCATTCAAGGAAAACTTATGATTCATTCCTTTCAAGAAAAACTTATGATTCATTCCATTTGAGGCAAATGTAAGATTAATTCCATTCGAGGCAAATTAATGATTCATTCCTACAGGGTTTAAAGCGTTTATAATAGACATTCCTTGGAACATTCAATCTTGTTTAGCTGATACATTGTATAGCATTAGGGGGACAAGAGTATGCCAGTACCAAGTTCAAGTTCACAATAAGTCATAAGCATATGAAAATTTAACAACAAAAACTTGAACTAGCAGGAAAGTATATATCCAATTTCCTGTATTTCAAAATCAAAGATAAACAAAAGCTCGACCTTTCTTCTTCTTAAAGTTGAGCTAAAATCATAAAATCTAACGTTGAACTAGCTGGACATTTTTTATCTTATAAGTTTGAATGTCTTACCTGTTTGAGAACCCAGTCGAGAGCCTTGTAGAAATAATCCTCAATATAACCTGCTAGAACTTGTTGTTCTGATTCTGGTATCTCACTTAACCATGAATGTATGAGTGCTTTCACATCAGTATCCTCATCACTGCAAACATGTAAACATACAGCTATTATATAAATATCAGATGCCTGCCTGCGTGACATTGATATTGTCAACCCGAGGGCAGAATGTCACCCCGAGGCGAAGCTATTATAAGTCTAGCAAAATGTTGACTGCCATGATTATGATAGATCTAGTTATAAACAGTACTGTAGTAGACATGACTGTGCTTTCATATAAATTATTGTAGATCTAGTGTATCAATTTCACATTGTTTTTTATGTTTACGTTCATTTGGTGCATTTTACAGATTCTATTAAATAATATTAAGAAATGATACTGTAACAGAACTTGTGTTTCAAGCTAAGTTAGCTTTTTATCATTTTTGTATTGATCTATTGCACCAAACGTAACATCACTTTTTGACATTATGACACCATTGATGGTGACATCATGACGTCAAACATATACATGCGTGTACACTGTTCTTAACCTGGTTAAGTCGAATAAACGAAACGCATCGTTTTGAACACAGATCTTATTGTGGCATTCTATTTTTAGAATATCTTGTATATTTCAACAGACAAAAAACTAAAATTGGTACTTGCCCTTGCATGACATTCAAAATGTCAGGTCGATCACATGACCTGACAGTCAGTTTTCAGTCAATCACGTGTCAAAAAAGTTGTAACTGTCGATGACAGTCAAAATATCTGTTTCTGGGGGAATGGGACTTTAGCATTGTAGAAAAGTGAGGTATAATAAACATACATACATGACAGTGAACAATTATTTAATGCTATGATGAAATAAAACTGCAGAAAATTGACTTACTTGGTTCTTATGTGAAAAATTATTCTAACTATAAAACTTCATCAAGCAACGCCGACAATGATCAAGTGATAACAATAACTTCAAAAATTAAATGAGATAAAAAATTAGATTAATTCCTCTCCGATATATTTCTTCACAATAAAAAAAAGCAAAAAATGTTCATAACAACAAGAGTTGACTTAAATGCTGTAAAGCTTTTAATATTCACGGTGAATTAATTTTCATTGATTTTGTGGATGAACCAGATTGCAAAATTAAATCCCCTCACATTGATCTCAACAAAATGTTACAGGAGACTTTTCTTTCAATATTTAAAATACATGAAATTTAGAAACTGCCGAACTACCATTTTACCAAAATCCGTGAATACCCACAAAAATTACTGATTTTACAGTATGACTTCACGGTACTAGTAGACTTCACGGTACTAGTAGACTTCACGGTACTAGTAGACTTCACGGTACTAGGACGTAAAGAACAAACCTGAGGAATATCATTCCCATACGAGATATGGTGGCTGGTGATGCACAACTCAGATCATGTGTCTCAAACAGGAAGTTCACATTGGGACCAAACTGAATACGTTCTCCAGACGGCATGGTAAGCAAACGATTGTCATCCAGGACAGAATTGAGAGACTCTATCCATTCTGGATCAATGTCACCATCACAAATAATCCACGACTGTACATCTGTAAGTTATACAATATCCAAAATAAATTAATTGAAAAAAGAAGGGTTTTCTATACAAAAACAGATGTCTCGCAAAAAGGGATGTAACATCCTAAAAAAGCATCCGACATAAAATTCCTGACAATTTGCACAACTATGCTTGGTTCCGTGTAATCACATGAAGTTTCATTGAAATTGGACCAGTGGTTAAAGATAACAAACATGGACAAACTATGTGACATCCGAACAGAGACATCCATCCAAACATCCAGCACAAAATCAATGTCTCCCCAATTATGTTTTTATCACCATTCAAGGAAATCAGCATTACATGTAGAATGATATCTGATTACCTCGACATAAGATTGATGATTGCAGTCTACAAAATTATCCCTTGTCTGGTTGTCCTGGACAAGTTATTATTCATTCTGAGAAGTAACTTTGCAGTAAATATGTGTACAGTATGACAGAAAACTTCACTTTTGTTGATTTGAGCAAGTACCGGTAGTTTGAAATCCTAAATGCACAGATTGGGATTGTAAAGAAGACTTAAACAAAGTGATATTTCAAACAGGTGGTTGTAAATACAGGTATATTTAATATATAAATGGACAACTAGACATAGTATTGAATTAAACTGACAGCTTAAACAAGGTTATTGCTTGATTCAGGTGACTGCTAACACATGTTGATTGTTGAATGAAATTACAACCTGTTTCTGAGACAATATATATTCAGTTTAACTTCACGTGAGCAGCCCTCTTTAGAGCAACATCTCTATAACAACACCTTCTCATTTCCCTAAGCCGATACTTGCTATATTTATTAAATGTAACCTCTGTAGAGTAATAACTTCAACACAACAGCCTATACTAGTAGCCCCCGAAGGGTGTTGCTCTACAGAGGTTATACTGTATAATAAAATAGATAAATGTTAAACCTACCAATTGGTTCTTTGACCACTTGTCTAGCACTGTAGGTCAGCACACCATCTGTCCATTCTCTGGTATCCATATCAATATGACCCAATAACTGAGTTCTAGGCATAGCCTTAGGATTCATAGTGTAATGTTTTACAGTCTTATTCTGTTTCTGTAAACCAAGGCGGAGTATTTTCCACAATGTGGATTTTCCTGATCCACTCGGTCCGACCACCACCACACCTGTCCTCTGTCTCAACTGTTCATACAACTCTAATGCTTTCTTGATCTATAAACAAACCAAATCAATAAGTATTTTGAATACTATTGGCACAGTGCTCATTGGCATTTTATACAAGTATAGAAATTATTACCACATATTGTTCATACACCTTACATGTAAACATTTAGTAACCCAAAAAGTCCTCCACTTTTTAAGACAAGGCTATCAAGTGGCGAAGGCTAAAAAAAGAGAGCACACAAATGTGGATAAGACTGGTACATGACTGTATACTGCTATTTTTTAGGGAACATAGTAACAATAGTAAGTAATTATCCAAATATGAATTTCACAATCATGATTATTTTTAACATATCTCATTTAAATATAATTTGGATATCAGAAAAATTCACACCTGAACATACAATGTCATAACAGAAATACCTGGGGAAAAAGTGAAATTGTGTATATTTATTACATGCTATCAATGGATTATAGAGATTTATCAGTGAAAATAACAGTGAAATCATCATTTTGTTATTTCCACTGTTTTAGAAGCTGGTTCCATAACCACACTACAAAAGAAATGTAATGTCAAAGGCGCCGGGCTTCAAATTATGCAGAACCTCATCATGGTGCCATGGTGATGTTTTAATTTCAACGCAATTCTTCCAATTAGGCCAATTACTGTACCGTTATACGAGAAATTGAAGTATACAATAAACAGAATATTTGTTGATTTTTGGTGAAAGATCAAAATCTATTTCACTCGTGATCACAGAAAATTACATTTTTACTTGTGGCTACACCATGAAGTTTACAAGTTTATTTTATGTTTACTGCAGAAGTCCCTATTTCGTTAGCAATAGCAAAACTATTAATAGAACAGATAGTCAAATGACAAAATGGAAACAGGAGAGATTCACTGTTGGCATACCTGCATTTCATTGACAACAAGATTGGTTTCCTTACAAACATTCCTCATGGCTTCAGCCAACGTCTCGTACTCAATGTCCTTAAACTCTATATTCGGGAACACATCTCTCACTAACGCATCAAACCTTAATCATCGGGAAAATAACAAAAGTCAATTTATCTGCTAACAACTACAGTAATGCAGAATTAGGCCCTATTAGTATAGCCCGATAGTATGTATGATCATTAATACTCATACTAGCAAAGCCTACATCACATCACGACACGGTCACCTGTGGTTACAACATGCAATTTTTGTTTAAAAAACACACACATTAGACTAAGTTTAATAGCAAATGTTTTTATAAAAAGTTATTCCTGTTTTTTAAAATGCAAATTACATTAATGTATCAATTATTTTTTCAAAAGAATGTTACACTTTTTAATACCCATACTGTCACCAATAAACGGACCATAGTAGGTAGATACTAATGGAATTTCTACTAAAAATATTAATTTTCTTGTTCTCTTATTTACCATGATTTCACATCACACATGGACTTATTACAAACAAGACTGCGTTCACTAAACGCTTATGCCCCCTGTGGAAGCCTTGTCCATAAATAAGTCTAAGTCCAAAATTAGGTCAAGGTGAAGGTCAAAATGGGGTTAGGGGGTACAGGCGTGTGGAGAGTGTTCATACACAACATCCATGCAAGTATGAAAGCTTTGTAGCAAGCCATATTAATGCTAGAAGAAACGGTCAATTTGGGTTAACCAGGACGGACGGACGAACGGACGAACGGACGAACAGACGAACGGACGGACAGGTGAATCACTATATGCCTCCCCATCTATCGATAGGGGGGCATAAAAATTGGTTCATCATCACTAGGCAAGAGAAATAATCAGACAATATGTTAATACAATGATAGTAGATTGATAACATACCTGACACTATCAGAGAAGGTGAGCTTGGATATAGTGTTGATCCTGAGAGCTTGAACTACAAGTTGAGCTTCCATAGTACCATCAATTTTACCTGGTACAAGAAAACATACATATTGATTACAATACAATCAATAGATATACTAGTAGGCTTTTTGACAACAAAAATTTGTGTCTCTTACAAAGGGACAAAACTCTTGAAATATTCTTGATAATATGCAAAACAAGGTTGGTACCAACAATTCATAAGGAGAACTAGCACAGACAAACTGTGTGACATGCATCTATCCAGACAGATGTCCACCACAAAATCAATATGTCTCACCCACTGCATGTAAGCGACATCATTCCTTTCACAAACATTTGAAAATCTACAGCTGTTTCAGAGTAATTGAAGTTCAACTTTACAAACTATAAGCCATTCTATATATTTTATCATATACATACACAGCTGTTGTTGTTTAATGCTATCAAGCCCAAATATCGGTCACAAGTATGTTCTACACAAGTCAGAGTTCTCATAGTGTCACACAGGTAGTTAACTCCCTTACATATTGATCTACATCAATCGGGTATTCAATAGTACATCTACTCAATTATCAATGCATATATACAATATGAACATATAATATCTACAATAATCTTCCTAGACAAACATGACTATTTATAATTTATACCTGATTGGCTCTTTTTCTTGATCTGCAGCAGGTTCCCACAGCCCCTAAGTACAGTCTTTAAGGCTCTCAACCCCCAATCATAGTGTTGCTGTGGTGACAACAGCTCCCTTGAACACAACAAATACTGACTCAGAATAACATTTGAAACAATGACTTGAAAATATTGAATGGAGCTTTGTGTCCAGTTACTAAGCACTAATTTTATATCCTCAGACCTTGATGTAATGTTCTTCGCTCATGAAACATGCTGACAATACTCTGTACATAAAATAAATAAAAGGAGGTAGGGCGGTCGAGTGGGTATAGCTCTTGATTACTGATTGAGAGGTCCCTGGTTGGAATCTTGGCTGGGGCACTTCCTTCATTTCTGAAGCGTTTCTCAGGGTTTCCCACCAACCTAGAGATGAACTGGTTGGTAACCCAGGTGTAGTCTCAGGTGTATTGGTGCACTACACTGGACACTTTAAAGAACCACATAGTTTGTTTGGAATGAGCTTGGGTATAACATCCAGATTCCTAGTATCACACAAAAGTCGCGTTCCTCAAAGCCTTAGGTCATTAGCCATTGAGGCAGGGATGAACATGCAATTACAACTGTCGGTCAAAGGCAAAAACAAACAGAAATAAGAATACCGAGAGAGATTGAAGATGGCAACAAGTTTGCGGCCCACACTTTTAGCATGTTTGAATCCTTCAGAGAACAAGATGACCTCAGCAATCTGTTCATTGTCTGGTTTAGACATTGCCACTGGTCTGAACAACTGCTTCAAGTTATCAGGCAACTTCTGACGACCACCGTAACCTTTGCCTGCAGGGTTCATTGTGATGAAGATACCAGAATTGTGATCAATGTCCACCTGTATAAAAGACAATTCTAAACAGGTATGGAACAAGTTTATAAATAAGCTTAGCTATCTAATTAGGAAATAGATGTTTTGCGTGATATACCTGATAATAGATCACGGTTTAGAGTTCATATGCGTAGGAATTAATCACGAAGGCCGTAGGCCTGAGTGATTAATAACTATGCATATGAACGACAAACCATGATCTATTCACCAGTATATCTCGCAAAACTGCGATCTATTTGCATTCTAACACGTGTAATTTGTGCAATTTTATATAGACTAATTTATTTGCAGAGTTGATAAGTTATTTATCATGTTGCTATAGACAACTTCCGCTGTTCAAAGTATTGTAACGTCCGCCCTTGGATTTTTAAGCTTTACTATAATCTTTATTTATCGCCAAACTGATGCTTATTTAACGCCAATTTTAATTACCTATTTCACGTTTACGAATATGAATTGATACATGCAATGACATATTACTAGAATATAAACAAATAAACAGAAACGCTACGAAATGAAAATTACGCAAAACGTCGCGCTCTACGGCGACGTCACATTTCATGACGTCATGAAATAAACAAGACATAGATTTCATTGATAAAAATCGTGAATTATACGCGGGAGATAAATTAAACAGCCGAAATTCTACCGTGATATACCGTTTGTTAGATAATGCTACAGCTCTATACGTTTACATGGAGCAATATACAGACAGTGTTAGAATCAATCCTTGATTTTTTAAATGAATGTTTATTGAATGGTTATGAAAATAAATACTGCTTAAACTAAAAGACAATTTAAGTTAAACAAGAGATGTTTGTAAAACATGAATGTCCCTACGTCAGCCAAATAGTCACTTACGGTATAGGTCACTGTGAACTTTGACCTACTGACCTCATAATCACTCAGGGTCATCTACTGATGGTGACCAACCTCCCTATAAAGTATGAAGATCCCACGCACAACTGAGTCATTAATTGGAAACCATTTTGACTAGTCATTCAACCTTGTGTCCTCAAAATCAATAGGGGACACCCACTGTTACTCACCAACCTCCTTGTAAAGTTTGAGGATGCTGGGTCAAAGTGTTCTAGAGCTTATAGACAGGCAGACCCAACATGTTTACTATGAAAGTTGCTTCAATTGTGATATACTTAAAAACTATCTTCGGCCAGGTAAATACATTGTTAAGTCCTTACATTTCTCCCGAGGAGTTCAGCATTTGGCAGACGGTTCTTGATGGCATCCTGGATCACTTGGATCTGCATAGAGACAGCAGACAACACAGCTTCCTCTAACCTGTTGAACTCGTCAAAACATCCCCAAGCTCCACACTTCACCAGACCAATAAATATACGACCCATAGATTTCACATCAATACCCTGAAACAAGATATCGAAAATTTACTAGACACCATAGAATAATGGTGACTAGACACCATAGAATAATGGTGACTAGAAGGAGCAATGCTATCTGAATACTAACTAAAGCAAACAATATTACACAACCAAGAAATATATTGATATTATTATACATGCCATTTTTATACATGTACATTAAATATGTACTACTAGAAGTATTAGCTTTACGCATATAGAATCAGTTAAAGAAGACTAGTTGAATAATAGGAATCAAATTAACCAAGAAATATCACTGAATGTGATGAATACCCCCAGAAACTGCTTGACACAGTCAGATATGCACAACTAGACTTGGTACTGATCAGTCATGCAAAGTTTTGTTGAAGTCCAACCATTGGTTGCTGAGAAATAGCGCAGACAAAATTTATAAGTGTAAAAAAACAAAGGGCAATTACTACCTTAAAATTTATCCGACCAACGTGTGTCGACCACATGCAAACATAGACTTAGTACTAATCATTGCTGCACAGGTTCTTTGAAATTCGACCATTGGTTACAGAGAAATAGCACAGACAAAATTTATAAGTGAAAAAAAAACAAAGAGCCATAACTACCTTAAAATTGATTCGATTAACGTGCGTTGACGATATGCACAACTAGACTTGGTATTGATCATTCATGCAAATCTTCGTTGAAATCCAACCATTGGTAATAAAGAAATAGCACGGACAAAATTTATCAGTGTAAAAAACAAAGGGCCATAACTCCCTTAAAATTTATCCGACCAACGTGTGCTGAGGATATGCACAACTAGACTTGGTACTGATCATTCATGTAAAGTTTCGATTAAATCCGACCATTGGTAACAGAGAAACAGCGTGGACAAAATTTATAAGTGTAAAAAAACAAAGGGCCATAACTCCCTTAAAATTTATCCGACCAACGTGTGCTGAGGATATGCACAACTAGACATGGTACTGATCATTCATGTAAAGTTTCGATGAAATCCGACCATTGGTAACAGAGAAATAGCGCAGACAAAATTTATAAGTGTAAAAAAACAAAGGGCCATAACTCCCTTAAAATTTATCCGACCGGCGTGTGCCGACGACATGCACAACTAGACATGGTACTGATCAGTCATGCAAAGTTTCAATGAAATCCGACGAAGGGTTACAGAGAAATAGCGCGGACAAAATTTGCACGGACCAACCGACCAACCAACCAACAGACCAACCAACCTCAGGCATGACTCCAATATAGCCCCCATATACTATGTATCCTGGGGTATAACAACAATGAAACTTTGTACACTTGTATTGCAATACCTCATCACAGTTGAATACAAGGACTTGTCTACCAAATAGTCCACCAAGAGCTTTGACCGATTCTGTTTTCCCAGTACCAGCAGGTCCGTATGGGTTCCCTCCAAGACCCATATGCATACCTGGAAAATATTCAAACAATCTTGTTTTCTGATGAAACAGGTAATTTTGATTGTGGACAGTCTGACTGAGGACAAGCTAATAAGTAGTGGATTCTGATTAAACTAGAACATGTCTCCAACAAAGGGTAATAACTCTGGCAAAATTGATCAAACCTAAAACTCCTGAAAATAATGAATATGAACAACTAGGCTAGGTATCAAGTATTTATGTGATGTTTCATTAAAATCTGACCAATGGTTAAGGAGAACTAGTGTGGCATTCATCCACCTACCTGCCCATCCAGACGTCAAGCACAAAGTTAATATGTCTCCCACATGGGAGACATCATTTTCATTTCAAAAGTAAATCTAGCAAAAGAAAGAATACAATATTTTGAACCTTAAATTAAATTTTAAAATGTGCCTGATTTCTATAACCTCAAAACCAGTTAACAAATCTCAAATGAAGCTAAGATACAAACCTTGAGTCAGGGTAAGATAACATTTATCAGTGAGTGGGGTGTGTACAAGTTTCTGTGCGTTGCCTTGATACTCGTATGTATACTCAAACTCAGCATCCACCATTCTCATGATACATATATTGTCTCTCCTCAGGTAATACCTATATAACAGTAAGTACAGGGCATACAATGGTCTCTCCTCAGGTAATACCTATATAACAGTAAGTATAGGGCATACAATGGTCTCTCCTCAGGTAATACCTATATAACAGTAAGTACAGGGCATACAATGGTCTCTCCTCAGGTAATACCTATATAACAGTTAGTACAGGGTATACAATTGTCTCTCCTCAGGTAATATCTATATAACAGTAAGTATAGGGCATACAATTGTCTCTCCTCAGGTAATACATATATAACAGTAAGTATAGGGCATACAATTGTCTCTCCTCAGGTAATACCTATATAACAGTAAGAACAGGGCATACAATGGTCTCTCCTCAGGTAATACCTATATAACAGTTAGTACAGGGTATACAATTGTCTCTCCTCAGGTAATATCTATATAACAGTAAGTATAGGGCATACAATTGTCTCTCCTCAGGTAATACCTATATAACAGTTAGTACAGGGCATACAATTGTCTCTCCTAAGGTAATATCTATATAACAGTAAGTATAGGGCATACAATTGTCTCTCCTCAGGTAATACCTATATAACAGTAAGTATAGGGCATACAATTGTCTCTCCTCAGGTAATACCTATATAACAGTAAGTATAGGGCATACAATTGTCTCTCCTCAGGTAATACCTATAAAGCAGTAAGTATAGGGCATACAATTATCTCTCCTCAGGTAATACCTATATAACAGTAAGTATAGGGCATACAATCGTCTCTCCTCAGGTAATACATATAAAGCAGAAAGTACAGGGCATACAATTGTCTCTCCTCAGGTAATACCTATATTACAGTAAGTATAGGGCATACAATTGTCTCTCCTCAGGTAATACATATAAAGCAGAAAGTACAGGGCATACAATTGTCTCTCCTCAGGTAATACCTATATTACAGTAAGTATAGGGCATACAATTGTCTCTCCTCAGGTAATACCTATATAACAGTAAGTACAGACCATACAATTGTCTCTCCTCAGGTAATACCTATATTACAGTAAGTATAGGGCATACAATTGTCTCTCCTCAGGTAATACCTATATAACAGTAAGTATAGGGCATACAATTGTCTCTCCTCAGGTAATACATATAAAGCAGAAAGTACAGGGCATACAATTGTCTCTCCTCAGGTAATACCTATATTACAGTAAGTATAGGGCATACAATTGTCTCTCCTCAGGTAATACATATAAAGCAGAAAGTACAGGGCATACAATTGTCTCTCCTCAGGTAATACCTATATTACAGTAAGTATAGGGCATACAATTGTCTCTCCTCAGGTAATACATATAAAGCAGAAAGTACAGGGCATACAATTGTCTCTCCTCAGGTAATACCTATATTACAGTAAGTATAGGGCATACAATTGTCTCTCCTCAGATAATACCTATATAACAGTAAGTATAGGGCATACAATTGTCTCTCCTCAGGTAATACATATAAAGCAGAAAGTACAGGGCATACAATTGTCTCTCCTCAGGTAATACCTATATTACAGTAAGTATAGGGCATACAATTGTCTCTCCTCAGGTAATACATATAAAGCAGAAAGTACAGGGCATACAATTGTCTCTCCTCAGGTAATACCTATATTACAGTAAGTATGGGGCATACAATTGTCTCTCCTCAGGTAATACATATAAAGCAGAAAGTACAGGGCATACAATTGTCTCTCCTCAGGTAATACCTATATAACAGTAAGTATAGGCCATACAATTGTCTCTCCTCAGGTAATACCTATATAACAGTAAGTATAGGGCATACAATTGTCTCTCCTCAGGTAATACATATAAAGCAGAAAGTACAGGGCATACAATTGTCTCTCCTCAGGTAATACCTATATTACAGTAAGTATGGGGCATACAATTGTCTCTCCTCAGGTAATACATATAAAGCAGAAAGTACAGGGCATACAATTGTCTCTCCTCAGGTAATACCTATATAACAGTAAGTATAGGGCATACAATTGTCTCTCCTCAGGTAATACCTATATAACAGTAAGTATAGGGCATACAATTGTCTCTCCTCAGGTAATACCTATATAACAGTAAGTATAGGGCATACAATTGTCTCTCCTCAGGTAATACATATAAAGCAGAAAGTACAGGGCATACAATTGTCTCTCCTCAGGTAATACATATAAAGCAGATGGTACAGGGCATACAATTGTCTCTCCTCAGGTAATACATATGAAGCAGAAAGTACAGGGCATACAATCAGGATTTAGAATTTAAAACTAAACTTTAAGGCAGTACAAATTACTCTATAATAAAAACACCTTCAAAAATTCTTTAAGCTGATATTTACTATAAATTTAACCTATGTAGAGGAACAACCTCTTTGCAACTCCCAAAGGGTGTTGCTCTACACAGGTTGTACTGTAGTACACAAATTATCAGAAATCATTCAATAATCAAACAGATATAATAAATTGTTTTATTACATGTGGATATATGCAAGTAATCTTCCCAACTCTGTCTTAGACCTGACTGAACTTGAAAGCAAGTATGGCAGCCACTGTAAACTTGACATGTTTATTGGTATGATTTTTTATT
The DNA here is from genome assembly GCA_947247005.1 of Spisula solida. Taxonomy (NCBI): domain Eukaryota; kingdom Metazoa; phylum Mollusca; class Bivalvia; order Venerida; family Mactridae; genus Spisula; species Spisula solida. The sequence goes on along the minus strand of OX365950.1, from coordinate 33,635,076 downwards.
CATTGGGGATTTACTATGTGGTTGTGGTTATCAACAAATTAAATCCCCATAAGTGATTCAATAGTACATTGAGTAATTCTGTATAATATAAACAGCTAAGAAATGTTAACCCTTATATCATACCTGAGTTGTTTTTGCCACAACCATTCCCCTGCACTACGAATATTGGCCTTCAGCAGATAGTGAATCACATCCATATTGTGAATTGTATCCAGGATAAGAGCCTTCAACTTAAGGTCAAGGACAGCCGTCTCATCATCACTTCCTGCTTCACTGAGATCTACGCTGGTGTATGATTCTAACTGAGCCTCTATCTCCTTACCAAAGCTTATCAGATTCCCCGACTTGATGGCTACTTCACAATTCTCACTGAATCTGATTTGTTCAGCTAGACAAAGAATCTAAAAATATACAACCATTACATTAGATAATCTAGGTATTTTATTTTTAGTCTTAGATGAGGTCTGGAACCCATCATTCAATTATTCATAACCTCAGGCCAAAATCTGTAATGAAATTTTGACACATATTATTTGAATTATATTAATACAAGATAGGACACAAGATTTGTATCACAGAATGAAAGAGAGTATGTTTCAGACGCCACAATAGCTTCAACTTGAGATACAACTAGATATTAAGCAAAATTTAAATACTTTTATTTCTGATGTTTGCACCACATAAACTACAAACTCAGGTTTATTCTGCAACTATTTAGACTGGCAATCATCTACCTGTGATGGATATTTGTTGGGATCAAGTCCACCCTTGCTCTGTTTGGCATCTTTCAAACATTCAAGTAACAGTTCCTTCAGAGTGTTCTTCATTTCTTCAGACAGTTGGCCCAACCATGACTGGAAGTATTGAACATACATAAAATTCAACAGTTCAAGCATTTTTTTATGTTCTTGCTTTGTAAATAAGTGAAGATAATCCAACTTATAAATCTGCAAAAATATTATTAAAATACAAACTCCAGGTACTGTTTTATTGAAGCACTTAAGGAAATTATAAACTTACAATCATACCGTCGAGTAACCTCAAATCGTGATACCCTAGTAATCGTTATAGTAGAACTACTTTCAATATCTTTATTGATAGTTTAGTTATGACGTCATTAGCGGGAAAACCGAATGAAGGAATGTCAAAGTTGACCTTCTAATCCATAAATGAATCAAATGGCATTTCATTAACGTAAGAAATAAGATAATTACCGATCCGACTCAAAAATGTGTCAAATTTTGTAATGCCAAATAGTTCCAATTGATTTACATTCAAATCATGCCGAATGATCGATTTTACATCAATTTTTTAGCCATCATCTGTTTGTTTACGCTTATCCACTAAAGGTCATGGTCAAAATGGACTGGTTCCTCAATATGCAAATTAAATCAAGGGAGACAAACGATGACGTATTCTTATGCCATGCGGACCAAGAACAGTTCATTTTCACGATTACTTTTCCTTGGAAAATCTTTGTATCATATAAATATTTGGTAATTCACAATGTTGTTGCTGATTTCAGTTATAGATCAGATATTTTCGAACGTCATTCGGCACTCAAAATTAATATTATTTTGCTAAATTGTTCGTAGATTCCTGATTTACCTAGCCTACTACGGATCTATGATGTGAAAGCGCGTAGTGATACACATTTCTAGTGCGGTCTTATTTAGTTTCTTAATTATTCATTTAAATTTGAAATTTGTAGCAAATTGCACTTTTAATGACATACTGAATCTTTTAAGTTTCGAATTATGCTACGTTCAAGGTGAAAACTCGATCATACGTGATTTTACGACACTAAGTTCAAAGGTCACGATTTCAGGTATACGAGTGTTATTTTATGCAAATTCTAGTGACGTCATTAAATGGGCGGCATTCGCGATAATGGTTGAACAATTGTTGTTGAAACTACTTGTAACTGTTTTCTTAATATTTTGCCTTCATTTTGATAACTTTCTAATCTCAAATTGATTTGGAATTGACCATTTATCGCCCGTTATATCCTTAACCTAACGAAAACCGGTGATTCCACTGTATTCAATTTCTTTTTAATTCTTAAACAACAACTTGGTGACAGGCATTATATGTAGGAGTTCATTAACTGAATTATTATTAGTTATGCAGATGCATTTTCAACAATTAATTATAAAGATTTTCAATCTGAAGGCAAGTTTAAGTTTTCCGAAAGTGCTTTGATATAACAGTACCCAGGTGCACAACATCACATGCTGATAAACATTCCTGTGAAGTTTTATAACCATAGCTAGATTGCTTTGAGATACAGTAGAACTTCTCAAACAGCCTTCAGACTGGTTAGATAGTTCATGTCATCTACCTGTTTGAGGCATTTACTGTATACTAATATAATATCATGTTCTCAGACCAAACAACTTGTTCCAGGTTTATTGGGTGTTTGAGGCTAAACTATTCAAGGCATCATTACATACAGTTCTAATGTATATTCAACACTATATTGACACTGTTTGATGCACTGGAAAAGCTACATTATAAATAACAAAGTACTGGCTAGAACTTGCCTCCACTTCTGGTACAATCTTGATCTTGCGCTTCAAGGGAACCACTTCACCTTGTAGGGACTTCATGGCCATAATGTGAGCGGAGTTCTCATCAAAGTTAACACTGTGTATACCAGCAAACAACTTCTTCAAATGTGTCTGGATAACATTAGGGTTTGTAGACTGTCCAAGAATCTCCAACAAATCATCGTCACCAATGAAATAGAATCTTGGGAACAATGATCTCTTCTCCTACACAAAAAATACAAACAAATATTTACAAGAAGAATTTTTTTAATAAAAATTCAAAACATGCATTTTATATACCATGCACTACAGGGTACTTTTTTATCATAGTACTTATGGAAATATTTAATTTTAATTCATTATATATAGATTTCAAAATTCAAGATTTATAATTCCTTAACAACTACTAATAGATGACAACTTTTCTTTGTATAGGTTCCTTAACTTAATCATTGTTAATATTGCAGATTCTGTAACTACTATTTGTAGTAGATAAAGAATTATAAAGAATTCAAAAGTTAGTTTGGATGTTAGTTGAATATTTCCATAAGTGCTTTGATATAACAGTGCCTAGGCCAGGTGTATCATAGACAAGAAATCTTTGACTGGAATATGTTAGTCACTGAACTCAATCAAATTAACATAACATTGTCGGATACAGAAGTAGTTTTATCATATGTTTGACGTCGCGGCAGCGTAATAAAGCCATTATTTATTTTTGATTATACACTAGTGTAATAAAGCTTTGACATGACGTCACTCAAAGTATAGGCGACGTTGTCAAAGTTGCGCGTTTATTATAGTGAAAATAAGTAGCTATTTTTATGTTTCGGCTAGAAATGGCTAACATATGATAAAAAGAACATTACATTTCTGACTTTCCACATTGTATTTATTAAACTCGTTGAATAAAATCGAGAAAATGCTTGGCAGAGCCTCGCATTTTATTATTTTATTAAACTCGTTTGATAAATTCAATATGAAAAGACACTCATGTAATATCCTCTATGAGTAGCATTGCCTTCAGAAAGATCAAGTGGTTTCTTATATTAAGACTCTCAAAAAGACATTCTGCCTACCGACTACAGTACAGTCAACTCTCGTTATCCCGAATTTTACGGGACCGTGGAAATAACTTCAACATAACGAAAATTCGAGATAGAATTTTGGGCATCAAAGTTGCAAGTTTGCTAATTTCTGTCATTTTACGGGTCGCCTCCATATTGCTATGTCGTAAGAACGACATATTCGTGAGAAATGCTTAACTTAATATTTATGCACATGTATTACTCTTTAAGCATTATTTTTCCAAACAATTGTTTGAGATGACATGTTAATTGATGTTTGGATGCAACTCGACTCTTCATCACAAAAAGTCATGTTTGTACAAATTGTCGCAAACAAATAATTGTTCAACAATGGTAGGCTCGAAAATTACAGGTAAATCGAAGCTTTGATACTGGCGAGGTGTGAAAAACATTTGACGCTAGTCGGATACATTCAGAATTCAACCCAACAATACAATACAATACAATACAATTAACATGTGTTAATTGGGACCAAATAAATCATTCGAGACAACGAAAAATTCAAGCCGAATTCGAGCCTAAACTTCGAGATAGGTCTCGAGATTTCATATGGACAAAGAAGGAGAAAAATCGGGACTTGAAAAAAACTTAGACAAAACGGAAAATTTGATATAAGCGAGTTTGAGATAACGAGAGTTGACTGTATATTGTGGAAGATATTTTTTTTATTATCGAGATACAACGTTGTTAGTCACTACTCAGGTCAATGTGTGAGCCTAGTTGCAAGAAACTGGAAAATGTTTTAATAGAGAATAAATGAAAACAAACCTCAAGGAATTCATTAAGTGATTTCTGACATCTCTGGAGCTGATCCAACATAGTTGTGAGTTGATTTCTAAGACCAGCTTTGTTGACAAGGGAGAGAACTCTGTTATCTCTTCTAACATCCTTCATGATGGCCCTGAATTATAAGTGAATGTTAAATTTGACGAGACAAATATACTGGTGCCTCGTATTTCCACGGGTACCACAGAAATATGAGGCACAGCTATACAAGTTTAGAAGACAAATAGATGCTAGAAAGGTTTTTGACACAAAAACGTAATGATTACTATGTCTTCCACAAAGATCAATAGCAGTTACTCTGGAAATATTCATCTGACCTAACATTCCTAACAATGTGTATAACTAGGCTTAGTACCAACTATTTGTGTGATGTTTCATTCAAATTTTACAAGTGATTTTGGAGATCAAGGGCAGACAAGATTTGTGACATCCATCCTTCCAGACCGACAGACAGCAAAACATCGATATGTCTCTCCTACTATAATTGGGAGACAGAATTTTCTCCACCATTGCTAATGGAAGATAACTGTATCTTACATGGGCATACATGGTACGTTATTTAAATTTCAGGATTTACATGTTACTTACGAATATCAAGCTAACAAGACGAACATCAATAGGCTCTATTTCATCAAGAAAGCATTTTCTTGAGCGTAACTTAACAGCGTTTGCTTTATTTACGTTATTATTAATGATTGTTTTGAACAAGAACGTACGGCAAACGTCACGTTATGATGACGTCATGTTGACGCCATTAAAGCTAAATATTGTTATAAATTCCCATTTTCTCAAATTACGTCGGAGAAAAATAATTCATCATGAGACAGTCAATGTAGGATAAGGACATCTCACCCTCATGTCGGAATTTTAACCAGGAACGAGACTTAAAATCAGACCCCTCAGGTGAGATATCCTTATCCTACATAGAAGCTCATAATGGATCCTTTTAATCTTTTGCTGCAACAACAATACTTTCTCAATACTAGTAATCCAAAGGTTTAAAAGCTTTATATCACTGTATCTACAAAACAGGACCTTGTGGGACATCACAATCTGCTGATTGTCTGTGTGGGAGATACCTTGTGGAACATCACAATCTGCTGATTGTCTGTGTGAGGAGATACCTTGTGGGACATCACAATCTGCTGATTGTCTGTGTGAGGAGATACCTTGTGGAACATCACAATCTGCTGATTGTCTGTGTGAGGAGATACCTTGTGGGACATCACAATCTGCTGATTGTCTGTGTGAGGAGATACCTTGTGGGACATCACAATCTGCTGATTGTCTGTGTGAGGAGATACCTTGTGGGACATCACAATCTGCTGATTGTCTGTGTGAGGAGATACCTTGTGGGACATCACAATCTGCTGATTGTCTGTGTGGGAGATACCTTGTGGGACATCACAATCTGCTGATTGTCTGTGTGAGGAGATACCTTGTGGGACATCACAATCTGCTGATTGTCTGTGTGGGAGATACCTTGTGGGACATCACAATCTGCTGATTGTCTGTGTGAGGAGATACCTTGTGGGACATCACAATCTGCTGATTGTCTGTGTGCTCCAGTATTAACTAATCACTACAGTATGTGTTAAGTGCTGTGTGGCTGCTGCTGTAAAGTCTGCCAGTACTTTCCTTTAATTTAGTGTATTATCATTCATAATCACCTCCCTTTATGGTTAATTATCCACAAACTTCAAAGTCCACAGTATGTCTACCATTAAGGGGTGCTTGAAATATCCAATTTTGGGTATATGGATAGTTCATTCTATGTCTGACTCTTGTGTGTGTGTTTCTATGCGGAATTGGATTGACTGTGAGCAACAGTATTTTCTATCACAGAAAACAGATGTTGAGTTTGATTAATGAAGCCGGTGAGAGATACTGTATGTTTTAAAAAGTTTCCCCAACTTTTTTAACAAAATGAAGTATCTATACTGCAACTTGAAAAGGTAAAACATTGAAGTTTTAGTACCTGTAGTCATCATCCACCCTCTTGAATCTGCCTTGCTCCTTGGGTAAAGCTCCACGACCAAATATGGGTTCAAGGTAGACCCACTTACGCTGGATTTGGTTGAGGTTGTGAAGGTACTCATCCAGATCCGCCAATCTCTGTTCCCAGACTGAGGCTTTATCTTCGAAACTCTTATAGTATGGCGAGTCCTTCAGTGACTGCAGTAAGCTCTGATGGTCTCCAACCTGCAATATTTAGAAATAAACATTGGTGTTAAAAACTCAAAATCTAAACGATTCAAGGCTGTTACAGGAAAAAAAGACTTGGGTGTAAAAATAAAAAAAGAATAAAAAATCTGTGAGTCATAATCATGTCATAATCATGTCATAATAATGTTATAATCTGTCAGGGTCGGTAGACTTCTAAATAGTGTAGGTAGAATATTTCTAGACTATCTTTCTTGTCCCCAAGACATATTTTCTTGTAAAATGTGGTTCAATATTTTATATACTCATCTACATTTAGGTATTTTTTCAATTATTACCATACAGTTATCGTACTTTTCATCACTGGCACATCTTTTATACAAATACTTAACACAGAAAGGATAAAATCAGCCGAAACATTGTAATTATATAAAAGATAAGTTAAAGGTATTTACTTGGTTGACTAGATCCTTCCAGTCTTTGATGAGATGTATAACATTCTTGTTACTATCCTCGTATTCTGTCAGACTAAACTGGGCACCAGCTCCCCATAGATCTAACTCTCGGATAGCTTCTCTGATTGTCACTTCACCCTGAGCTCTAGAATTCAATTCCTAAAATACACATAATACCATCAAATTCTATTACTAAAGCACAAGTAATAATTCTATCAAATTCAATTCACAAAATAAAATAAAATATTCTTTTAAATTTAAATCCTGAAACACACAAAAGAATTGTTAGATCAAACACAAAAAGAAATGATTCCATTAAATTCACTTCATAAAAAAAAGAGTAATAGTTCTATCACATTCAGTTCCTAAAACACACACAGAAATATTTGTATAAAATTCAATTCCTTAAACACAAAACATGAAACAAGTTCATACAACTTATATTATTAAGTTATTGATGATATCCATCGACAAAAGGATATGAGAGAAGCCAGTTTTCCTATTTATGCTGAGCGTCTCACGAGGGAATTACTGGTACCATGATTAGATCTACTGTATAACACAGCCTGGGATCAGATCCAGGGCCTCCTGTACTCAAAACAGACCCTAGGCAGTATACTTATTTATATTTACCTTCAGTACATCTGCATTAGCAATGATGTGGTCACTGGCTTTAAGCACTTGACCAAATGTGAGTTTCTCTAATGTTGTACTACGTGGCATCTTTAACAAACGGAACAACTCCATCCAATGATCTTGAGATAACGGCTCTCCACGGACCCACTTCAGCACAGGCAAAACATTCTGTAATATCAACAAATGAAATATTGAACATGTGCCCAATCATAAAGTATGTCTGTGACATTAAATATCCTGTTACAATATTGATCACAAAGAGTCAAAATGGCAATAGAAAAACGTTCAACAAAGATAACAATGACTTGTTTTCTTACAGGGTTCTAAGGAGAGTTGTTAAATGTGAGTCAACATTTTGCTTTTGTGTCAAAAGTACACTAAGAGGAACAAGAGCTGTCTACGAACAGCGCGCTCCACTATTCGCAGCGCCATGCTAGGATAGTACAATCATTATATAGAGGATCTTGCATGAGTGCTCATAACAAATGAGTTTTATTAAACGAGTGGACACAATGATATGACATGAGGCTTTGCCGAGTGTCATATTGTTTTTGTCGACGAGTTTAATAAAACTTGTATATAATGAGCACGAATGCAAGATTCTATTTATCACATAACCTTAGGAAACGCTCACTATTGGTCAAAAGGATGATGCACGCAGCATATGTTTCAGCCAAAATTCAGCAGCACAATGAGCGCGACGTCACGGCGACGTTGATATTATCCTGACGTCATTGACGGATCAATGCATGGATTGGCTAAAGTCAAGTCAAGCTAATTTAAATATTTATTGCTCGGTCTGGGAGTGCCGAACGATATTTACGTCATGGCTTTACAGCACACCTGGACCACAGGTTATGTGATAAATATTCAAAACAAGAGGGCCCTTTAGGTCGCTCACCTGTTATAGCAGTACATGCAAGACCTGTGATTTGTGACCCTGATGCAATATCACACTTGACCTAGATTTTGTTGAGAAGATCACTCTGACCAAGTTTCATAAGGATTAGGCCAAAATTGTGACCTCTAGTGACTATACAAGGTTTTTCTATGATTTGACCTTGTGACCTAGTTTTTGACCCCGGATGACCCAATATCGAACTTGATCTAGATTTTGTTTAGATGATCATTGTGACCAAGTTTCATAAAGATTTAGTCAAAATTGTGACCTTTAGTGTCTACACAAGGTTTTTCTATAATTTGACCTTGTGACCTAGTTTTTGTCCCCGGATGACCCAATATCGAACTTGACCTAAATTTTGTTGAGATGATCATTGTGACCAAGTTTCATAAAGATTAGGTCAAAATTGTGACCTCTAGTGACTACACAAGGTTTTTCTATGACTTGACCTTGTAACCTAGTTTTTGACCCCGGATGACCCAATATCGAACTTAACCTAGATTTTGTTGAGATGATCATTGTGACCAAGTTTCATAAAGATTAAGACAAAATTGTGATCTCTAGTGTCTACATAAGGTTTTTCTATGATTTGACCTTGTGACCTAGTTTTTGACCCCGTATGACCCAATATCGAACTAGACCTAGATTTTGTTGTGATGATCATTGTGACCAAGTTTCATAAAGATTAGGTCAAAATTGTGACCTCTAGTGACCACACAAGGTTTTTCTATGATTTGACCTTGTGACCTAGTTTTTGACCCCGGATGACCCAATATCGAACTTGACCTAGATTTTGTTGAGATGATCATTGTGACCAAGTTTTATAAAGATTAAGTCAAAATTGTGACCTCTAGTGACTACACAAGGTTTTTCTATAATTTGACCTTGTGACCTAGTTTTTGACCCCGGATGACCCAATATCGAACTTGACCTAGATTTTGTTGAGATGATCATTGTGACCAAGTTTCATAAAGATTAAGTCAAAATTGTGACCTCTAGTGTCTACACAAGCAAATTGTTGACGGACGGACGGACGACGGACGGACGACGGACGAAGAGTGATCACAAAAGCTCACTCTGTCACTTTGTGCTAACAAAATGCTTCATAACAGCAGCATTACCCTCTATAGACGTTGGGGCTTCTAAGTCTAACAAGTAATTAAGAATTGCAAGCAATACAGAAGTCCCCTTCCGGTTTGAGGCCATTTTCAATGTTTCTGTTGCCAAAGCAACCACAATTTTTGTCAGAATCAAAATATTTTTAGTTGTGCATAATCCCCTTATTGCCCCCTATCCACATATCAAGTTTCATAAACCTAGCTTGAAAACTGTTTGAGTTATGGCAGGATCCAGATTTGGGCATATTTTCACTCTTTCTGTTGCCATAGCAACCACAATTTTTGTCAGAATCAATTTATTTTTAGACGTGCATAATTCCCTTATTGTCCCCTATCCACATATCAAGTTTCATAAACCTAGCTTGGTAACTGTTTGAGTTATGGCAGGATCCAGATTTGGGCATATTTTCACTCTTTCTGTTGCCATAGCAACCACAATTTTTGTCAGAATCAAAATATTTTTAGACGTGCATAATCCCCTTATTACCCCCTATCCACATACCAAGTTTCATAAACCTAGCTTGGAAACTGTTTGAGTTATGTCAGGATCCAGATTGTTTGACGGACGGACGGACGGACGGACGGACGGACGGACGGACGGACGGACGGACGGACTGACTGACTGACAGACTGACTGACGGACGGACGGAGGGCAAACCTATAGTCCCCTCCGGTCAAAAACCGGTAGGGGACTAAAAAGGGGGATAATTTGGACAAATTATGCGGGACTGTTACCTACGCATGTGTATGTCCTCTTGGTCATTGAAGGTAAACAAATAAGTATGTCTTAGTCCAAAAGGGGGCATAATTTCAACAAAATGATAAATAATTATCTTCTCCTGTGTTGGGGTTGGGGTCATAATGGTGAACAAGTATGCAAAGTATCAAAGCAATATATCAAGTCACTTTGAAGATATAAGGGGTTAAAAAACCTGTACCTAAACTTTAACATTTGCATTTCCAAGTCCAAAAGGGGGCATAATTTCAACAAAATGCTTGATAGAGTTCGTAACCCACCCCTGTGTAGAGGTTGGGGGTCATAATGGAGAACAAGTATGCATAGCAATATGTGAATGCACTTTGAAAATATTAGAGGTGAAAAACCTGTAACTAAACTTTATCATTTGCACTAAGTTGAAAAAAGGGGGCATTATTTCAACAAAATGCTTGATAGAGTTACCTACCCCTGTGTATGGGTTGGGGTCATGATGGTGAACAAGTATGCAAAGTATCAAAGCAATATGTCAATGCACTTTGAAGATATTAGAAGTTAAAAAACCTGTATATAAACTTTAACATTTTCATTTCCAAGTCCAAAAGGGGGCATAATTTCAACAAAATGCTTGATAGAGTTACCTACCCCTGTATATGGGCTGGGGTCATGATGGTGAACAAGTATGTAAAGCAATATGAGAATGCACTTTGAAAATATTAGAGGTGAAAAAACCTGTACTTAAACTTTAACATTTGCATTAAGTTGAAAAAGGGGGCATAATTTCACCAAAATGCTTAATAGAGTTACCTTACCCTGTGTATGGGTTAGGGTCATAATGGTGAACAAGTATGCAAAGTATCAAAGCTATATGTCAATGCACTATGAAGATATTAGAGGTTAAAAAACCTGTACCTAAACTTTAACATTTGCACTATTTGCACTAAGTGGAACAAGAGCTATTCGCAGCGCCATGCTAGGATAGTACAATTATTATATATTCAAAACAAAATGCTTCATAACAGCAGCATTACCCTCTGCTTTGTAGAGGTTGGGGCTTCAAAGTCGAAAAGGGGGGATTATTTGGACAAATTATGCAGGACCGTTCCCTACTCATGTGTAGGTCCCCTTGGTCATGAAGGTAAACAAATAAGCATTTCATAGTCCAAAAGGGGGCATAATTTCAACAAAATGCTAAGTAGTTATCTTCTCCTGCGTAGGGGTTGGAGTCATGATGGTGAAAAGTATGCAAAGTATCAAAGCAATATATCAATGCACTTTGAAGATATCAGAGGTTAAAAAACCTGTACCTAAACTTCAACATTTGCATTTCCAAGTCCAACAGGGGGCATAATTTCAACAAAATGCTTGATAGAGTTACCTACCCCTGTGTAGGGGATGGGGTCATGATGGAGAACAAGCATGCATAGCAATATATGAATGCACTTTGAAAATATTGGAGGTGAAAAAACCTGTACCTAAACATGAACATTTGCACATAGTTGAAAAAGGGGGCATAATTGCACCAAAATGCTTAATAGAGTTACCTTCCCCTGTGTATGGGTTGGGGTCATGATGGTGAACAAGTATGCAAAATATCAAAGCAATATGTCAACACACTTTGAAGATATTAGAGGTTAAAAAACCTGTACCTAAACTTTAACATTTGCATTTCCAAGTCCAAAAGGGGGCATAATTTCAACAAAATGCTCGATAGAGTTACCCAACCCTGTGCAGGGGTTGGGGTCATGATGGAGAACAAGTATTCAAAGCAATATGTGAATTCACTTTGAAAATATTTGAGGTAAAAAAACCTGTACCTAAACTTTAACATTTGCACTTAGTTGAAAAAAGGGGGCATACTTCCACCAAAATGCTTAATAGAGTTACCTACCCCTGTGTATGGGTTGGGGTCATGATGGTGAACAAGTATGCAAAGTATCAAAGCAATATGTCAATGCACTTTGAAGATATATGAGGTTACAAAATTGTACCTAAACTTTAACATTTGCATTTCCAAGTCCAAAAGGGGGCATAATTTCAACAAAATGCTCGATAGAGTTACCCACCCCTGTGTAGGGGTTGGGGTCATGATGGAGAACAAGTATGCAAAGCAATATGTGAATGTACTTTGAAAATATTTGAGGTAAAAAAACCTGTACCTAAACTTTAACATTTGCACTAAGTGGAAAAAAGGGGGCATAACTTCACCAAAATGCTTAATAGAGTTACCTACCCCTGTGTATGGGTTGGGGTCATGATGGAGAACAAGTATTCAAAGCAATATGTGAATGCACTTTGAAAATATTTGAGGTAAAAAAACCTGTACCTAAACTTTAACATTTGCACTTAGTTGAAAAAAGGGGACATAACTTCACCAAAATGCTTAATAGAGTTACCTACCCTTGTGTATGGGTTGGGGTCATGATGGTGAACAAGTAAGCAAAGTATTAAAGCAATATGTCAATGCACTTTGAAGATATTAGAGGTTAAACCTGTACCTAAACTTTAACATTTGCATTTCCAAGTCCAAAAGGGGGCATAATTTCAACAAAATGCTCGATAGAGTTACCAACCCCTGTGTAGGGGTTGGGGTCATGATGGAGAACAAGTATGCAAAGTATCAAAGCAATATGTCAATGCACTTTGAAGATATATGAGGTTACAAAACCTGTACCTAAACTTTAACATTTGCACTATTTGCACTAAGTAGAAACAAGAGGATCATAGATCCTGGGGCGCTCATCTGCTAAACATGGCCAAACTTTCAACTTGACCTTAAGGTCATCAAGATGAACATTTTGACTAAACTTGAAGGTTAAAGCAAAACTGAGGCCTCCAGAGTGTTAAAAAGGTTTTGCTATTATTTGACATATTGACCTAGTTTTTTAGCCACATGACCCAACTTCAAACGTGACCTTAAGTTAATCAAGATAAACATTTTGACCAAAGATGATGAAGATTAAAGCAAAAATATTGCCTCAAGAGTGTTAATAAGGTTTTTCTTTTATTTGACCTATTGACCTAGTTTTTGACCCCACATAAACCAACTTCGAACTTGTCCTTAGGATCACCAGGATAAACATTTTGACCAAACTTCATGAAGATTAAAGCAAAAATGTGGCCGCCAGAGTGTTAACAAGGTTTTCCTATTATTTGACCTTTTGACCTAGTTTTTGACCCCATATGACCCAACTTTGAACTTGACCTTAAGGTCACCAAGATAAACATTTTGATCAAACTTAATGAAGATTAAAGCAAAAATGTGGCCTCCAGACTGTTAACAAGGTTATCCTATTATTTGACCTAATGACCTAGTTTTTGACCCCCCATGACCCAACTTCAAACTTGACCTAGATTTCATTTAGATACAACTACTGATCAAGTTTGGTGAAGATCAAAGCACAAATGTGACCTCCAGAGTGTTAACAAGGTTTTGCTATTATTTGACCTATTGACCTAGTTTTTGAACCCACATGACCCAACTTCGAACTTGACCTATATTTCATTGAGGTACAACTACTGACCAAGTGTGATGAAGATCAAAGCAAAATTGAAAGTGCTAGAGTGTTAACCGTGAAAAGTTTAACGGACAGACGCACGGACGACGGACAAAAAACAATCACAAAAGCTCACCTTGCCACTTTGTGGCAGGTGAGCTAAAAAAAGGCATAATTTCAACAAAATGCCTGATACAGTTACCTACTCCTGCATATGGGTTGGGGTCATGATGGCAAACAAGTATGCAAAGTATGAAAGCAATATCTTAAAAGACTTACTAGTGAATATAAGAGGTTAAAAAACCTGTACCTAAACTTTAACAAAAGTGTTACGCCGACGCTCGGGTGACTGCAATAGCTCCCGTTATTCTACGAATAGTGGAGCTAAAAAGGGGGCATAATTTCAACAAAATGCCTGATAGAGTTACCTACTCCTGCATATGGGTTGGGTCATGGTGGCAAACAAGTATGCAAAGTATGAAAGCAACATCTCCAAGGACTTAGAGGAGAATATAAGAGGTTAAAAAACCTGTACCTAAACTTTAACAAAAGTGTTAATACGCCACACTCGGGTGACTGCAATAGCTCCCCTTATTCTACGAATAGTGGAGCTAAAAAGTAAGTAAGTAAGAAAATTCAGAAATTTATTAAATAAGCAGAGAAAGTGCACCCTGATCTAACTCATATATCTTTAGAAGTGTTCTACTGCAATGTTATAAAGTTTCTTTTTAGTGAGAGTGTACAAAATAAATACAACTATATATTTTTTCTACTTAATAATATGAAGAAAACATTTCTGCTTAAATTAAGACTTTAACTAGAAGCCTTAAAGCAGAGCTTGCCAAGCTAGCACACTTGGCAAGAGCTTGACTGTTCCCAGGTCTATCTGATAAAGTCACCGGGTTAGTAGGGCAGATAATAGTCCTTCATGATATTGAGGCCAAAAAAAAACAATTGTGTGTTTCGGGTAAACCGACCTTACCTAGCCGAAAGGAGCCGACCCTAACGATTTTTTAACGTTCCCACAACGATAATTTTATGCTTTGGTCCGGCAAAATTTGACTGAATGTCGGACCGTTGGTCTGACGGAGATTTTAAGTCTGGACGGCGATATTCCCACATCGTAGTTGAAGATTATTGTAAAGAATGTAACACAAATGTATTTTCGTAAATCCTCGTCGAGATTCAATAAGATATCCCTCCGAAATCGTCAATTATGTAAAATAATTCAGCGAAATGAAGGTCGCGAAAACTGATTATTTTTTGGATGCGGATAAAACCCGTAGTACACGGTACGGATTCCGGAATGTTCGCAATTTTTTTTCTGAATATGTTTTTATTTTGACGATTTCCGAGGGGGCTTTTTAACATGAAAAAACGTGATTTAGTTTAAAGATGTTTGATATTAAATGGTAAAATGAAAATAACATTTCTCTTGACAGAAAGTCCTGTCTGATATATGCTCATTGAATGGGCTGAATGAGCCCATTGTGAAAAGGCAAACTATCTAATTAGGCCTATTTGAAAACACTTGTTAACTGTGTGTTAAAGCTAACAATGCATTTCTAAATAATTTACCACTGAATAATTTAAGAAGAACATTCATTATCTATACATCTCTCTTCATTTTTTCGGACTGACAAATGTTCGTTCGGACTGACAATTTTTTTGTTTCTGTCAGTCCGAATGACTGACAGGTTTTTAAAGTTTTCGCGACGCCTGATATGGTCCAATAAGGATACCGCATTGAAAATCGTGTAGGCTTCGTATGGAACATGGCATCTATTGTGTAGATAATTCGTCCCAAATGCCAACATGCGGCCGCATTACGAACCTTCCGCGTTCTATCGGATGAAGTCACTTTTTCTAAAGTCGCTTTAAGTTTCTTCATTCTGAAGATTTTCATTCATAAACTCTATCCAACATAAATGTTTGTGTCAAAAAATGTTTTCAGACGTTTCTAATACTATAAAGTACATTACTTTTGTCATCTGCAATTTGTGTCAACTTTCTTTAGGATCATACATGTATATGTTGGTTTGTCAACCCTTATGTTTTCTTGTCTGGTTGGAGCAAAATCATGAGAGTAGCATGTAACCATTTTTATAGATACTTTTAGATTATTTGCATCATATTTACAGTAGAACCTCATTTGTTCAAACTCTTCAGTACTGAAAATGATTTGTAGATGAGAAAGTACATATGAGCCTGGTCACAAGAAAGTGTATTCTGACCTCCCCTTTCCGTGCCAATGAAGGCCTAACAGTAAAATTAAGACAAAGCTATAATACTGAAATGAAATAGCTCTTTCGTTGCTATGAAGTAAATAGTTTGGACCCTGGTCTGGCTATGTAAAACTCATTTTGGTCGACTGGACCCATACTGGTTGCATAATACTGAAGATGTCATAAAGGCATATTTTCTTCTGACATGACATAGCTCATATATATTTTCATTTGTTGATATAAACTAGACTTATAGTAGTGATAAAAATACTTTGTAAAAGACAGAAAGTCTGTATAAGTCTGACATTACTATTATAAAATGCAAAACCAGCATTAAATACTGAACATATTTAGTATATTCATGTTTGTGTTTCTTTAATACGCTCTAATCTGAGCACAGTGTGCTGTTGCGTTTTTTGACAGCATCCTGTCTGTCAATATTATGTCAACTAAACAGACCTGCAGTACTAAATTTCCAGAACAAATTCGAACAAAACCCTTGTACAGTTGAATGTATTTGTAAGTCAAAATATCAAATGTGCTTTCAGTCAGAATAACAGTCATCTAGAATGATCTGAAATCAAATATAAAGCTAGATATACAAATAATTTACACAGATATATCATCTTAAGCCACCACAAATTCATGACTGGTTTCCCGGCAGGCAAAAAAAACCAAAAAAAAACAAGACTGCGTTCAATAAACGCTTATGCCCCCTGTGGAAGCCTTGTCCATAAATAAGTCTAAGTCCAAAATTAGGTCAAGGTGAAGGTCAAAAAGGGGTCAGATGATACAGGTGTGTGGAGTGTGTTCATATACAACATCCATGCAAGTTTGGAAGCTTTGCAGCAAGCCATAATGATGCTAGAAGAAACGGTCAATTTGGGTTAACCAGGACGGACGGACGAACGGACGGACGAACGGACGGACGGACAGGTGAATCACTATATGCCTCCCGATCTATCGATACGGGGGCATAAAAACCCAAAGCCTACCCTACCTAACTTTTTTCAGACCGTTACCCTAAACACACAATTTTTTTTTTTTGGCCTGACCATGATCATGTCCTAAGCAAGAAGATAAATTGTCAGTTACTTGCAGAAGTAAAACAAGAAGTAAAACAGGTTTGGTAAATTGCCAGCAGATGTCAGAAAAACAGCTTAAAACGTAAGGAAATAATCTATAAGTCCTATACCATTGGCCTTAAATGAAAATGACTGAAATATTACTCCATTACCTTGTATGTTTCAATGTCCTTATGTAGCCGTACAGTCATGGTGGTAGCTTCCCTTTCCTTCAGCTTCTCGTACCATGTACTGAGGAACTCTTCAAACATGTATGTCTTACTCCTACATAAAATCATGTAAAAACAATTATAGTTTAACAAGAAATATACCACTGAATGTGATGAGTAACCCTATATACTGCTTATCACAGTTACGTAGCATCAGAAGTCCAAATAGTGATAATATACACAAAGATTTGTCAAAAGACAACCATTAGCAAAGGCCCAACAAATTAGTACCAGAAAAGCATAACAGTTGTACATTACAATTTCATATGCTAATAAAAGTCATCATGAACGGACCTTCAACACTTTTAAAGACACAGCTACATAGCATGAAAGTATATAAATCAAAAAAATATTCCTACACACAGGTAACTATTTGTAATTCTATGAATACAAATGATACAATTTTCAAATAAAACAAAAAGGTTATGTTACTATCCTCATCAAATACTCCCAAGTTAGTTGTAGAAGGTGTCTAACAAGTTTACCTAAATGAGATCCAGTCCTCCTTGGCCAGTTCATTGAGTCCAGTATTAAACTCTTCCAGCAGGAACCACATGGCTTCATACTCAGACAGGTCCTTGTTGAGTTCATCAGCAACTTCAAAGTTAGGTATAGTCATCTCAAAGTGCTCCAAATCATTCCTATAAACACGCACAATCTGTACTGTTAGACAAGAGAGTAACAATTTAACAACACCTTATATAGATTGTACATGAATTCATTAAGAAACCTAACTAGTTGACAACTAGGAAAATTCATTAAGCAATTGTGTATTTTTTCAGAAGTATAATAGATATAATGTTTATCCATATTAATGTACTTTTAGACTGACATTCACATTTGGAAAAACTGGAAAATGCATTGTTTTTCTGTGTTTTTTTTTCAAAAATGACCCTACTACTGTTGACTACTAGAAAAATTCGTCTTGAACCATCTTGTACAGTATAACCTCTGTAGAGCAACAACCCCTCTAAAGCAACCCCTTCAAAAGTTTCCTAAGCTGATATTGACAATATATGTAACCTCTGTAGAGCAACAACCTCTGTACAAAGACCAAAATTTGCAGCTCCCAAAGGGTGTTTCTATACAGAGGTTATACTTAAAGCACTGTGTTTTACAATGAGACATAAATATAGAAACTTTTTTATCTAAACAAGTAAGTAATAGTTAGCTCTATTGGGCATTTAAATCCCCAACAAATAATACAATTATACTCCTGTAATCTCAGAAGATAAATGATTATTTGTCTTGTTTTATCAAAACTTACAACTAAACAGTAAGCTTCATCCTAACTGCATACTCACTTTAAGTCGATAATACCTTGGGAGGAATAGTTAGCGAATATTGAATTTCAGACATTAGGAGTGCAGAAATATTAGTAATCCTTATACTTTATAGAAGGTCACAATTTATGCTATAGGAAATGTCAGAGAGTTATGAAAATTCGTGAAATTGGCCAATATTGCCATGTCGCTAACTTCAACACTTAATATACTCTTATACTGTAAATTAATGATACATATGTAAGTTGTGAAGTCGTACACAAGTTTCTTTCTGTTTTCATCCATTTCCTGAAACTCAAGTCGTTTCTCTTTGATCAGCTGTACGGCTTGTTGCGCTCTCTCTTTGTCACCCTCCAATGCATCGTCTCCAGGTTTCAGCTGATGCCATCGTGCTGCAAACTTGTCCAAGTCCTGCTGGAATGCCTTCACTCGAGAATCAACATTACCCTTCATTACTTCAACCTGTTCAAAAGCAGAATCATATCAGTTCATGGGTAATAATTTCAATTAAGTTCCAATAAAAAGACTAGTTATAGGTGGTCTTAGTACAGAATTGATCATAATAGAGTACCTGTCTTATTCTAAATTCAATACTTTCTTTCTCTAAAATTGCAAAAATTGACATGATTTTTAAACCCCCAAAGTGGTCTTATTAGTGAACTGTACTGAAATACATTGAAATGTTTTTCATAAAAATACATACTATTAGTGCAATACTTTCTCAAAATGTTGAAAACAGTATAAATACTGAACGCTTTCACCAATGTCAGCTGGATATACTCTTTGTAAGGAGAATTATTACAGAACAGGACAGAACTATATTTCACCCAGGTATTTATAATACAACATTATAATTATACATACAAGAGAAATTTCACAGGGATTCTACTGAGGCATAATGCCCAATAAAGCATATGAAAATTCAATGACTATGACTTAGTCAGTAATTGTTTTAATTTTCAGCAAATAACTTTAATTTTCTGTAGAAAATGTCCTTTTTAGTGCATCAAATCCAGATTTCTGGATTATTCTGGAATAATCAGACCCCTGAAATATAGTAGGTAAATGTTTAAAGAAGAGGTATACGATTCCTACCTGTTCTTTGACCATCAGTTGATGACTTTCCATCATGATTTCAAACTTGTCCCATCTTGCTAGGAGATGGTTCATGGAATCCACACCACCACCAGCCACAGATCGTAGAAGTTTGTTCTTGGCTTCAGCTTTCTCAAACAGTGGCTTGATCTAAAGTAATGCATAAGGTAATCTAACTACATGTATAATGCTTAAGATGCTGCAGTATACATATAGAGGCATTTATCTGTTTAACTGATAGTGACTCAATTTCATTCAAACATAGTTACAAAAATAAATAGAAGCATAAAGAAACATGACTGCATTCAATAAATACTGGAAAGCCTGGACTTTGAAAATATTTGAGTTTCAAAAATATGAAAGTTTTGGTTAACATTTTCAATGGGACAACAGACAAACAAATGAAGGAACTGACAGGACAATCACTATAATTATGCTTCCCTCATTCCGGCATCATTAGATGGCATGGCATAAAATCAATGATAAGTTACCATTGTTATCCTAGCCAAATAATCAGTTAAAAATTGTTGAAAATTATTATGATCAAACGAGGATAAGTAGTTCACCCAAGTGGCCTTGACCTGTGACCTACTGATCAATAGGGGTCATCTACTGTTGATGACCAACCCCCATGTAAAGTTTGAAGATCCTAGGGCAAAGCATTCTTGAGTTATTGACCGGAAACCATTTGAAAAGTCACAAACGGTAAGGTCACAGTGACCTTGACCTTTGACCTACTGACCTCAAAATCAATAGGGTCACCTACTGTTGATGACTAACCTCCATATAAAGTTTGAAGATCCTAGGGCAAAGCATTCTTGAGTAATTGAACGGCAACCATTTGGCCTACCGACCAACTGACCAATATGTGCAAAGCAATATACCCCCTCATTCAAGATGGGGGGGGGGAGATAAATAAGTCCAGATGATGCCCAGATTTATCATTGACTGAGCATGAGGCAGAAATATTAGTTTTAAGCTCATTTCTGATATATTTTGGGATTAAACTCCCACTAACAGGATTTTAATCATATGACAAGAGGGCCCAAAGGGCCATAGGTCGCTCACCTGTCCTAGTTGTTCATGAACCCCTAATAGTAGCCTCTATTGCATGTACAAGGTTTTCATATTGTCTTATGCTTTATAATTTACATCACATTTAGACCCAATGACATATTGAAGTGATTTGACCTTGTGACCTAGTTTTTTACCCCGGATGACCCAATATCGAACTTGACCTAGATTTTATTGAGATGATCATTGTGACCAAGTTTCATAAAGATTAGGGCAAAATTGTGACCTCTAATGACTACACAAGGTTTTTCTATGATTTGACCTTGTGACCTAGTTTTTGACCCCGGATGCCTCAATATTGAACTTGACCTAGATTTTGTTGAGATGATTATTGTGACCAAGTTTCATACAGATTAGGCCAAAATTGTGACCTCTAGTGACTACACAAGGTTTTTCTATGATTTGACATTGTGACTTAGTTTTTGACCCGGATGACCCAATATTGAACTTGACCTAGATTTTGTTGAGGTAATTATTGTGACAAAGTTTCATAAAGATTAGGCCAAAATTGTGACCTCTAGTGACTACACAAGATTTTTCTATGATTTGACCTTGTGACCTAGTTTTAATCCCAGATTTCCCAATATCGAACTTGACCTAGATTTTGTTGACATGATCATTGTGACCAAGTTTCATAAAGATAAGGCCAAAATTGTAACCTCTAGTGACTACACAAGGTTTTTCTATGATTTGACCTTGTGACCTAGTTTTTTACCCCGGATGACCCAATATTGAACTTGACCTGGATTTTGTTGACATGATCATTGTGACCTAGTTTCATAAAGATTAAGTCAAAATTGTGACCTCTACAGACTACACAAGGTTTTTCTATGATTTGACCTTGTGACCTAGTTTTTGACCTTGGATGACCCAATATCAAACTTGACCAAGATTTTGTTGAGATAATCATTGTGACCAAGTTTCATAAAGATTAGGTCAAAATAGTGACCTCTAGTGACTACACAAGATTTTTCTATGATTTGACCTTGTGACCTAGTTTTTGACCCGAATGACCCAATATCGAACTTGACCTAGATTTTGTTGAGGTGATCATTGTGACCAAGTTTCATAAAGATTAGGCCAAAATTGTGACCTCTAGTGTCTACACAAACAAATTGTGGACGGACGACGGACGAAGAGTGATCACAAAAGCTCACCCTGTCACTTTTGACAGGTGAGCTAAAAACAACTCACAGTAACCTGATACATGGCCATCCTGTCCTATACTACACTTATAGGCTGTGTGCCAAGCCAGTACCTTTTTCAATAACTTGAATGTTATAAATAATGCAAGAGAATGTGTATGTACATACTTCTTTCTTAGACTTGAGAAATTCGGAATGTTTGGCATTAGCTTCTCCAATTTCATCCGTTGTCTGTGGACGTTTAGCCAGGGTTTCCATAGATGTTCCCAGGAACGTCTCAATGTCTGTAGAGTCTTTGGTAATAGACTTCCTGAGTGAGTTCATCAGGGCATCAAACAATTTCTGTATGTGATCATCTATCACAGACTTGACAGGGAGTGTATTTACTGTGATGCAGTCTACCTTGATCTCACTGAAACCAGTCAATTAATTTCAAAATAAAACCAGTCAATAAATATCAAAATAAAACCAGTCAATAAATTTCAAAATAAAACCAGTCAATAAATATCAAAATAGAACCAGTCTACAAATATCAAAGCCCAAGGTCATTTGCCAATTAGGCAGGGATAAAACCGAATGGCTACATACTATGACTGTCCCAGTCAAACACAAAAGAAGTAATACATATATACATGTAACCAGTGCTCTCATTTTAAATGCAATGCACAAAGCATCGAAGAAATTTCAACACAAAACAAATTACTATGAAAAACGACATACTTGGGGAGTTTCTCTGCATTTTTTCCTCTTGTTTTGAGTGCTTTGAAGTTTCTCTCATAGTCTGATAAGTCCTTCAAATTCTCTTCAATGAATTCATCCAAGTCTACACATCCAAGAACAACCCATTCCTAGATAGATAGAAGATAGATGCAAGTATTTTCAGAAAAAAACTATTATTACCAGGTACCTTACAAACCATGTGATATTTGTTATTCTCCAATACCAGCCCAATACTCAGTAAAGGTCATGGCGACCTTGGCCTACTGACCTCAAAATCAATAGAGGTCAACTTGGATGGTGACCAATCTCCCTAAAATGTTTGAAGATCCTGAGTGCAACCATTCTTGGAGTTGTTGAGCAGAAACAATTTTGGTCAATTATAAGGTAGCATGGTCATAGTAAATTTGATCTTTTACCTACTGACCTCAAAATTGACAGGGGTCATTTACTGTTGCCAGCTTACCTCCATGAGAATGTTAGGGTCAACTTTTCTTGAGATAATAATCAGAAACTGTTAGGTATACCAACTGCGATAGACAGATAAGCCCAACGACCAAGGACTGGGTGCATAATGATAAGATACAGAAATATGTGACTCACCTTGAACTGTGTAAGAACAGTAGCCAGTCTACTGAAGAGGGCCTCTCCTTTCTCATAACATCCAATGAAACCTTCAGCATTTCTATCAATGATGGCCGGGAATATCAAAGTTTCTGTACCATCCCCCACACCCCGGAATACATTGGGTATGGCAATAAACTTCTTCAACTCACGGAAATACTTGGCCTTCACCTCTTCAAATGCTGGCTGAAACTGTAGATGTCTCTGCCTGGAATGATATCAATGCTACAGTAAAATCTATATCATTCATGGTAACACAGAGTAATTTGACCACTGAGAACAATATCCTCAAAAATGTCTTACTGTTTTCCTTTTGAAGTTTAAGTCTGCAAGATCACGATCCCTACAAAATTGAATTTTTAACAAAATTGATTTTTGGACCTACACCATAAATGATGTATCAGGAAATAATTACTTTTTCTTTTTGTACAACAGAGTAATCAGGCTACCATGAGTTCCAAGACTAACATTGAGTAAGAATTTGTAAATATCACATAAAACAATCAAAGTCCTCTTTTTACAGTTGAATGTAAGATGTCAATTCACTTGTAATGCAGTTTATAAAATGCATTGTGTTTTTAATTCTTTCTAAGAGCACAGTCCAGGAATTAAAATCGTTGGTAACATCAAAACCTGAGTGGTAATATCACGAATTGCAGAAAAAAGAAATAAACATAACACAAACATCAAACTTACACCTTACTAACAGCAACTTGTAAACAATTTGTAAAACTTTGATGGAACCTATTAAAAGAGCAATTTCTTCTGTCTAAAATATGAATACCGTAAAATGTGTAATAAATGTCCCCGGGGCTTTGAATTCTCTGAAATGGGAGCGTTTACCAAGGTAAGTTTTTTCTGATGATTTTTCCATTAAAAAAACCGGATGAGATGGATTTGGACTAACTCTTGTGTTTGTGAGTAGGTGTTTTCTAATAATATAGCTGGGGCCTTTATTAGGAATTTTATGGTAATTAACCTTCACATAAAAACATAGCAATATAACACAAAACTGAACCGATTTCAGAACAACATATAATTATAATATAATTATATAAGCAAAGGGTCAACATTCCATGAATGCTTACCGTTTCTTAGCACTAACTGTATCACCCTCAATAAATCTGGGTGAAGATATAAGCATCATATACAGTACAACAAACTAACTAAACAGCATGCACATTATAACAGCATACACAATATAACAGCATGCACAATATGTTTACTTATTAATTTTATTGACAGACTTATATCAAATATATTTTTACAAACGCAAAAAAAAAACATATAAACTAAGTGAACATTTATAAATAAACAAATATACCATAACAAACTGAAAATCCCACAATATTGACATTGAGTCAAAGAAAGTGAAGAAATGCAATAAAAGAAATAGCTTGTGAGGAATATTGATCAGACATACAATCTGAACAAATTAATCTGGGGCCGGGATTACAACGAATTCTTACACTCAGCACTCAACACTCAAATATTGAAAATGTGATATAATGAGCTATTATTTGTCCTAGATTGCAAATTTAGATGAGGGAAAAGTATAAGATAGTTAATGAGTAGGGATGCAACTATTCGGTCAATTTGCTAACCGGTTAACCGTTCAATCTTCCGAACGGTTAACCGGTTAACCGATTAACGAATCGAAACTTGCCGACTTTCCGACTGTTCTAATTCTGACGTGTATATATTTACTGTAAAACCGTAAGTTGCAATCGGGCATCCTCGTATATTACCCCCAAGGGAAGTGTGTCGCCGGTTCTCAATTTCTCAATTGTTTTTTTTTAAGTTCAATAATGTACTGTACTCAACGACAAATAAAATAAATAATAAACTTTAATATTTACATTTTAATAAACACCCAGTTAAAGCATCAAAGGACGGATTTCGGCCTCGAGTAAAGCATTAAACTGCCGCCAATTAATATTAAATTACGTGTGCTTGCCGAATGTGTGAAAAACAACGTCGGTCAACAAACTAGTCCCGACTACCATATGAAATTAACGGCAATTAAGTGACCCTCTTGTCACAACAATACGTGTCAAACTGTTAATTGCGGATTATAGATCATGACCCCCTTTTGACGAGCGTTCGCACCTTCGATGGGTGAAACTTGTCGGCGAATTTCTCGATATTTTTTCAATATTTTTATTTTAAAATTTATTTAAATCCTTTTTCGAATTTTTTTTTCGATTAACCGGTTAGCGATTTTGCTAACCGATAACCGAACGTTCGAACGGTTAACCGGTTAACCGTTTACATCCCTATTAATGAGTGTTGAAAATAACATTTGATACATTTTGTTTGCAATGTTGTACTATTTATGAGGTGTAAATGTAATTATTGAATCTGAGTGCCACACTCAGCACTCAGACTGATGAATTGCAATTATAGCTTACAAATACACTTAAGTAAACTAGGAAGTAAGCCCAAAACAATATTTAGTACCAATTGAACATTATTACAACGTCTTGCTCTAAAAAAATGCCACAATGAACCTCAAAACCGTGAATTTCAATATTTGAGTGTTGAGTGCTGATTGTAAGTATTCGTTGTAATCCTGGCCCCTGGTCCTCGACTTATATGCACGAATATATAACAATCTTTTTACACAGAATGTATCAAATTCCACCAGAAAGTTGTGTGTTAACAATCTTTTAGATAAGTGTTTCCAGTACACCCCATTCATATTTATAATAGTCCCGGCTTGTGAAAACATTGGCTGAAGTTAAATATAAGCAATAAATCAGCTGTTGAATTATGCTAATAGAAGGTAAGACCTACAGGTTAATTTGTTCCAGTAATATCAACAATATTTAGAAAGTGTGAGTACCTGTATGTAAGATCAATACGGATCTCAGGCAAGTTCTCGTTGAGAGATTCTAGTCCCATCTTATACTGGAATTCTAAAGCTTTGTACAGCTGCCTATCCCAATGTGACTTCCATGGTACCATGTGCTCGGGTGGGATGTTTTGCTGAGAAAAAGTGAAATAAATGCATGTAATCCCTCACTAGCATTGTATGATGAATGCTTCCTTTTATTTCAGAAAGTTTTTGTTAGTGAACAGTATGAAAACAAGTTTAATCATCTACATAGGAGTAGTACAAAATCCAACATGTCTCAAACTGTGAAAACAAACTTTACAATTATTCTGTGCATTAAGCAGAAGAACTTTATACTGAACACTTAACATTTATCACTCCCCAATCTAAACAAGGAAGTTTTTTAAAAATAGTTTCAGTAAATGGAGACTACTCAGCCACATTATCCTGACACTGGGCAAACCAGCAGTTACCTGGAGACTATCCAGCCACATTATCCTGACACTGGGCAAACCAGCAGTTACCTGGAGACTACTCAGTCACATTATCCTGACACTGGGCAAACCAGCAGTTATCTGGAGACTACTCAGCCACATTGTCCTGACACTGGGCAAACCAGCAGTTATCTGGAGACTACTCAGTCACATTATCCTGACACTGGGCAAACCAGCAGTTACCTGGAGACTATCCTGCCACATTATCCTGACACTGGGCAAACCAGCAGTTACCTGGAGACTATCAAGCCACATTATCCTGACACTGGGCAAACCAGCAGTTATCTGGAGACTACTCAGTCACATTATCCTGACACTGGGCAAACCAGCAGTTACCTGGAGACTATCCAGCCACATTATCCTGACACTGGGCAAAGCAGCAGTTACCTGGAGACTACTCAGCCACATTATCCTGACACTGGGCAAACCAGCAGTTACCTGGAGACTATCCAGCCACATTATCCTGACACTGGGCAAACCAGCAGTTACCTGGAGACTACTCAGCCACATTATCCTGACACTGGGCAAACCAGCAGTTACCTGGAGACTATCCAGCCACATTATCCTGACACTGGGCAAACCAGCAGTTACCTGGAGACTATCCAGCCACATTATCCTGACACTGGGCAAACCAGCAGTTACCTGGAGACTACTCAGCCACATTATCCTGACACTGGGCAAACCAGCAGTTACCTGGAGACTACTCAGCCACATTATCCTGACACTGGGCAAACCAGCAGTTACCTGGAGACTACTCAGTCACATTATCCTGACACTGGGCAAACCAGCAGTTACCTGGAGACTACTCAGCCACATTATCCTGACACTGGGCAAACCAGCAGTTATCTGGAGACTACTCAGCCACATTATCCTGACACTGGGCAAACCAGCAGTTACCTGGAGAGTACTCAGTCACATTATCTTGACACTGGGCAAACCAGCAGTTATCTGGAGACTACTCAGTCACATTATCCTGACACTGGGCAAACCAGCAGTTACCTGAAGACTACTCAGCCACATTATCCTGACACTGGGCAAACCAGCAGTTACCTGGAGACTACTCAGTCACATTATCCTGACACTGGGCAAACCAGCAGTTACCTGGAGAGTACTCAGCCACATTATCCTGACACTGGGCAAACCAGCAGTTACCTGGAGACTATCCAGCCACATTATCCTGACACTGGGCAAAGCAGCAGTTACCTGGAGACTATCCAGCCACATTATCCTGACACTGGGCAAACCAGCAGTTACCTGGAGACTATCCAGCCACATTATCCTGACACTGGGCAAACCAGCAGTTACCTGGAGACTACTCAGCCACATTATCCTGACACTGGGCAAACCAGCAGTTATCTGGAGACTACTCTGCCACATTATCCTGACACTGGGCAAACCAGCAGTTACCTGGAGACTACTCAGTCACATTATCCTGACACTGGGCAAACCAGCAGTTACCTGGAGACTACTCAGCCACATTATCCTGACACTGGGCAAACCAGCAGTTACCTGGAGACTACTCAGTCACATTATCCTGACACTGGGCAAACCAGCAGTTACCTGGAGACTACTCAGCCACATTATCCTGACACTGGGCAAACCAGCAGTTATCTGGAGACTACTCAGCCACATTATCCTGACACTGGGCAAACCAGCAGTTATCTGGAGACTACTCAGCCACATTATCCTGACACTGGGCAAACCAGCAGTTATCTGGCACAAACTATGCTGAACATCAAGCAAGGGAGTTATACCAGTACCATTTTAACCTACTTTGGCATGCTGCAGCCAGTGATTAAACTCAGGACCTTTACACACTTAGGGGACACTCTACCACAAGGTAAGTAGGTTATTGAGGTGGACAGAAAGTATCACATAAAAGTTGTGTTGTTTCAGTGTAAAGCAGGAGTTAGCATGGTGATTATTACCTTGGCAGTTATTTCAGTCATAGCGTATCTGATATCAGTCAGAGATTCCTTCCATTTCTTGTCTTGTCTCAATAGATCTACACCCATCAACGTTTGTACCTGTTATAATCAATGAGACAATCAAAACACAAATAAACTCACTGTCATCATTTACTATACAGGGCTCTTGTCTTTATACAGTAGGGTCGTAATAAGGCCCCTTCCACGCGAAAATAATCTTAAAATTACTCACAATATACACATTGAACTTGTGACAACTTGACCTGGGACAAACATTTCATACCAAGTTTCATTGTATTGTCAATCCAGCCAAGCAGACATCCAGCACAAAATCAATACATCTCCCCCACGGCAGTTTCGTATATATAAAATGAAGAGATCTGAGTTTAAGTTAAAAGCGGAGGTTTATGTACCTTCTCTGAGATGTCAAAGTGAGATTTCCTCAGTTTTCGGTTCATGGTAGTCAGTCTTTCAGCAGAACTCTGCAGCTTCCTGATGTATATTTCCAATTCTTCAGGATTATCCCAAGTCACCAATACATCTTCACCTTTCACTTTAGTTCCTGTAAACAATGACAAATATATCACAAGTCATAATGTTCAAATAAAATGCACTTAACATATTGTCATGGGACAACAACCTTGTGGGAGACACAAATTAATGTATGTGTGTTTCTGTGGTATGTCTTTGCTCACAAGTAAATGTTTAGCTATACAATTAATTTGGCAATTAAACCTGGTATTCATTCACATGTGTTCTTTACCAGTAGTTTGACTGTATTTAAACTAAAGCTGTTGCCATTCAGCAGACTTATATATCCCCTGCATGCAAAGGGTCCTCAACAGTAACTCTGACAAAAAACCATCGGAGTGCAAATTCCTTCCTGTATGCACATATATATGTCAAGATTGTTCATCTGTAAAAGTTTGAAGGAAATCCTGCCAAAACTGAAGGAGTTGCATCAACAAAAATGCATAATCCAGTATAACCTCATTAGAACTCATTGGCATGGGTATAAAAAGAAATTCAGCGGAGCAGGATTAAGTCAGAAAGGTGAAATATTTTATTGATTTATCATCTTACAGCATATCATATACGAGAGGGCCCAAAAGGCCGTAGGTCGCTCACCTGTCATAGAAGTGCATGCAAGCCCCTTTGGTGACGTAAGTAACCATTTATATTTTATGTGTTCACAAGCTTTTTCTGAAATTTGACATAGTAACCTAGTTTTTGATTCCACATGACCCTCTTTCGAACTTGACCTAGATTTCTTAGAGTCAATTATTCTGACCAAGTTTCATTCAGGTTGTGACCTCTAATGTGTTCACAAGCTTTTTCTCAGATTTGACCTAGTGACCTAGATTTTGACCCCAGATGACCCAGTTTCGAACTTGACCTAGATTTCAGAGACAAACATTCTGACCAAGTTTCATGAAGATTGGGCCATAAGTGTGACCTCTAGTGTGACGGACAACATACAACGGACGACGGATGAAGAGTGATCACAAAAGCTCATACTGTCACTTTAGGTGAGCTAAAAAGGAGGTCAGTTACAAATTTTAAGTTGAATAGAAGAACAATTCAGGAAGATGTAATATACAGATTACAGATTTTTAAGTTAACATTAACAATTTTGCATACCAGTTTTGGGATTCTTGGCCAGTTTTTCAAACTGTATAGCAGCATCTAACATCATAGTCTTCTGACTGGGGATCATCTGTTGATCAATTGTATTGTAGAAATGTGCCACCTATAATAAACAAAATGAGTAATAACACCATTAGGTTAGGTATAGCTAAATGACAAAATATTAATATTACAGAAAGTGATAAAAAATTAACATAGCATGTGGTATCAGGAATCAATTAAAACAGCATGCACAGTCATAGGTTAACACTTAACTCAACACACACATGAATTTATATCCCTTATACTCACCAAAATAGCTTCATACCTAATTTACTCAGATATCACCAAACATCATAAGCAATGTAATCCCCTTCTTTGATACTATTGATACATTTGTCGGACAGAGAAGAAGCGAGGGAGGGTTAAACAACTATGTGATAATCCAGAAATATCAACTGTTAAATTATGCTAAAGGAAGGTCAAACTATAGGCTTCTGGTACATAGTACATAACTATACCTGTTTCAAGATGCAGCCATGTCTGTAGAATTTCTGTGCTGTTGCAGCTACATGCTGTATTTTTGCTGGTACGGCAAAGCCGAGACCAGTAAGCTGTCGAACTTCTCTCATTAAGGTCACTAGACGGTCACCATAGTTAACACGTAACTCACCACTCTTTGTGTCCAGTTCCATTAGTCGACCGTTTGTCTCCAAACTACAACAATAAGGTGTAACATATGAAAGTATTATTCTTCACATAGATGATTGTTTTTATGTATTGTTCAAGATCTGGGGTGTGCAGTCCTAAGCTGGGTTCAACTAGAGTTTTTGACATAAAAACAGTGTCATGTATCCCAGAAAGGGCAATATCTCTGGCAAAAACTATCCAATTTAAATTCCAGACCATATTCACAAATAGGCTTGGTACAAAGTATTCATATGAAATTCGACCAATGTTTAAGGAGAACAAGCACAAACAAGAGCTGTCCACAAACTGCACGCTCCACTATTCGCAGTGCTATGCTAGGATAGTAAAATCATTATATATTCAAAACAAATGCATCACCCTCTGCTGTGTAGAGGTTGGGGCTTCTATGTCGAAATAGGGAGATAATTTGGACAAAATGCAGGACCTTTACCTGCTCATATGTATGTCGTTTAGGTCATAAAGGTTAACAAATAAGCATTTCTAAGTCCAAAAGGGGACATAATTTCAACAAAATGCTAAATAGTTATCTTCTTCTGTGTAGGGGTTGGGGTCATGATGGTGAACAAGTATGCAAAGTATCAAAGCAATATATCAATAGAGGATAAACAAGACTGCGTTCAATAAACGCTTATGCCCCCATGGAAGCATAGTCCATAAAACAAGACTGCGTTCAATAAACTCTTTTGCCCCAATGGAAGCGTAGTCCATAAAAAAGCTAAGTCAATTAGGGGGCCATAATTCTGTTAAATGTTGGATAGGGTCACATGGCTTTGACAATGTAAGGGGCTTATAATGGTAAACAAGTATGTCAACTTTGGATACAACGTCTTGATGTAAGACGAAATTTGGGTTAACAAGAATTGGACGCTTTTAAAAATAAGTCTAAGTCCAAAATTAGGTCAATGTGAAGGTCAAAATGAGGTTAGGTGATATAGGTGCGTGAAGAATGTTCAAATACAACATCCATGCAAGTATGAAAGCTTTGTAGCAAGCTGAATCCAAATATACCCCCCTTACAACTCGTTGTGCGGGGGTATAAAAACGTGTAACTAAACTTTAACATTTGCACTATTTGCACTAAGTAGAAAAAGGGGGCATAATTTCAACAAAATGCCTGATAGAGTTACCTACTCCTGCATATAGGTTGGGATCATGATGGCGAACAAGTATGCAAAGTATAAAAGCAATATCTCAAAGAACTTTGAAAATATAAGAGGTTAACAAAGCTGTAACTAAATTTTAACATAAGCATTACGCCGAAGCCAACGCCAACTCTCGGATGACTGCAATAGCTACCCTTATTCTACGAATAGTGAAGCTAAAAAACTTTGTGACATCAATCCAGACATACATCGGCACAAGATTTTAAAATGTCTGCCACCGCTATATGTGGGAGACATAAAGCTTGCAAGCAGTAAGTGGTAACCTTCCCATGATTCCCAATATTGAATACAAGAAGTTTACCTCAGTGGTTTTTTGGTATCATCTATTAGTGACTGTATGTCACGAGTCCATTCATCAAATGCCTCCTGTCTCCAGCTTGCCATCTCATCACGAAATTCTGTCGCTTCTTTCCTAAAACGTTGAAATCCACTCAGGTCACTCAACAAACTCTCAGCAGTCTTAATATTTTCTTCAATCTGAAACACAATACGAGTTGTAATAGTCATGGTATACAGTTTGTTTAAAAAGTTTGTTCTCAAAATTTATATTGAATTTCATACAAAATTGTATTTTAGCTATGTACACAGTAAAATCTTTTAATTTCTTACTCTAATACAAATGTAGCTTCACTCAATGCCAGAGAGATTAGAACAATGGTAGAACCCTTTGGAAATTTAACAGTCTTCTGAGATCAGAAAAATAAAATATTGAAACTTAAACATTGGGAACTAACTTTTTTAACACCCTGTATATAACTGAGGTTTCCTTCTGAATCTCTAGACTGCATGCAGCATGAGAATTGACATTTTGTTAGAGCAGAGATTACTCTTTACTGCAGCATGAGAATTGACATTTTGTAAGAGCAGAGATTGCTCTTTACTGCAGCATGAGAATTGACATTTTGTTAGAGCAGAGATTGGTCTTTACTGCAGCATGAGAATTGACATTTTGTTAGAGCAGAGATTGGTCTTTACTGCAGCATGAGAATTGACATTTTGTTAGAGCAGAGATTGCTCTTTACTGCAGCATAAGAATTGACATTTTGTTAGAGCAGAGATTGCTCTTTACTGCAGCATGAGAATTGACATTTTGTTAGCGCTTAAATCACTCTATACTGCAGCATGAGAATTGACATTTTGTTAGCGCTTAAATCACTCTATACTGCAGCATGAGAATTGACATTTTGATAGCGCTTAAATCACTCTATACTGCAGCATGAGAATTGACATTCTGTTAAAGCTGAGATCACTCTATACTGCAGCATGAGAATTGACATTTTGATAGCACTTAAATCACTCTATACTGCAGCATGAGAATTGACATTTTGATAGCGCTTAAATCACTCTATACTGCAGCATGAGAATTGACATTTTGTTAGGGCTTAAAACACTCTATACTGCAGCATGAGAATTGACATTTTGATAGCGCTTAAATCACTCTATACTGCAGCATGAGAATTGACATTTTGTTAGCGCTTAAATCACTCTATACTGCAGCATGAGAATTGACATTTTGATAGAGCTGAGATCACTCTATACTGCAGCATGAGAGTTGACATTTTGTTAGAGCTGAGATCACTCTATACTGCAGCATGAGAATTGACATTCTGTTAAAGCTGAGATCACTCTGCCTCTACCTTGATGTTTGTTGACCATGTGCTTATAACTTATAAATTCAAATATAATAGATCGACAACTGGCTTAAAGTCAGTTACTCCAAGCCATACTTTGTCATGTACTGAAAGATTGAGAGAGTCCAAGCACAATACATTGTACATGGGCGTCTCAGAATCATGAAGAAACAAGGAAATCACAGAAATATGCAGGATGGAAGGGTACTTCCATCATAGTTACTAATATAAGAACAGTAGCTAGGTGATAAACTTTTAGAGTAACATGGTATAGTTCTCGCAGAAAACCCTGTTATACACACAATGAACTTTGAAGTTGACATACTTTTAGATTTGATATACTTTATTACTTGATCAAAACTTACAGAGGATTGAATGTTTAAAATTTGAAATGTTTCAAAAAACGGCAATACAACCAATCAAGAACACACTCACCTTTGCTTCAAGTTGTCTTACAAACACTATAGTGTTAACAAATTCAGGTAAATTCTTCCCTTTAGGTACTTTACCACCTGTAGCATCATTAAAACTTTGCTGTACACTCTTCTGGTGAACTGTTAACTGACCTAACAATGTCTCTCTGAAATATAACAATCATATAGTTATAAACAGTTACAGTATGAACAAGGTCTGTAACTCATGCAGTAAAACTGAAAATCAAACCCGGCCTGTATTTGACTAGTCTATTCTTATTTGTCCAATAAAATATTAATTGATTTCAACCTTTTTTTCAGGAGTTATCAACTCGCTGATGAAGATGCCTCTTTAAATAATGTTATTTACTTAATGTTATTAAGGAGCGGGATTAATATAAGTTTAAACAAGACTGCGTTCAATAAACGCTTATGCCCCCTGTGGAAGCCTTGTCTATAAATCAGTCTAAGTCCAAAATTAGGTCAAGGTGAAGGTCAAAATGGGGTCAGGTGATACAGGTGTGTGGAGAGTGTTCATATACAACATCCATGCAAGTTTGGAAGCTTTGTAGCAAGCCATAATGATGCTAGAAGAAACGGTCAATTTGGGTTAACCAGGACGGACGGACGAACGGACAGACGGACGGACGAACGGACAGGTGAATCACTATATGCCTCCCGATCTATTGATACGGGGGCATAAAAACTTGTTTCTCAATACTTTAGCAATTGTAACTTATAATACACTTTCTGAATAAATACTGTTTAAACTAAATAATGTTATGTTATTATTCTTTAATAGAATCTTAAAATAAAATACACCAGCAACAACTTACATTGAAATTATTTTCTTTTATTAACACTCACATACATGTTTCGACCAACATGGCCTTCATCAGTGTGATGACGTTTATGACGTCGTCATAGTGACGTTATTTCGTCACAAACGCCAAAATGACGTGACATCTAAAAACGCCAAAATAGATGGCGTCAAAACACGCCAGAATACAAGAAAATATATGTAGAGACATTATTATGGATAAATTAATAGAATCTTGTAATACTATTATTTTAGAGCTTGATTTTGTCAGACTGACAACACTTAAAATGTTTAGGGACCGACAGTGGATAGAAAGGAATGGATCAAGGATCTTTGAATATTCAGGTACATACTGAAAGCCACACAACAAAGTTAATGTTCATGTCACAAGATTCTTCAGACTTATTTCACACAAAGTCATATACATGTAGAATGAACACAAGTTGTATGCTACTTGAATATTATTTAGATTTATTCATTAATTTAATCTATCATTATACAAATACTATGAAAAGAATGACTCAAAACTGATACCTTTCAGCAACCATTTCTTTGCTAATACCCTCCCGCTTGATGAGTGACTTGTATCTCTGAAACTCTCTCAGTAACTGAAATCAAGACACTTATAAACTGTAACAATAAATCTGTATTATACATGTAGTTCAATAACAACAAGAAACATAAATGAGTTATGCCCCCTTACTACTCTCTAAAACTGGAATTGCCACACGATGACAAATAATACTCACAGCACCACCTTGTCAGAGAAACCACATTTTCTATTTTTAGAAACAGTGACTTTGACCCCAACAGTCCCACTTTCAAACTAAGCTTTGAGCTGCTGTTTCAGATATGCTACCTATACAGCAAGTTTTATTACAATATCTCATTCCTAACTTAAGTTTTGTCTGGAAACTGATTTTCTATTTTCAGTAACAGTGACCTTGACCCCCCCACCAGCCCCATTTCCTAACTTGAGTGGCATATGTATATAAGCTACATATATAAAACAAGTTTCATCACATAATCTCATTCCTAACTAAAATTATCTGGAAACAAAAACAGACTGATAGGCAAGCTTACTCCTATATACCCCCCCCCTTATTTGTGATGTCCTAATATTTAGGAAGAAACAAACTTAGCAAATTATACAATGTACATAATAATTAATGAATAAGAAAACGAATTCAATTGATTAATAATTTACGATATTACGATTTACATAGTGTTATTGATCAGACTATTTGTATTCAATTGTCAACTTTTAAATCGATGAAAGGAATTCTTGTTCTCACTTTGGGCAGTAAGATAAAAGAGACAGAGATAGTTTGACAGAAGTTAATTCTAACAAGAGGGCCATTGGCCCTATAGCGCTCACCTGATGACAAGCAGTTTAGGCAGAATCAGTGACCTGGTGACCTAGTTTTTGACCCCAGATGACCCAGTTGCGAACTGGACCTAGATTTTATAATGTGTGTGGCCAAGTGTCATTAATATCACATATAAAATGTGAACTCTAGAGTGTAAACAAGGTTTTCTTTGATGTGACCTTGTGATCGAGTTTTTGACCACAGATGACCCATTCACGAACTTGACCTAGATTTTATACAAACAAACCTTGTGACCAAGTTTCATATAGATTAGGTAAAGCAGGTGACCTCTAGAGTGTTAACAAGGTTTTTCTTCAATGTGACCTTATGACCTAGTTTTTGACCCCAGATGACCCAGTTGCGAACTTGACCAAGATTTCATAAAAACACATATTGTGACCATGTTTCATTCTGATTACATAAAAAATATGACCTCAAGAGTGTTAACAAGGTTTTTCTTTGATATGACCTTGTGACCAAGATTTTGACCACAGATGACCCAGTTAAGAACTTGACCTAGATTTTATAGCGACAAACATTGTGACCAAGTTTCATATAGATTAGGTAAAAAATGTGACCTCTAGAGTGTTAACAAGGTTTTTCTTTGATTTGACCTAGTGACCTAGTATTTGACTGCAGATGATCCAATTACGAACTTGACCTAGATTTCATAGCGACAAACATTGTGACTAAGTTTCATAAAGATTAGGTAAAGCAGGTGACCTCTAGAGTGTTAACAAGGTTTTTCTTCAATGTGACCCTGTGACCTAGTTTTTGACCCCAGATGACCCAGTTGCGAACTTAACCTAGAATTCATAAAAACACATATTGTGACCATGTTTCATTCTGATTACATCAAAATATGACCTCTAGAGTGTTAACAAGGTTTTTCTTTGATATAACCTTGTGACCTAGTTTTTGACCGCAGATGACCCAGTTACAAACTTGACCTAGATTTCATAGAGACATACATTGTGACCAAGTTTCATTAAGATTACGTAAAAATGTGACCTCTAGAGTGTTAACAAGATTTTTCTTTGATGTGACCAAGTGACCTAGTTTTTGACCCAGATGACCCAATTACGAACTTGACCTAGATTTCATAGGGAACATTGTGATCAAGTTTCATTAAGATTATGTAAAAAATGTGACCTCTAGAGTGTTAACAAGGTTTGTCTTTGATGTGACCTGGTGACCTAGTTTTTGACCCCATATGACCCAGTTATGAACTTGACCTAGATTTCAAAGAGACAAACATTGTGCCCAAGTTTAAAAAAGATTAAGTGAAAATTATGACCTCTGGAATGTTAACAGTCCAATTGTTGACGGCGGACGGTGCACTGCGGACGACGGACAAAAGGGTGATCACAAAAGCTCAGCTCAAGTTAGCTAAAAAGTGACTGAAGCAACAATCAAGGATCCAGCGTACTACTGACCTGTTGTGGATTGCCTTCGAGCTGTCGGAACTGACTTCTCAGTTTAGCCACAGTCTTTTGTTCAGCAGGAGCCATAATTCTCTCATACTGGCTGACAGCAGCTGCCCATAAAGGGGCTGTATAAGGGTTGTACTGAAGGGGATTCAGACCCATAAATGGTGTAAATGCATCATCAACCCTCAGTTCCTTTTGTTCTTGAGATGTCATCAATCTAAGTTGTTGGTCATGAACAATGCGCAAATCAAGAATCTGAAAATAAATCATCATATTACACTTAACAAATCTTATAAGTGTGCATGTATATATCACCCCTAACTCAGTCAATACATGTTTGATCTCGCTGAAATATTTAATATATGTAGCTTGAATATGTGAAATTACAATTCAAATGATTTTATTACAATTTGATAACAATTTTCACCATTACAATTAACAAATAATGACCTCAGCAAAAGCTAATGTCACACGTTTTTGTCGAGTGTTCATCGGGTGTTTGTCAGGTTGTTAATGCAGCTATGTATCATCTTTGCAGCTCAAGGTCCTGTCCAAGTGTATGTACTTATCACAGAGATAGAAAAAAGAAAACAATGATAGAAATAAAGCACAATTGAGGTTTATAATTGCTCTCTTTTTGGTTTAAAAATCAATGTTGAAGAGTTACCTCCCTTTGACCATAAAATTCAAAAGTATTTTTCAAAGTTAAAAACCACCTTGTTGTTGAGTTAAAAATTTCATTATTTTGTGGTTTTTGAATGTGATGATATCTCTAAAAATCTAATTGATGATAGATAATTATAATTGACCCTTACGCATCAATTTCTCATGCATTTTACGCTGTATTTAATTTTGACAAAACAGCTGTCTTAATCCAACCTTCTATTATTCAATAGCATATATCCAAATTTCATGCAGAAATATTCATAAATATAAAAGTTATATGGTAAAAACAGTGCACACTTATTAAGATTTGTTAAGTGTATAATAAATTGGTTTTATTAAATGATTCCCACACAAAACATATACACTACAGATTCACAAAACAGGAATAGGTTTTTCATTTGATAGAAACATTTCAAACCAGGGACAGTCATGATCTCAAATACAGAGGTCTCAATAGAGTCAAATAAAAAATTCTGAAAATCATCTGTGGCCAACCATTTTGTCTTCAACATTATCTTTCCCATATATAACTCAGATTTTTAAACTTTTTATTAAAGAAAATCATTCAGAGCAGATATAATTGATCATAACCTGGCCATTTCTTGAGATACTTTCATTTTGGGGAAAACCCATAGCTCTTTCAGGATAAACAAATCTGAAATTCCGGATAAATCAGGAATATTAACAACCCTAAAAACGCAATCCAATAAACAATGAATAAAACCAATTATACCTCCTCCAGTCTTTCAGCTAGTTTTTTCAGACCCACTGGCGAGCATTTCTCTCCCTTCCATGGATGTAGGTTGTATCGCTTCCAGAACTGTGTGGTTAATGTCTCACATGATGCTATCCATCGTTCACATATCAACTGTCCGGTCCTCAAAGCTTCTTTGATAGCACCAAACTGTCCAGACCACAAGTTTTCCTCAGACAACTTTTTCTGTACATATCTTCCCAAAGAACCAGCTGTCAAAACACAGAGGAAAATTCTACTTAAGATGTTCGAAAATTAAAGGTTGAAGGGAACCAATGATGGTCTTGTTATTATTGATCTATTGTGATTTGAAACAAAACTAGAAGTGTTTTGACACAAAAACTGATGTCTCCCACATAGTGTCATAACTCTGGCAATAATCTGACCTTAATACAAACCAATGTAAATCATGCTCTATATTTGATATAATAATCATCTGACTTAAAATTTCTGACAGCATGCATAACTTCAATATTACTTGAATCTGACAAATGGGTAAGGATAACAAGTGCAGACACGCTTTGTGACATACATCCAGACAAAAGTTCAGCACAAAAACAATATATCCCCATTAAGTGGAATATATAACATACCAGGCCAGAGTTTTTTATCTTTAGTCTTACGGGAGCGCCGTATCAAAATTCTCCTAAACCCAAATAAAAACAAGAAATATCACTGAATGTGATGAATACCCCCAGAAACTGCTTGACACAGTCAGATATGCACAACTAGACTTGGTACTGATCAGTTATGCAAAGTTTTGTTGAAGTCCAACCATTGGTTGCTGAGAAATAGCGCAGACAAAATTTATAAGTGTAAAAAAACAAAGGGCAATTACTACCTTAAAATTTATCCAACCAACGTGTGTCGACCACATGCAAACATAGACTTAGTACTAATCATTGCTGCACAGGTTCTTTGAAATTCGACCATTGGTTACAGAGAAATAGCGCACACAAAATTTATAAGTGAAAAAAAACAAAGGGCCATAACTACCTTAAAATTAATTCGATTAACGTGCGTTGACGATATGCACAACTAGACTTGGTACTGATCATTCATGCAAAGTTTCGTTGAAATCCAACCATTGGTAATAGAGAAATAGCACGGACAAAAAAACAAAGGGCCATAACTCCCTTAAAATTTATCCGACCAACGTGTGCTGAGGATATGCACAACTAGACTTGATACTGATCAGTCATGCAAAGTTTCAATGAAATCCGACAAAGGGTTACAGAGAAATAGTGCAGACAAAATTTGCACGGACCAACCGACCTACCAACAGACCAACCAACCTCAAGCATGACTCCAATATAGCCCCCATATACTATGTATCTTGGGGTATAATAAAATTAGAAATTGTCATTTTAATTTTTTTTTCCGCCGAACGTTGCCGACATCTCTCAGAAAAAATAAATTACAGATCTAATGCTGTTCAATTTTTAATTACATAAGACATCTTCACCGTCACGGAATTAATATCCATCAAATATCCAACAATATTTTCAATACGAAATATGCAATGTCAGGCATACTGCGGTGTAATCCAATTGCATACATGTACAGAGTACACTTACACATCTTTTACACGACGTTTATCAATAAGTTTAAGCCACCTGATCACATCTCAGTCGCACGTGTCACTTACTTCTGAATAAAGTTTAAATGTCAGGAATATGTTTCAGTCTCTTGCGTAGTATAGTAAGTATGTTAAGTTTTGAGAACACTCATTATTTTTTCATCGTAAGAACTGTTGGGCTGTGTGGTCAAACATGATAAAACTGTAAGGAATATCAAAGGAGTATAGACAGTAGATACTCATTTTTGAACGTCATACATCAAAAACAACTTTTGCAGACATCAAACACATAAAATCTCCGTCAGTCTATTGATGCGGCCGACACATCTAAGACCTAACAACTTCAAAGGCGTAGTCGGCTGCTATGATGCAATAGCATGGGCGTAGCATGGAATAGAGTTTTGCAGGTGTTTCTTTCTGAATTTTTAGCTCATAGATCGGATATTTTTAAAGAAAAAAGATTTGTAATTGTCATCACTTGATCGTCATCGGCGTTGCTTAGTTTTGTTTTGTCTTTTTAATAGGTCAACTTTTCTCATAAACTATTAAAGCTATTGCGTTGAAACTTGCAACACTTGTTTACCATCAATAACTGAGCCTGCATGTCAAGCAAGGACCATAACTCTGATCTGCATTTTGCAAGAATTATTGCCCCTTTTTTAGACTTTGGGGGAAATAAAATGCCTTGGTTAAGTTTTGTGTTAAGGTCCACTTTTCTCCTAAACTATGGGAGCTATTGCTTTTAAACTTGCAACACTTGTTCACCATCATGATCTGACCATGTAAAGCAAGACTCATAACTATAGTCTGTATTTTTTCATGATTTATTGCCCTTTTTTTTATTGAAAAAAATATTTTTGTTAAGTTTTATGTTTTAAGTAAACTTTTTGCATACATTTCATGACGCTCGCTTCGCCCTTTTTAATCATAACAAATTTACTAAATATGCTCTAATTAAATATTACATAAATTGTTGAAGTTTTATTTGCTTATATTATTTTGAAACAGATAAAATGACCATCTAAATGATACAGAAATGACATAACTTGTTTCTTTAGGGAAGCAGGCATATCATATGGCATTAATGCAAGTTTAAAGAAATAAAAAAAAATCCTTTTAAAATAATTTTATTTTTATTTTTTTTCCCGATGCCCACTTTTTGGCATTTTAATTTTATTTTTATTACCTCCTCCTTATGCTCAAATTTGAAAAATCTCCCGTAAGACTAAAAATAAAAAGACTGGCCCGGCAGGAAAGAGAATGTGCTTACCAATGCAATCCATCAGATGTTTCATTCGTTTTTCTGGGTAAGGATCAAATTCAGTCTGCTTCCATACATCATCCAAAGTATCTTGTGTTATATCCACTATTTCCATAGCATCTTGTAGGGACATTGCATCCATACCACCGTAATCTTTAGAGATAGGTTTGAACAATTCAACAAAATGTTCAGCACGTTCTTTAGCCTCTCCTCTACCAACACGTGCATTATCTGCCCAGTATTCAAACTCATCCACAGGACTTAGGATACCTGAAATTAAGATATTTAAAATTATTTCATGTACACAACAACCAAATTAATGTACAGTCAAACATGTTAAAAACCATCTGCAAACAAAAAACCAATGATGACAGGATTTCATGTACTAAACAAATCAATATTTTCTGAATTAATTTCGACAAAATGCATAATGATACCTATATAACTTTTCTCTTCCGTGTGGTAATTCCTCAAAATCCCTATTTTGAAACTATGCTTACAACGCTAATAAACCTTACTATATAAAAGCTTATTCCTGCAGGGCCAAAAATTAGCAAAGTCGGAATTTCAAACATTTGGCAAAAATATTAACGATTTTTTTAAGTTTCCTGCTTTATTTCAATGTTTGCAAAAATTTAGTCTAGATGAAGAATTTAGTAAATTAGTAAAAGCAAAACATCAGGTCCACAACTTGATGTAAACTTTTATAATCCTATGTGACTCAAAGTTGTTAAATAGTTTTGGACTACATTCTGTCAGGGGAATACACAAATTAATTCTGTCAGGGGAATACACAAATTAATTCTTTGACAGTTGAAAAATGTGCTGAAAAAGTTGAAGTCAAATGTAAAAACAATTATTCTTACTTCCCAAGTTTTCCTCTCCACCATCTTTGCCTCTGAACGACGGATCCTGTTTCCTTAAAGCACTTCCAAGTCCAGCTTCCAACTCACCAAGAAGACTTTGAAGTTTTGGATCAATATTGGAGCTCCATTTCCCATCTTCACAAAGCAATGGGGCATAAACCTACAATAACATATCAACTTACTTACAAGACCCAACACAATATTCATACTGTGATTGAATACAATATATATGGTAACATAAATCACTGGAACTAGAATGTGTCCATAGGTCAAGGGTGCTCAATTCGGCCCTTTCTCCACAAACAGGAACTATAACTCTACAGTAACAAATCCAGATAAAATGAAACCCCAGTTACACGTGCTACCCCCCCCCCCCCCCCCCTCCACAAGTGGATCAGCAAGAAAAACAAAGATTTCATCTCGGCTAATGGAGGTGAAGAATTACAGTGGAGAGTAACAAGGTGTGTATATATATGTGTTGATACATTTGGCAGTATTACCTTGAGTTGCTTGTGTAAAGCCGTAACTCGCGAGACTCAAATTTTACAATTATTCTCAGCAGGGTCATCCAAAAGGGAAGAGTCAAAATGACTCCTGACTCTTATTTTCTATATTGCAAGAAGATTTGAATTACTATAAACCAACAAATTATTTTGTGCGATTCAAATTTGCAGAATTTGTGATAGGTATGAATTCCCAAAATTAAATATCCGTGAAGATGTTCAAAACTTGAAAACACGTTTATTGTAGATGGAAAGCACAAACATTTGTAGCCGTGAATATACCAGCAATCAGAAAAACGTGAACATTTGTATACGAGAAATTAAGTTGGCTAACAGTATGAATAAAGTAAATTTACTCTTCAGCTTAAAATTTCAAGAGTCAAAACTAGCACTTTTTATCAAATGCAAGAGTCCAAATGCAGTTTCATGATTCAGATGAAAGACCTGAGGTACAGTACATAATCTGCAACACTGTCAACATAAAGGTAAGATTTTACCTTCTGCATAGCATGGTACAACGTATTGAGGGGTGAATCCAACATAGACGATACAACAATGTTGGTAAGTACATTGTCTGGTGTAATCACTTCAGGACGGATCTTGAAGAATACAATCACACGATCTTTACTGTCCCCTGGCTCAACCTGAATGTAGAAAATTACATACATTACAACGATCTGCAACATTAATGCATCTTTTTAAAGACACTTTATAATAATTTATGTAATATGCATTTAATTGAGATATGATCAGATTTAGTTTAAATGT
The DNA here is from genome assembly GCA_947247005.1 of Spisula solida. Classification (NCBI taxonomy): domain Eukaryota; kingdom Metazoa; phylum Mollusca; class Bivalvia; order Venerida; family Mactridae; genus Spisula; species Spisula solida. The sequence continues at coordinate 33,590,892 of OX365950.1, read as the reverse complement.
TAACATTAAACAGCAGTAAAGATAATACATAAAAAACACCAATAAAATCTACATATTTTAAAAAGTGAAACAATAATTATAATACTTTTCATGAGAGTGCTGCAAAAAAGCATAGAAACAAGGTTTACTATACAAAAGTTGACTTTGTTTCACGTATTCCTTGTCCCTGTTCCTGATATCTTAACAAGTTACACAATATAATTAACAATTCAGATATAACCAATAAAACATAAATGTATGTGACACGGCAGTCTTACTGCCTAGTAGAATCAAATAGTTCAGAAACCAGGATTTAAAAGATAAGAAATGCATGAATTATTGTGTAGTACATAAATACAGGTAAGAATATTTTGAATGATACATGTTTTTCACTACATTACAGCTATTAGTATTTTAAATTAATATAAAATGTGCAAATAAAATAGAAAATGACCGAACAATATAAATCTTGATCAAGGCCTGTACAATACAACCTGTGAAGAGCCACATACCATGCGATCTGCAAATATTGGCCATTGTACAGAGGTTGTTGCTCTATAGAGGTTTAATTAATAGTAAATATCACCTAAGGGAAATGTTGAATGTGCTGTAATAGAGGTTGATGCTCTACAGAGAGCCACTCTGGAGAGGTTGTACTGCACAATCAAATAAAAACATCAATATCAAATGAATAACTCGAACTCAAATAATAAAAGAAAAACAAATGCATTTATATAATTCATTAACCTTCTGTTTAATCGGAACATCATGCAGAACTTGATTCAACACAGTACTTACCAAATGACTATATTTTCTGTGCAACTGAAGATGGTTACAGGTATACTATTAAAACAAGAGGGCCCAAAGGGCCCTAGGTCGCTCACCTGTCGTGGTAGTGCAAGCAACCCCTGTGATTTGACCTAGTGACCTAATTCTTGATCCAATATCACATTTGACCTAGATTTTAGTGAGATGATCATTGTAACCATATTTCATAAAGATTATGCTAAAATGGTGACTTCTAGTGACTACACAAGGATTTCCTATGATTTGACCAAGTGACCTAGTTCTTGACCCCAGATGAACCACATTCAACCTTGGCCTAGATTTTGTTAAAATAATCATTGTGACAAAGTTACAAAAAGATTGGACCAAAATTGTGACCTCTAGTGACTATACAATGTTTTTGTATGATTTGACCTTGTGACCTAGTTTTTTACCAAACCCAATATGAACTTGACCTAGATTTTGTTGAGATGATCATTGTGACCAAGTTTCATATAGATTAGGTCAAAAATTTGACCTCTAGTGTCTACACAAGGTTTCAATATGATTTGATCTTGTGACCTAGATTGTGACCCCGGATGACCTAATATCAATCTTGACCTAGATTTTGTTGAGACGATCATTGTGACCTAGTTTCATAAAGATAATGTCAAAAATATGACCTCTAGTGTCTACACAAGCTTTTAATATGATTTGACCTTGTGACCTAGTTTTTGACCCCAGATGACCCAATATTGAACTTGACCTAGATTTTGTTGAGATGATAATTGTGACCAAGTTTCATAAAGATTATGTCAAAAATATTACCTCTAGTGTCTACACAAGGTTTTAATATGATTTGACAGTGTGACCTAGTTTTTGACCCCAGATGACCCAATATCGAACTTCACCTAGATTTTGTTGAGATGATCACTGTGACCAAGTTTCATAAAGAATAGGTCAAAAATCGGACGGACGGACAAAGAGTGGTCACAAAAGCTCACTCAGTCACTTTGTGACAGGTGAGCTAACAAGTCTTAGAGGGCCCATAGGGCCCTAGGTCTATGGGCCCTAGGTCGCTCACCTGTTCATATTGATCAAGTAGAACCATATTTAAACTGAACCTAAATTTCAGTTGCCATGGAAACCACAGTTCTGCATTATTTAGCTATTTTAAGAATTGACCAATAATGGAGCATTGTTACCTATTTGTGATGAAATCCAGCTTGTACTTTCAGATAAAAAAGATTTTACTGTAATTATAAAGGGCAAAAATGTGCCCCACACACTGGCAGCCATGATTTTTAACAAATCACAACAAAAATGTCAATTTGGTAAAAGGGTCATCCAACAACTATTTTGAAATCAGGCCAGTGGTTGATTTTTTATGATTTTTTAATGATTTTCCAATGATTTTCCAATTGGTTGCCATGGCATGGATTATAATTCTTTTAGCTATTTTTAGACAGGACCACCCGAGAAACAATTTAACCAATTTATAGTGAAATCCAACCAGTCCTTTTAGGAGAAGATTTTTTAAGATTTTACAATAGATATATAGGGAAAAACAGCACCCCACCCACTGGCGGGCATGTTTTTTAACGAATCATGACAAAAATGTAAATTTTGTAAGAGGGTCACCCAACAACTATTTCTGTAAAATTATTTTGAAATCTGTCAGGAGGTTGATTTTTTATGATTTTTTAAAGATTTTCCTTTCAGTTGCCTACCAGTTATTTATAGATTACAATTATTTTAGCTATTTTTAGAAAGTACCACCCAAGGAACTATGTGACAGGTGAGCTAATAATAATCAATTCAGGGCTTTCCATAAATTTTAATGTAGGCCAGTGATTTTGACAAAGTAGTAACTTACTAAATGATACTTAGGAGCGCAAAATGCAGTTTGGATGTTTACATGTTATTCAACCATTTATTTGTTTTTGTTTTAAAGATTGAACTTTTTAAACTGGTTCAGTTTGAGAAATGTTGCCAGTGGTAGATCCCTCAATAGTCAGCGAAATCTCTTGTGGAAAGCCCTGAACAATTCTTTGCTAACACACAATGAGCTTTATTGTGGTTTTCACTCCAGGTTAAATGATGTGCCAAAGGACGGAATAAAAGCATTTCCAGATTATCATTGCCTCAACAGAAACACATCAAGTTTTTAAAAATAAAACCTTTCGAATTCCTGCATTTAATTAAAATGCAATATCCGTTCCGCTACCATAGCGTACTAATGCAGACTCGCCGGGATGGCCATTTCGGCCTACCGTAGTTTTCGACCTAAATGCCCAAATTCGGGAATTTTGCTGTCATGGGTACACAGGCATCCCAGACTAAAGGATATTGCGGGCACAGGGTCGTGCACAGGTTTTTGGGCCTGCTGGATCCCTTTAAAGAGGGCTTTGAACGTAGATTTTCCAAAACTGAAATTACTGGTCCTACCCGCCATTGCGGTACAATTCCCTGTGGAATTGCACACACTTAGCGCCAAAAAGTTTTTATTTTTCTATAGAAGGAATATAAGGCTAGACAGGATCAATGCCCTAAAGTAGGCCTGTCAAGTTAAAAAAAAAAAGAAGTTTTTCGCACAAGGGTCACTGTCACATCGTCATTTCCGGTGACCTTTAGTCGAAATTTGACAATTTTTCCTACTTTCAGTTTGGGGCAGGTTTTTATCCGGATGTATCGAGTTTTTATCAGTGCTGCAAGTCAATAGTGTCTCAGGGACGGGGTATAGGGACCATATGAATTTCTCATAGCCCCCCAAAAAATCGTGGTAGCGGAAAGGATATGCTATGTTCTTGTATTTTTAAAGAAATAGACCAATACTTACAACTTCTATACATGGATCTCACTAGGTGCAGAGTATCAAGGGTTATTTTGTACCAGACTTTTTAAGAAAAACAGAATTTTGTCCGGCCATCAGTAAAAAGGCTGAGGGTCAAATTGTGGCTTGTTATAGAAAATTCAGGGATCAAAGGTCAATTCAAAGGTCAAAAGAAACTCTGACTATACAAAACAACATGTACACCAACTCATTGCTCTTTCTTCAGTCATAGATTTTAAAATAAGGAACTTAATTAATTACCTTCGTGGAGAAATACACAAGTTTCACTCGACTCTTAGGATCAAGTTTTCCAGCAAGAACATTTGCATTTCCATCGTCCAGGAAACTGTTTAAAGCTGGTGCATCTGGTAGGTTTTTCAGAGAAGCATCATTCACAGGCACAGCAAAATAGTTTGCTGTTGTAGTAAGGATAAAATCCTTCCTTGAATCTCCAGACATTTTGGTTAACTATGAGTCCATCTGAAAAATTTCATACAAATATATATACAGTACTCAAAACAAAAGGTTTAGTCAGGTATATTTCAATTTAGGTTTAAATTGTGGAATATTGACCAAACTGGTCGAAAATTGACTATGCCATGTAAATAGAGCATATTTGACGATATGCATGGTAATTTTGCAAAAATTTACATGATATGTATGACGTGTTTTCAGCCAATACCTCAAATTTGACGTGCATGCCATGTGCAGGTCAAGGCAGTTACAGTAACAATGCTGATGGTGTTATTCTGCATAAATTCAACTGCACTGGGTGTACATTTAAAAAATCAAGAGAGAAAACTTCAAATTTTCAATAAGGCTTGTCGTCCCGGCATGACGTTGAGTGATTGGCGGCCTTTTGTAAACAAAGCTGTGCAGTATTCTTACATGCATGGTCACTCTTTGCATCATTTACTGACCCGGTATAGATAAAATGACAGTGCAAGTGATAGACTTCGATCAAGATGACCGAACAAAACGACACATCATGTCGTTCGCCATCTAGTGATGTCATTTGATGTAATTCTTCAAACAAGAGGGCCCAAAGGGCCATACATATATAGGTCGCTCACCTGTCCTAGTTATTCATGAACCCCCAATGGTAGCCTCTATTGCATGTACAAGGTTTTCAAATTGTCTTATGCTTTATAATTTACATCACATTTAAACCCAATGACATATTGAAGTGATTTGACCTTGTGACCTAGTTTTTGACCCCGGATGACCCAATATCAAACTTGACCTAGATTTTATTGAGATGATCATCTTGACCAAGTTCCATAAAGATTAGACCAAAATTGTGACCTCTAATGACTATACAAGGTTTTTCTATGATTTGACCTTGTGACCTAGTTTTTGACCCCGGATGACCCAATATCAAACTTGACCTAGATTTTGTTGAGATGATTATTGTGACCAAGTTTCATAAAGATTAGGCCAAAATTGTGACCTCTAGTGACTACACAAGGTTTTTATATGATTTGACATTGTGACCTAGTTTTTGACCCCGGATGACCCAATATCGAACTTGACCTAGATTTTGTTGAGGTAATAATTGTGACCAAGTTTCATAAAGATTAGGCCAAAATTGTGAACTCTAGTGACTACACAAGGTTTTTCTATGATTTGACATTGTGACCTAGTTTTTGACCCCAGATTTCCCAATATCAAACTTGACCTAGATTTTGTTGACATGATCATTGTGACAAAGTTTCATAAAGATAAGGCCAAAATTGTGAACTCTAGTGACTACACAAGGTTTTTCTATGATTTGACCTTGTGACCTAGTTTTTGACCCCGGATGACCCAATATCGAACTTGACCTAGATTTTGTTGAGATGATCATTGTGACCAAGTTTCATAAAGATTAGGTCAAAATTGTGACCTCTAGTGACTACACAAGATTTTTCTATGATTTGACCTTGTGACCTAGTTTTTGACCCCGAATGACCCAATATCAAACTTGACCTAGATTTTGTTGAGGTGATCATTGTGACCAAGTTTCATAAAGATTAGGCCAGAATTGTGACCTCTAGTGTCTACACAAACAAATTGTGGACGGACAAGGGACGACGGACGAAGAGTGATTACAAAAGCTCACCCTGTCACTTTTGTGACAGGTGAGCTAAAAAGTCAGATATATTTTGGCGTGTGCGTTGTTGTAGAAATGACAACGGATACCATTGATATTGGTAAGAAGTTAGTTCAGCAGCCTGAGGCCGACAATGCATCACTTTTGCTCGGAGTCATGGAGGATACAATAGTTCTTGAGAAGCTTCAGAATTGTAATCTCGACCCCCTATGTGTTTATAATGGTGTTCTTTTGTGATCATCCATTAGGGGATACTTGTAGAAATGAATAAATCTTCCTGATAGCCAAACCCCTGCTGGAGACTTAGGCTTTACACGCGTCAAAGTGACAAAGAATGTTAATAAGGATAAGAAATTAAAAGAATAAAAGATGTGAGAAAGAAGAGAGGTTAAAAATAGATTAAAAACAGGGCAGAGGCTGAACTCGTACTGAACTCGGGTGGGGAAGGTCAATGATGTTAGAGGGTAGGGAGTTTCAGTGACTAAACTTTTTGTTTTCAGTATATCTAGCCATATGATTATCAACAAGAGCTGTCACTGTAGGGACATATGCCCTCAATGTACTTGTCTTACTAAGTTCAAACGGGGCCATAACTTGTTACAAACTTATCCCATAGTTATATGACTTGTCTAGTACAGTTCACTAATGATGCTAAGTATAACTTCCAAGTTACATAACAATAGCATGATTGAGTATAAACAAAATATTGAACTTTATTAAAAACTTTAACCAAAATGTTTAAGTTAAAAAGTGCCATTAGTAGGCCCATTACTCAGTACAAAATAGTCCTAGAGTTAGGCCAATTTTCTGTGTCAAGTGTCAATGCAATAGCATTGAAAGTAAACAAAATATTGAACATTTTTTAAAAAACTTAAACAAAAATGTCTAAGTTTAAAAGGGAAATAACTCCTAACAAAATCAACCTGGAGTTAAGACCCTTGCCCAGTGGAGTTGGCTGCTGAATTTAGAATACCTAAAAACAATACATCAAATGCACCATTTCTGATACTGCGCCACAACCCATACCACCACAATATGTTAATCGCACAAACAAGTGAACCAGTTATGACAAATGTTGCGTTTGCATATGCGGTCCAGTGCCAAAAAGATGTGTCAGGAGCCTGGAGGCTGGTTAAGGCCTAAAACAAATAAGAGCATTTTTTTGTGAAGCCATTTCTGTGCATATATTATAAATGAACACATGGTACACAAATATAGAGTCAAACTGTCCTGTATGATAATAAAGTACATGGCTATTGAAATTTCAAATTTCAGACAAATCAGTCACGCGGTTTTTAATATATGAATATTTGAAGTTGTCCAATGTCTTCAATATTAGCTGTTTCAGTGTGACATGACTTTTTATAACAATGTATTTTCTTTAAAATAAAATTATATATAACTTGTTTCATAACTTTTCAGTGTTTAAACAACACATTGACTAAGTTGCAATAATTTAAAAATTATATTCAGTCCTCCAAAAAAAAATCTTCAACATATTTTTAAAAGTACCCTAAGCCAAATGACTAAAATGATACCATATTCATCCATCTTTGTGCCAAAATATAATAAGTAAGGCCGAACTTAAAATATTCTTGGTTTCCCCTAGCAGATTTAGAATGGGTAGGTAAATAGGGTAAAAAATTGTTTTGGAATTGTTACAATATGACAGTTATTGGTAAAGACATACAAATAATGAAATTTAGAATTAACCCTAAGGTGAAAACCAACAGTCTTAAATTTAATGGTAAGAACGAAGCCAGTGAACAAAAAAACAAAATTTTCACTTCCAATTTTTTAACAAAAATAATATTATTTCAATTTGGGCAATAAAATATTTTGGGTAGGGCCCTTTTTAATCGGGTAGGTAGGGGATGGGGAAACAAACAATATTTTATTTTAGGCCTAAACATACTACAAAGAACACTGTGTTCCTTTCAATAGTATATACAATGATATCTAACACTCCAATTTCAGTTTTTACTGGTACATGCACAATTACTGCACATCATACACCAAACGGCTTAAAAGTCATCTTGTTTCTAGTCATGCTGCATGTTGTTGAAAGGAGTTGTTCATGTCTACCTAGTGTCAATTTATGCTCCTAAGCACTAATGGTGTTCACTAAAATTTCTGGTAAAAGTGTATTTCAACTCGGCTCTTCATAACAGATTTTTTTTATTTTGTCCCAACCCTAACGCTTTTTGTCCAAACCCTAACGGCATACATTAATCTTGTTTATTGTAAAGAGGATCAGTATTTAAATGTTGCAGGGACAGTTTTTGTAGCAACATACACAAGTTTTATCAATTAAAATTCACTGTAATTATGTATTAGGCATACAGAATTAATTTTAACACTACACCAGAGGCCATTCCAGGAAATACGTAAAATTTACTAAATATGGATTTTTTCGGAAATAACTTAAGTATCGAGTTATTTCCAATAACACCCAGGTAAAACTACATTGTAGTTGAAACAATTCACTTCAATCTATTTATTGCAGTATTAAACCATTCATAAGTCACTTTAAGCCTTACATTCGATCATAGTATATATGCAAGTTAAATGTATATGTTGAACTCATTCATAGAATTCTTATTGTTATTATGTTAATAATTATGTTCTCGAGTTTGCATTGTAGCACACCTCTTAAATTATTGTTGGGTACTCAATATTATAAGAAAATCACATTAATTTTTGTATGAATTTACAATTTTATACCCATTGATTATTAAAGACCAACAGTAAATATGTTCAATGTAATTGTTAAATCAGCATTATTGTACAATATGTGTTCTAAAAATTGTCGGTTTAGTCATTTACCAAAAAATGTCCCAACCCTAACAGTTACGAAAATTTCCAACGTAAATTCACACTCTGGTTGAGACTGTAATATACTTTTGAGCTGTTATGTTGATATTACTTCCCTTTATTATGAAATCTGATTAACTTAATAATTAATGAACACTTAATACCACATACAACTACATAAACTTAAAATGTCCAAACCCTAACACTTTAAATCCTTTGTATAACGAAGCTGACAAATTTCAAAATGTTCAAATGTAGAGCAATGAAACTTGACATGTATGTAGATTTTTCATTGCTTTAGTTGCTAAGTGGTTGATATTCCTATTGTATCTGTTCACAGCCAATAGAAAAAAACTTGTGTCATTATTGATTTTCTTATTTTATTTTATCGATTATTTCAGCAAAAAAATGTCAATAATAGAAAAAGTCACTTTTTAAAAACATACAAGTGTTCACTTCAATCCTACACACTCAAAAACAAACTTGTTTGGTATAAAAAAAACACTTACTTTGTATAAATTCAAATGAAAGATAAGCATTTTTTGGTAAGATTTTTGCTAATTAGACATAATTATTCAAGTATTTTTTTATTCAGCGTTAGCTGTCTAGCTTGGAATTTGACTTACTTTAAAAACCAATGAAATGTTTGTAAAAATAATAGAAGAAACAATTTTATTTACGTCCATTGGTCAGAATATGCTACACTCATCACAAAAGATACCGCGAAAAAAGTTACATTTCTGTTAAACTTGTAATCAAAGGTACGGTAGATACACACATAGATCTGTTATGAGCGTTTCTCTAAGTGCGTAGTGTATTTCTTATTAATTCTATTTTTAACTGTTTGACCTTAATGTGACCGGGTCAAGTATAGAATGGATTTATAATAGTAATATAGCGCTTAGAAAAATTTAGTATCGGAATTAGCTATATTGGTAGCGCGTTAGTCTATAACATTTCATTTCGTGAGCAGAGGGCCTCGAGTTCAAATCCTACATCAGCCTATTTTTTCTGATTTTCTTTTTTCCCATTTTGTTTTTGTCTATAGTTTTCGACGTTAATTTGAGGTATTTAAAGTCCCATCTACAGTTTTTTCCAGACACAATGCGTGCTAAATATTAAAGTCTGAGTTAAGTTTTAAATCACAATATATTATATGGATATAACTGCCGGATATAACGGACCGCAGAATCTAGACTAATACATATACCTATATTATTATTCTTTTTTATTAACTGACAAACAATTTACATAGATAAATATATAAATTCTAGTTTGATTAGTGTTTTCAATTTCAACGATATGATATAACGTTCGCATCTTTATTGAAAACAAGTTCACATATCTGCTATCTTAACGCTGTTTATCTTTTTTAAAGATATTTCTTGTTAAAATGTCTGTCGATTTTCCAAAACCTGACATTTTCTATGAACTTTGATGTATTGACTATGAAATGGAACTAGAAAAAAGTAATTTCAAGAAACTTTGTTTTTTTACAAAATGTCACACTTGATTTGTTTTAGGCCATAACTGCCTGGTATATCCTGTTGTTCCCTATTGACGGGCATCTAAGCAAAAAAATGACTTTAAAAGCATTTAAAAAAACTTTTTGAATTTTTTAATTAGAGTAAATGACTTATTTACCACTTAAGCAAAACATGCAATCAACAAAAACACGAAAAAAATAACTTGTATGGTCTATTTTTAGCATCACATCACGTGACCTCTATAATCTGGGTTCAAGAGCACTTCCCTTATGGAATTTTACTGTATTGCCAGTGCATTGCCATTGTATTACCAGTTTGTTGCCAGTTTGTTTCCAGTGTCTTACCAGTCTATTGGTCACCTATTGCCAGACCTGATTAATTAATGCCAGCTTATTGTCAGCTTAAAACCAGTGTGTAACCAGTTTGATGCCAGTTCTGACAACACACTGGACATACACTGGCTTCACACTGACAACAGTAAAATACTTAAGCATTAAAGTAGATGAATAATTTTCACCATATATGAAAAATGAAAACAACCAAACTTTGTTTTGGGAAAAAATATGACAACAGACTGACTTCACAACGACAATACACTGGCATTACGGAAAGACTGACGATAGACTGGTAATAGACTGACAATAACTGGTAATAGACTGACAATAGGTGGGAATTCATTTTATCCAGTCTGAAGTCAGTGTAAAACCAGTGTATTACCAGAACTGGCAAGTCTGGCAACACACTGGCAATATATCTTTAGGCTTCAAAGGAATTGTGTTGCCAGTGTAAATCCAGTTTAATGTCAGTTTGCATCCAGTTTGATGTCAGTGCACTAGGAAATAATATGACAACAGACTGACTTCACACTGGCAATACACTGGCATTACAAAAAGACTGACGATAGACTGGTAATAAACTGGCAATAACTGGTAATAGACTGACAATAGGTGGGAATTTGTTTTATCCAGTTTGAAGTCAGTGTAAAACCAGTGTATTACCAGGTCTGACAAATCTGGCAACACACTGGCAATATATATTTTGGCTTGAAAGGAATTGTGTTGCCAGTGTAAATCCAGTGTGTATCCAGCTTAATGTCAGTTTGCATCCAGTGTGATGTCAGTGCACTACAAAAAAATATGACAACAATCTGACTTCACACTGACAATAGACTGGTGTATTCCAGTCTAAAGTGAGTGTAAAATCAGTGTATTACCAGGTCTGACAACACACTGGCAATAAACTGCTGGCAATGAACTGCTTTTTGGCAATGAACTGCTTTTTCATTGACTGTACCAACCTTCAATTTAAATAAATAATTAATTAGTAACTACCTACTTTATAAGAAAATAGAAATGCTTATACCAATTGCAAGAAATTTTAACTTGTTAATAAAAGAACATTTTACAAATAAAAAAACATTGTATCCTGAAACAGGTAAATCTATATATATATGAAAATATATTTTTTTAATAAAGGGAGGTAATACAAATGTACAACTACCATAGTACACAGACTATTTAAATCCTTATGTAAATCTGACAACACACTGACGACACACTGACTATAGACTGACGATACACTGACTATAGACTGACAACACACTGACTATAGACTGACAACACACTGACTATAGACTGACGACACACTGACTATAGATTGGTTATACATTAATGTCCTTTTGACCTTCTTGTGTTTAAACTAGTTGGTCAATTTTATTATAAGAATACATTTGTTTTGACGTAACAGTAGCATTGGGTAACTGTGTTTAACAGACAAACTGTGTACGAGCAGGCGGTCATCCAATGACTATCTTGTCTGTTTCTTTCTGTTGCCAGTGAATTGTCAGAACATACAACTCAATTATTTTCAAAGTAATTTATTGCCAGTTTATTGTCAGAACAAGAATACAAAATATTTTCTAAGTCTTGTGTTGCCAGCTTATTGTCAGAAATAAGGAAGTGCTAAATTTGCAAGTATTTTGTTGCCAGAGTGTTGTCAGATGTATTTTAATAACAAAATGTAGTGTCAGTGTATTGTCAGATTGACTCTGTCATTTATATTTTCATGCCAGTGTATTGTCAGATCCCAGTTTTACTACCAGTGTGTATCCAGTGTGTTGTACAGCTATTACCAGAAGCTGACAATACACTGGTTACACTGCCAGTGTATTGTCAGAAATAAAAAATTACAGCCAGTGTCATACCAGTTTATTGTCAGTGTGTTGTCAGACAGACATTCATATAACCAGTCTATTGTCAGTGTGTTGTCAGTATATTGTCAGTGTATTGTAAGTGTGTCGTCAATTTAACTTTTCGTAAGGGTTTCTCGTATAATCGTCATTTTCGTATTGTGCCTCGACTGGTACTCTTACAATCTTCATATTGGGCCCAATTTGTAATGTTGTCCTTCAACCACACGTGTAAATTCTCATTTGTGGTTGAAAACCATTCAAAAAAAAGTTTGAGCAAGAATAATATGGGTTGTATCCCTTTTTTTAAATATATGCCATTTTTGTTGTTTTTTCGAAAGTTATCGTTTTTTGCCGAAATCTGATGCATTTTTTTGTGGAAATCAACTAATATCTGTTAAAACTATCAAAATAATTCAAAATCATAACTCAGAAATTAAGTTTTGATGCTTGCCGAAAATACGAGAAAGCACGACGATACGAGAATCAGGGATACAGCACGGAAACACACGAGACTGGATTACCATGGCAAGAATTCATCATCATCATCATCATTTTTTTCAGTGATCGCCTCACTCTAATCAGAGTATCCTCGCGATTTGATAACAATGGCAAGTGGGTAAATCAAGTCTGTCCCATGAGACAAGTCATTTAACAGTCTGATGATGCTCTAATCTCTAGTTAGGTTACTTTTGGTGCGCTGAATCTGGAAGTCTATGACTCTAAAACTCTGTTTCAGTGACAATGTAAAATGAATGTGCGTTTGTGTTAAGGCAGTGGCAAGCCGTCCGGCGCCGGACGACTAGACAGCGAAATTAGTCGTCCGGCATTAGAAATAGAAGTAGTAATGGAACATAGAAAGTTTCAATTACAGTATTATGAGGATGGGGATAGTATAGGACTTCACTTCATGCTGAAAAAATGAAATTGCTGTGTTAGGTAATTGACAGTTTGGAATGTCACTGGTTATAATAGCGCGAAAACAATGTTACCGTTTATGAATCGTATCATGGTAGGTCCTATTCTAAACTCCCTGATTGTATATTGTATTTAAAATTTACAAAAAAATACAATTGTAATTGTATTGTTTTGTATATATGTGCTATTAAAACTGCAAATGAAAAGTATTATTAATTGCCATAGCTTTGTTGGTGTTACTTCGGCAAATTAACGTGCATACTTTGTTTGTTTTCCAATATGGCGGACATTATACGGAGATACATGGCCGGTCACAAAATGGATGCAGATAAATGCACCAACTTGTCTTGCTTAATTCGTAGTTTATTATACTGGCCATCTGTTGTTTCGCGGTACTAACAGTTAAAATACTATTCAAATGCAATAATCAACGTACATCTGTTAGAACTGTATATCATCATTTTCTTCCATTCTTTCTACGATGAATACATTAATAATAAGTAAATAAAGTAGCAAAATCAAGGAGTATTGCAACTTTGTTTATGGTAGGTATCGGCCATGTTTAGTCAATGACGTCATCATTGGTTTCGCGGTACGGGCTAAATTCCAAACAGTAAATTGAACACTAAAGGTAAAACACCACTAAATGTTAACCACGCTGTATTTTAATCTATTTGTGGTCGATTACGAAATTTAGAAGTTAAATCATACGATACGGAAAATATGGGCAGCAGTTAAAATACTTCATGCTGCCAAAAGATACCCTTCATTGAAGTGCTAGCAATAGTTTGACTGTCCCTCGTTACCATTCCCGATTCAGTTTGATTCTTCAAATTCTCAGAATGTGTGCACCATAAAAATCAGATTTAGTGACCTTTGACCTATTTCAACAACAACAGGAAGTTAACTGTAGTAAACACTCAGAGGATGGAGTTTTAGAAATCACCGCGACTCCAATGATGACTCGAAACCAGTGATATTGAGTATACAAGGTAGAAACATATGTGATACTTATCACAAGAAAATAACTGAAATTATGGATGCCTCATGCATAGAAATAGAATGACAGTTACCTAGCCAATGCATGTATCGTTTGCTAGTCGTCCGATGACGGACGACTAAATTATTTCGCCGTCTAGTCGTCCGGTGCCGGACGGCTAGCCATAGTCCAAGGTCTTTGACGATGATCATTCCATTTCATCGTCAAAGCCGTTTGTTCTTTGAAACCTAACAGCTCTACGACTCAGTTTGAGTCGCGTTCGTTTTATGACAAAGCGCACGTTTTGAACTAAATAATCATTGACACCCTATCAATTGGAGCATATTCTATCAGTATACCCCCAAAAACAAAATGTTTTGCAAGAAATGCCATTAATTCCGTCGATTGTTTCAAACCAGTACAATTTCACTGTTTTCGTTTACGATCGTCATTTATTGAATGGGATTATAACAAAAGTGTTCCGAAACGAACCACGTGATCAATGTTTTGATTGTCGGCTGCGTAAATTGCAATATTTATTTGTGTAAATGGGAGTTACATGATTTAAAGCAAAAATAACGTGTTTGTTTCTTATGTAAAGGTATATCTAAAGGTTTTGTTTAATTTTAAGACGTTTTCGACCATGTTTCAAGAAATAACGGATTTTTCGAAAACGGCTCTCGCACGCACCTGCGATAAATTAATTATTCAAAATGGCCGCGGGAGCTGATCAAACCCGGAATGAAATAAACTTTAAGCAATATATGATTATCAGTAGGTGTTACATTGACTATTTTAAGACAAAACACTTGAAAAATATTACATTTATACGTAAATTATAGTTTTTGGGCGATTTTTGAACAATGAACATGCATTTTAGGCGTTAAGCTTAAACAGTTGATTATTGAAGAGGGTAATTCCATAACTAAAAGGCCGACACGTCAGTGTAAATAAAAGACCATTTAGTTATGGTATCCAGAACTAGGCTAGCCACTGCCTTGTGTTAACAACACAGAATTATCGACACCTGCCAATGTAAATTTATCTTTATTTGCCGTTGTATTGTTTCAGTGAACAAATTAATGTTTATCATATAAGAACCACTGACTTACCTTTATTAATAAACGTTTATTAAGAAATTTAATAAGTTTTGTCAAAACAAGTTCGCTGCATCAGGAATGCCGACGAACAATTTTGTAAAACTATTCCCGATTGGTTGTTGCAGACGCTTTCTTATCAACCAATCAACATTACTGTTTCATTGAATGGGTCACACTAATTTACGCATCGGAATATTTTTACGAACCGGAACGGATCGGACGAATCGGAAATATAAAATATTTTATAATGTTTTATAAAGAAAAAAACGAGCAATACATTTGTGAAACTGTTATAAAACGGTTAACTGTGCAAAGCTGATATATATTGATAAGTTAATAATGTATCAAATCAATAAAAATATGCAACAGTCTCCAATTTGCCTTCTTATGGGTAGAAAATTTCCGATGAACCAATCGTAGGATTTATGAATAGAACAACTATGTATATTAACTGAATTGTTAATTATGATATATGAGAATTAAAAAAACGCCATGTAATTACTGTAAATTGCTAGTGCAAAGGTAAATGCACAGTTTCCAATTCGCCTGTACATAGATAGATAGTTTCCGATTCGTAGACGAGCAAATTTCCGATTCGTAGACGAGAAAATTTCCGATTCGTAGACGAGAATTGTGAATTATGAGGTATGGGAAATTAAACAAACTGTGTCATATAATTAATCTAAATTGCTAGTACAAAGGTGCATACATAATTTCCTATTCGCCGTTACATAGATATATATAGAGAAAATTTCCGATTCGTAGACGAGCAAATTTCCGAATCGTAGACGAGAAAATTTCCGATTCGTAGACGAGAATTGTGAATAATGTGGTATGGGAAATTAAACAAACTATGTCATATAATTAATCTAAATTGCTAGTACAAAGGTGCATACATAATTTCCTATTCGCCGTTACATAGATATATATATATAGAGTGAGAAAATTTCCGATTCGTAGACGAGCAAATTTCCGATTCGTAGACGAGAAAATTTCCGATTCGTAGACGAGAATTGTGAATTATGAGGTATGGGAAATTAAACAAACTATGTCATATAATTAATCTAAATTGCTAGTACTAAGGTGCATACATAATTTCCTATTCCCCGTTACATAGATATATATAGAGAGAGAACATTTCCGATTCGTAGACCTGAAAATTTCCGATTCGTAGACGAGAAATTTTCCGATTCGTAGACGAGAACTCTGAATTATGAGGTATGAGAAATTAAACAAACTATATCATATAATTAATCTAAATTGCTAGTGCAAATGTGCATACATAATTTCCGATTCGCCGTTACAAAGCTATATATAGAGAGAACATTTCCGATCGTAGACAAGTAAATTTCCGATTCGTAGCCGAGAAAATGTCTGATTCGCCGGTACATAGACACAGAAAATATAAATACAGTTTGATGCGCCAAATACTTATATATATTTCACTAAATTAAATAGATAATAAATATCAGTTACATTTTTCGTGTAGATACGTATGTAGATACGATGTTGAATCAATCAGCTTTCCCATGTATTGAATTTCACAACATTAACACCTTTTACTGCGGCTGACATCAATTGGTATAAGGTAACGTTAAATAATTATTGGATTATGTCACCTTTGAACATCAATTAGATATTGCATTGGTTAGATAATGTGATTATGACAAATTTGTTAACATTTTAGGCCATGCAAATTTATGGTGTTAATTATTGTATTGATATAATCATTCAAGGGCGTTCAGTTACCATTCAGCACAAGTTTAACATCATTTATACATGTACCGACGGTACAATATTATCATTTAAAGATAAACTGAATCAAATATGTAAACTATCTTAATTACTAAAACTCGATTTTTTATTGTCTTCTAAAATAATAGTATGTGGGATTTAGTGTGATGTTAGTTTCACACTTAGCCACTTTATTACAATCAACTAATACAATATCGCATAATTATACTTTAATATGTAAGTGTGCTGATCATCCAGGAACGGTTATAATTATAATCCAATCAAAATTTGAAAAATTCAAATATAATTGGATTAAATCCCGGTAAAGGGAACGCACAATCTTTTGATGTACATGTACCGACAAAAGACAGCGACATGTTTTAAGCAAACACAATGTAATATAAAAATGTATGTAAAAATATTGAAAACAACGCCAGTAAAAATTGTGATGACAGACCATACTAAAATATATCGGTATGTACACCTTAATGGGATTACCGATGTTATTTAACAAACAACTATACAACTTAATTGGATTATCGACACGCTTTTAACTATCCAATATACAAAGTAATGGGATTCTCGTATGTACAGTGGTTAATTGATGATCAATCATACAATAGTACCAATGTCAGTCTTATCAGAGCTACAGATAAGCTGCGTATTGGGGTAAACCATAGTTTCACATTTAAACGATCTTACTTTGGCTAACCATGAAATTTCCAAATATGTATATAACATATTAATAAAATAATAAAGCTTTCTTTTTTTCGAAACACTTTCAATGTCTATAATCTAACGTTACTATGATTATACGGTTTGGTGTTAATCTCCTTAACAAATATTGACAATAAAATCACGGCCGTGAAATACCTCAATTTTCTAATCATTGTCATTTTAATAATACGTTATGGCGTTATGTTCAATGTTTTTACATATTCAGAAACTAGAGAGCTTCGTCTTTATAATGATATAAAACAATAGAAAATTGAGTGGGAAATAAAAAAATAAACGTGTCACTAACACGGCCGTGGAAACACATTAAAAATATAATTTCACGCCGAGAAAATTGTGCTATATTCAATTAGCCGTTATTATTTAATTAATGGACGGATTTTTAATATGTTTGCATATTTTAAAACTAGAGAGCTTCATCTTTATTTTGATATCAATTATATGAAACCATGTTAATAAATAAAAAAATAAACCCCTACGGCCGTGGAATTCGAACACAAAAATATGTAGATTTTTTTAGATGTTTGAACCGTTATAATTCATATATGCATTTTTTATATATAATTATAAACTACAGAGCGTCATCTTTAATATGATATCAACATTTTAAAAATCCGTCAATAAATAAAAAAAAATAAACCCCTACGGCCGTAGAACCACTTTTTCTTGTTTAAAATAGCATAGGGCCGGGGAATACACTATTCCCATAATTCGTGTGTTGGCATACAAGAAACTCACCATCATCTCGTGAAGTATCTATAATACTATTGTATCTGAGATGTTATATGTATCTTTATAATGGCCAATTTGGAGTAATAACATTAAACCTGTTGTAGATTTTCTTATATATCATCATTCACAATTCTCGACTACGAATCGGAAATTATCTCTCCACGAATCGGAAATTATCTCTCCACGAATCGGAAATTTTCTATCTACGAATCGGAAATTTTCTTTTATTTTGTTCATTTGATATATTATTAATGTATCATTAGATATCATCTGGGCATATTCAAACGTGTTAGGATAGTTTCATAAGAGATATTGCTTGTTATCGTGAATTTAAACTAAAAAATGCAACCTGATTTTCTATTATATTATCATTCACAATTCTAGACTACGAATCGGACATTTGTTCTCTACGAATCAGACATCTTCTCTTTACGAATCGGAAATTTTCTATCTACGAATCGGAAATTTATATCAATATCTGAAATTTTGTATCATTCTGTTGATTTGATATATTACTAACATGTCATAAGCTATTATCTGGGTCATTGAAGCATTTTAGAATAGTTTCATAAGATATATTACTTATTATCTTGCATGTAAACACTAAAAACCTATTTTGCATTTCCGATTCGTCCGATCCGTTCCGGTTCGTAAAAAAATTCCGATGCGTGTTTTAGTGGTACCGTCATTGAATAGGATAAATTCCATTCGTACGGACCGTTGAGT
Source organism: Spisula solida (assembly GCA_947247005.1). Classification (NCBI taxonomy): domain Eukaryota; kingdom Metazoa; phylum Mollusca; class Bivalvia; order Venerida; family Mactridae; genus Spisula; species Spisula solida. Next base: position 33,571,810 of record OX365950.1, on the reverse strand, counting down.
TTTGCGGTAAAGAAAATATAAACATTTTTCTAATAAAGTCACTTTCCACGCAACTATTACACATCATAAGCCAAATATACATTGATATATTCCATTTATTTCTGGGAAACTATTTTGGAAAATAGAAAATTGTGAAAGTTCGAACTAGTTCCGGAATAGTTTGGGTTTTGCGTCTACCAGAAAGAGCATGCGCACAAACGACTTCCGTGATCAGAGACGACGAAATTTCAGCGCAATTGATTAAATTAGACATTTTGGGCATGTAAGCACTACTTTGATATCATGTTCAATGTATATTTTGTGTTTTAAGATCGAACAGGTTGATACAAATTATCATCTGACCATTTTTTGTCTCCGCTTTCTATTTTATATACATTGTTCATTTGGTTGTCAAATTTGCAGAGTTGTCAAAATGATAAGTGAAACAAAATTCAAGTTGATAAACAATGCCATTAATAAGATTTATTATTGCAGTTCAAACTATTTGCTTGGCCAATTTTCTGAAGCTGTAGCTTTCCATACTTTAACTGCATAGGTATATATCTGTCAGATATGACATTGTAATTTGTAGACTATCTAGTATAATTTCTAGAGTAAAAAAAAAAGATAGATAGTAGAGCTGTTAGTGACACACTAACTTAGTGTCATTAGGACTTAGGTTGGACAGGCAGGGGTGGCTGACAAATGCTGTCTCCACCAGTTTTGGAAAACCGACGGACCTAACCATAAAAAATTGACCAAGTCGAAGTGTCCGACGCTCACGCTCATAACCTATAATTGTATGCTGCTGTCTCGTATATCCGTGCTTCTTAGCAGTTTCATCAGCGCATGGGCACTCGCGCAACCAAGTTCAATAATTTTCTACACTATATTTGAAAGAATAAATATCAACGTAACTAATAAAAGCAAAAAACTATGACAAATGTTTATGAAAATACGTAAAATTATAGCTTTTATATGTCTAGGTTGGTGCTCTAAGTCTTGTAGACTGGTAACCATGAAATCCGTTCCTTCCTAAAAACTTGTCTGTATTGGGGCCCATGTGGTGAGGCCAATAATAAAATATTGTTTGTTTCCCCTCCCCGACCGACCGTTGAAAATGGTCACGACCGTAATTATTTTTTTGAAGTTTATTTTTTTCGTAAAAAAATGCCCGGGTGCGAATATTTAGGTACGATTATTATTGGGTACGAAACACTCCGATCCGGCCTGGTACGGTTTTTAGTAGCTGCTTGCTGGTTCCTGTAATTTCAGCGTAATTGTCGATATTAATGTGTAGAAGTAGGGAACTTTCGTCAAGCATGGCGGCGCAGCACACAATTTGAGTTTCAGTGAGTGTTAAAAACGATGTTTTTACATGGATACTTGTTAAAAAGTGCATTATCAAAGCGTCGCCCAAATAAACACTTTATGATCTATTGAATGAGGTAATTGGCATAACTCACAGCCATCTGAATGAGAATAATGACTTGAATAAAGGCTTAGTAACATGCGAAGTGTCGGCCCGAGACAACGATACTCAGCCATACGCGGTCGACAAATATGACGTCATTTACACAGTATTGGACTTTATTACAAACGGCATTTCAAACATTTGCACAAATTGACAACACAGGTACGACAACCAGTGAAGATAGCTTCTAAGCACTTAATAGGGCCTGTCTTGGTCAGTTTAGCACTTAATAGGGTCTGTCTTGGTCAGTTTAGACATTGATACTGACTTGTTTAACAGTGTACCAACTGAAAGCATTAATTAATGATTTTGACATTCATAATTTATGCTTCAATAAGAAGTTCATTGACTGCCAAATTATACCTGTATGTCTATCTCTACAATAAAAAAGTTAAGTTTATGAAAAAATCTTTCAATAAAAAAAATATTTTCCCTACCTACCCTACCCTAGCTGGTTAGGGTCGCGGGAGGGGAAACAAACATATTTTTAAAGTCGGCCTGGGTTGTTTCCCTTTTTTGAAATGTTCGCCTTTTTTTTGGTTTTTCGGAAATTTTCTGATGGATTTTTTGTGGAAATCAAAATAATTCAAAATCATAACTCAGAAACGAAGTTTTGATGCTTACCGAAAATACGAGAAAGCACGACAATACGAGAATCAGGGATACGCTATCCTGGCCCCTCTATGTAGTTGTTTCTTTATAATCAGTTCTCACAAACAATTATATTTTGTCAAGAGTGCGCACTAATAGCAGGATGGAAAGAATTTCTTTCCATTCCAATTCACAGAATTTAACATCAATTTAAAAATATTCAGGGAACTTGCCGACACAGTCCTTTGACTGAAGGTGTGAAGACACAGATTATGTGTTCTCTTCTTAGGTAAGAATGATAGATGATGTCCACGCGAGTGGCCTGGCGCCAAATCAAACAAATTTTCCCATTTAGGTCCGTCTAAACCATGAATAGACTTGTATATCTGAATCATGTGTATGCTTTAACACACTACAAAATTTTGCAACACACGCAATCTGCGAAATTAGCTCTTGCCTGCAGCCTCCGGTTCCCATGGTCAGGGAAAAACATGTTTTTTTCAAGGTCAGGGAAATGAGGGAATTTTGAAATTAGTCAGGGAAATCTGAAAATTTGGCAAAAGTCAGATAATTCTTTATTTTAGCTGTAAAAAATGCTAATTCCAGACATTCCGAAAAGTGCTGGACAAAAGCAAATTTAGTCGCAGTCTGTCTGCATGGGTGAAAGTTTTCCATTTTATGATGGAATTCCGTATTTTAGACATGTCCCAAGACTGTTTTTCCAAATCACGTAAATCTGTCGTAAAAATTTGAGGGGGGGTATGCCGACTTTTGATAGCGCGACCGCGGTATTCGTAATTGTTTTAGACCGTATTGGTTTTCCAGTGCACAAATGAAACGACCATTCTGATTGGCTGTTGAAGTTACCTCGGCTCTACATGTATCCTGTTTATTCATTGAACCAATCACGGCACTCGATCTTTCCACTATTCGGATATTCAGTACAAGTTTGTACTTTGACTTTGTCATCAAATCGAAAGTAGAATTCCATATTTTTCAATCGCAATTAAGCGCGTGAGAGAAGTATGTCAGGAACAATTGGCGATCAGGAAACAGTTGAAATACTTTGGCGAATCGGATACGAGCGTGACAAAGCTTTGAATAATTGAATTAAAAAGAAATTAGGTACAGTCCAGCGCTGTTCTTTCCGTCAAAACTCTGGAATTGTAATATTTTGTTGCTGTAATTAAGTTCTATAAAAGCCTGTTGACAATATAAATGGAACTTTTAGTTTACACAGCATTGTATGTGTGTGGTGTTGGTGAACACACAGTGTTATTAATTTTTGTAGCAGTTACAAGCATGATAATAAATGGTCAGTCAGTACTGGATCTATAGCTGTCAGACATTTTGACGTTTTATAATTCCATGACATGATGATTCAAAGAAACCAATTTATTTCATGTCAATATAAGGAATAACATGCCAAAAAATATCCTCAATTTGTCATCATGATTCAGAAGGCCTGCTTGTTGAACAGGGACCTTCTTCTTCCAGTTAAGTACAGGTCCCACTCTGGGGCAATATTGTACTTTATATTTACAAGATTGTGTGAGCGACGCACAAGTATTTACAGTGAAGAGTTAAAAAGGTTAAAGACGTCAGGGCACTGCACAATTCAGAAGTTAAATAAAAACATGATTTTCTTTCTTACCAAGTTGTATTGAATAAGGATTAGTATGAACAATTATTATTTTACAAGTGTCCCAGTGTAAGTAAGTAAGTAACGTTTTTATTTATAGTAGATAACATAATTGGTGTTATACCAATTTTCAATATGGTCTACTTAATAAACATATGTACATTAAATACATGATAATATACAAACAAATTTATAAACAAAATGAAACAGTATTAGTTAAACTTAACAATATAGGAGACTCATGTATTGTTTAAAACGTTAACCTATAATTAAATAGCCTAGTATACATACAAAATCAATAATCAACTGTGAACAAAAGTGTTATTCAATATATATTATATAAAAACGATATTAAGTCAGACAGGGAAGGCAGCACTCAGCTTAACCAGCCGGGCACAGAAAACATATAAGCGGCACAGACACTGTCCAACGTAAAAATCTAGCAACTACAAAGCACGGCATCCCATCCCGAAAGTCTGCCGCCTCGGTCAGTCAAACTAAAACGGAACAAGAGCTAGGTGACAAGAAAATAACAACCGGACATTACACACCACAAGGACAATCTACAACACATATATATAATGTACATGCAATTTTGAAAGATACGAAGCAGCCTTGTGCTGGACTACAAGATTGCAGAATGGCACATACAAAATGAACAAAGTTGGCGAAATATTTTTTGTATTTTTAACATTGAGATATGTATGCACAGATTATTATGTAGTATTGCGTTTCCAATTCAAGAATTGTCTAATAAAAGAACTTGTGTTCTCTGTCTGTCTAATATGTAATGGAATATCATTCCAAATAGATGCACCTGAATAGAAAAAAGAATTCCATGTTTGGATGTGGTACAACCAACTCTTTATTCATTGTTGATCTTAGTCCAGGATTAGCTTTTAATACAAATTTATCACTTAGATATTTTGGGACTTTATTTTGCATCAAGTTAAACATTAAAACAGCTTTTTTGTATGTTATTCTTTCATGAATTGTCATCCAATTTAGCTTAATGAAGAGTTCTTCTGATGGATGGTCATGTGGTTTATCCAGAATTACTCTAGCTGCCCGTTTTTGAAAGTTGTAAAGTTTATCTCTGAGTTCTTTGGCACATGACCCCCAAATTGTACAGCAATAGTCGAGGTGGGGCAGGATATAAGCATTGAAGAAAAGTTTACGTGAATCTATATTAAGACAATGTTTGATGCCTAGTAGTAGGTATAGTAGAGAGTTACATTTTTTAAGAACATGATCAACTTGCCTTTTCCATGTTAGAGTTTGATCTACAAAGATACCAAGCAGCTTTTCTTCTTTTGAATTTGAAAGCACTTGATTGTTAAGTATTATATTTGAATCATCACATTCAGATATGTCTCTTAACTTTTGGTGAGATGCAGCAACATACATAACTTTAGTTTTTTGGGCATTTGGTATCATGGCATTCTGTGTGCACCAAGTTTCAGTAATGTTAACTTGCTCTTGTCGCTGAATGTTTTACCTGAAGCAGACAGTGTTGTGAAAAGTAAGGGTCCTAAAACTGTGTGTTTATGTAATCCTTAGAAAATATGGATGCCAAACATTTTTGATACCAAGCTTAGTTAAGTCTATATTATAACAATACTATATTTTAAACAAGTAACTAATTGGACTTATTAGAATACATGTATATCAAACCTTTCTTCATTTGTTCATTATTACTGTCAGAATCTGAGACAACAATTTTGATAGATAATTAACCAATTAAAGGTATTGCCACATCTCTGCTGAGTGCTTACAACATTATCAGTAGAGGGTGAATGCCGTGGTAGCTTCTATGACTACAGTACGACCTCTCTAGGGGACATATGTAGTGCAACAACCTCTGTATAACAAAACGTTATTACATGTATACACTTTTGTAAATTCTGTAGGGCAACAACTTCTGAACAATGACCAATATTTACAGCCCACAAAGGGTCACACTCTACAGAGGTTGTTCTGTACTATTGTGTCTTTAATAATTACGTGCAGATTACCCCTATCTTCTAAGACATCATTTTCACAGAGTAGAACTAATACCAACTAAACGATTAAAACAAATTGTAGGGGTTCCAATGGTGTCTGGTGATTGAAGTAAATGACTTTCATAATTTACAAATGAAGACCTCACCTTCAAGACCACCTTAAAATAAAGACCACTACTTTCTGTTCAATGACTTGCACATTATTAAACCTCAAATTCACAGTGAAATTGCACCTATATGAAGACCACCTCTTTAACAAGACTGGCTCAGAATTAACCATTTTTCGTTCCGTTTTCATCTGTTTGCTCTTTGATAGAATGATGCAATCACTCGACATTATTGAGATAAGTTTTTTACAGTCCCAAGAAGGAGTTTCATTATTGAGGTTTTACTGTAAATAGCTTAATTTTGCCACTTAGATCTATATATGCATCATGCAACACTTAACATATTACACCAGCACTTAAATGGTTTATCATACCCTATGTACTGGTCGATTTATAGGCAAAGTGTACCTGATAAACAAAGATTATTTATCTATAGTCTAAGTCAGATAGAACGGCTCGTATCACTCGGAGTTATAAATCCCATATACAACACCTACTCATGTTCTATCCTATACTTAAATGGGCCTGATACAACTGTATATCCTGAATGTTTTGTAAGTTAACTGACGAAAAAAGTGACTATGTATAAACCGATTTCGATAACATGGATTTCTTGGTTCAGCGCATTCAAAGCGTTTAGGGGGGCATGTTTTGTTATCGGATTATAGAAAAATTGCATCCATTTACTTGATAAAAACAGTATAGCAACGTGTTATATTCAAGTGCTTCTGTGGCTACAAATGTAAGTGGATATGTGCGTTGACATAATTATATTTGTCGTTTGAAATCTTTGGTTTTAAGTTCAAGCCCAGCAGAAGTCGTCTTTTTTATTTTGCAGAATTTATCATATTATTTTATTTTTTATTCGATATAATATAATATAGATCAATATTCAATAACTTCTCCTGTTTGAATTTAATTTCATACCTTTTATCAGCCTGATACCATAAAACAAAACAAAACAGCGAGTATAAGCAACACATTATTTATATGCGTTTTTTTTTTTTTAAATGAGACAGTGTGGGGGTTGAACCTAAAACGTTATTCAAAAAGTATTTGTAACTATCTGCTCTGCCAACTGCGCTATAGTGGCAATTGAAAAATGTGTGCTTTGTGTAGCCTAATAAAGAGCTTGCATGCATGTTATCAAAGCTGGATCACCTGTATTATGTTTATGCTATAGCCTTCGTATATATAAACAAACCTAGAGTAGATCGAATATTATTATGTCTCCCATCTTTGATGAGGCCATGAGGGGGTATGTTTAATAACTGAAGAATGCTTTGCCCTAGGATCTTCAAACTTTACATTGAGGTTGGTTATCAACAATAGACAGACATTGAAGAAAACCCATGTTTACAGTCTAGAGGTCACATTTTTTACCTAACCTTTATGAAACTTTGTCACAATGTTTGTCCCTATGAAATCTTGGTTAAGTTCGTAACTGGGTAATCTTGGGTCAAAAACTAGGTCACTAGATCACATTAAAGAAAACCTTGTTTATACTCTAGAGGTCACATTTTTAACTTCATCTTTATGAAACCTGGCCATAAAGTGTGTATTTGTAAAATCTACATCAAATATTAAGGTCATATCATAACAAATACTGATTCTGCCTTAACTGCTAGTTAGCATGATTCATGTGAGCGCTTAAGGGCCAATGGCCCTCTTGTTATGGATGTGGTTAACTGATTTGTCATATGTCTGTGACAAAGCAGTATGTGGGGGTATCATTAGTCACTCTGTGGCAGTTCTAGTTAGTATCAGGGAGTTAACTGCATTGACTTTTCATAACATTCTGAGGTAGATTTCTATGTATTCTTTGAAAACTCGATTATCGAGGCAATATTTGGAGAACATGCATTTTGAATCATCTTTAAATTCTTTTATTAAAAATGCCTAACAAAGAAAATACGATAAACATCTGTTTGTGACTGATTTTAATCTTAATTACCTGTCAATTTTGTCATGCATGACCTAACAAACCAATGTTTCTTTAATTCGTACACATAATACATTGGCGCACATGCAGACAAACTTGTTTTGCAGAACATAGACATGATAGCTAAGCGTTAATTGGTCAACGAACCAGCAAAGCAACGTCTTTATTATGTTTTACCAATCACACGCTATGGTAGGCGGGGCTTTCATTTTCGACAGTCTGCTGGGTTTATCAATCGATGATTGTTTACATAAGCAGATGTGGCTGGTTGTTAATAGTTGGGGTCACTGTGATGCACTAGCAGAGTGAGACAGAAATTATCCCGAGTCATTTCATCGTCATTTTCAAAATGCCTGGTTCAAAACCCGTAGTCTCGAGTCAAATGGAACCACTGTACAGTTTATCACTTTGACCGTGTAATCCCAGAAGTGTGTCCCAAAAAACGATTTGACAGTGTAATCCCAGGAGTGTGTCCCAAACAACAATTTGGCAGTGTAATCCCAGAAGTGTGTCCCAAACAACAATTTGGCAGTGTAATCCCAGAAGTGTGTCCCAAACAACAATTTGGCAGTGTAATCCCAGAAGTGTGTCCCAAACAACAATTTGGCAGTGTAATCCCAGAAGTGTGTCCCAAACAACAATTTGACAGTGTAATCCCAGGAGTGTGTCCCAAACAACAATTTGGCAGTGTAATCCCAGGAGTGTGTCCCAAACAACAATTTGACAGTGTAATCCCAGAAGTGTGTCCCAAACAACAATTTGACAGTGTAATCCCAGGAGTGTGTCCCAAACAACAATTTGACAGTGTAATCCCAGGAGTGTGTCCCAAAAAACAATTTGACAGTGTAATCCCAAGTGTGTCCCAAACAACAATTTGGCAGTGTAATCCCAGAAGTGTGTCCCAAACAACAATTTGACAGTGTAATCCCAGAAGTGTGTCCCAAACAACAATTTGACAGTGTAATCCCAGGAGTGTGTCCCAAAAAACAATTTGACAGTGTAATCCCAAGTGTGTCCCAAACAACAATTTGGCAGTGTAATCCCAGAAGTGTGTCCCAAACAACAATTTGGCAGTGTAATCCCAGAAGTGTGTCCCAAACAACAATTTGGCAGTGTAATCCAAGGAGTGTGTCCCCAAAAACAATTTTACAGTGTAATCCCAGAATTGTGTCCCAAACAACAATTTGGCAGTGTAATCCCAGAAGTGTGTCCCAAAAAACAATTTGACAGTGTAATCCCAGAAGGAATTAACCCATGAAATGCCAGAAGTGTTTCCTACCAAGGAATTAACCTGTGAAATACCAGAAGTGTGTCCAACCAAGGAATTAACCCGTGAAATACCAGAAGTGTGACGTACCAAGGAACTAACCCGTGATATCCCAGAAATTGTCGCCCAAGGAAATTAGAGAATTTAGACTGTGAAATCCCTGCTGAATACTGATAAAAAAAACTCTGAATTTATTGAAATACCAACAAAATCTGTTAATCAGGCAAAATAAGTCTATTACATACAAGTTAGCTGCTAAGCGCTCATTATTGAAAAATGCTGAAAAAACTATTGGACATTATTCAGTCAGAAATGTTAACAAACGTGATGATACTGCTAAAAACAATATGCACCTGTTGAGATCAACACATAGAGAAGCTCGTAAATAGGAAAAATCTACTAAATTGTTACGTGAGAAAGTGCAATCTTATTGTGAGAGAGTTAAGTCTATGAATGAATCGCTGAGTAAAGTGCAACAGAACAACATGGAATTGAGGGACTGCTTAGTGCCCTTGATTAACCAGAATGAATTGGAGAAAAAACAAAAAAGTTGCTCTTCAATAATCCAACAGCTATCTAAAGTGTCAGACATCAGGGCTAGCTCTGGCTCAAAATTCTGTTGGGCCAATTTTTGAATCGTAATAGAGGCTGGGGGCCAGGGGGCCCCCGGTGGGTCCAGGGCGAAGCCTTGGCTGGGGGACCAGGGGGCCGGAGGCCCCCGGAAGCTCCTGCTATTTTCCTGTTTGAGAACAGTAAAATCCACTATGAGATATATCATTTCACCTAATATTCAGTCTTGAGAAACCCTGAATGGTAACTATTTTAATAGTATAAAACTTTATCAATTTGACAAAGATGAATATTCATGTATGTTTGTTTTCTATGTGAAATTTTGTTGTTGTTCATTTGAATGATTCAATGAATGTAGGATTCTGTTGAAGTTATTATTTTTTCCTGTATCTCCATGTCTAAGAAACTTATAAAAGTTATACGTATATAGAATGACAGAAACAAAATAGCATTTTAGAACTTTTTCACATTTATTCTCTATACCACAACACAAAGTGACATTGCAAAAGTGGCATTAAAACATGCATCCTAAATGATTCACAGTCTACCAACAATAATTAAATTAGTATAAACTATATGGGTACAAGTTCTATCTCGATGATGACACATTGTTTTTGCGAGGGGACTTGACACACAAGTTATATAAATTTTGATATTTTTTAACTTGAGGCTCAAGTCTACATCCCTTGTGCGATATGCTGTAGCCAGTCAGCAAAGTTATGTCTTTGATGCAGCTTCTGCTGCTGACCAACAAACTTGCTAAGTTCCAACACAAGTCCACATAAAGTGTGATCATGAACAATTGCAAATTGGTAGGTTTAAGTGGGAAACTTGTTTAGAAGCCTGTGGCAGATTTTGTTGGCATCCTGACATCTAGAATTCTTGACATCACAGCTGATCAACCATTTATCACAATACACTGCTGAATCTGTAACAAAATAAGACCAATACAAAATTTAACAGAAAATATAAAGATGTGTGTGTGAGCTATAAAACCCTACTTAAAAACTGCATTGTCCGAAAATACGAATATCCGAAAATGCAGTCACTTCAGAATTGATAAATTTTCTTAAAAAGTTGACCGTCGAGATTTTCGAGGAATATAAGTCAAATTATGTTTTAAAACGTCATAGGCTATCCATACACAATGTTTATGGGTTAATTTATCGGGTAAAACACCAAAACTAACGTTATTTTAGCTTAGAAAATGCACGAAAATGAAGTCACGTGATCCGCTGTTTTTTTCACGTCTATTTCTTCACAAATAAATACGATTCCCTGGATAAACTGGCGTAAAAAAATTTTTTAAATGGTAATATAATGATTAAGACTGAATAATTCGATGTTGAAAAATACGATCAATAATTACCTGATTTATGGCTAGGATCATGCGTTTATCGCATTTCATATTCGTGACCCGTGACGTTCAATCGACAATTTCTTTCATCAGTCAATCAGGCCGCCTTTGATTAGACAATCATCCGCTAATTATCTCACAAACTGTCATAAACACAGTCATGTATAGTTTGTTTGTTTAACAAGCTGTTTATTGACCTAATTTTATGACACGTGGACTGTGTCTACCAGTTTTCGTTCATTTAGCGTCGCCCGTAACAGTTAATCGTAAAACCAGTCTAGGTAAAATCTCAAGCGTGCTATTTTTAGTAACTGGATTTTCCAATATTTGTAAAGTCATACTTTTCGATGGTTCGGGCCAATTTGATTTTTTTCGGGCCAATTTTGATTTCTTCGGGCCATTGGCCCGATTGGCCCGCGACAGCGCGAGCCCTGGACATGCAGACAAACAAACAACAATCAATTTGAATCCGCCCTTGATGAATGCAATGATGAAATTGTGAAACTTTAAATGAAATTAAAAGAAAAACAGGATTTGATTAACAGCCTTGAACATGAACTTGAAACTAAGAAAGATGAAGTTGAACGACATTTTGAAATTAAACTAAAAACGATGATGGATTATTCGCTGAGAATATCAGATTATGTGTGAATGAATTGTCTGGGTTAGAAGTAGCTGTACAAAAAGTGACCCCTTAAATTCAGTGTATTTATGTAGCCAGTTATTCTAAAAATATTTCAGTAAAGACTAGTTACCAAGCCCATCAATTGTTCAGTTTATTGTAGATGAAGGGCATTTTATTGCCAAGACATTTATTGCGGAAAAACTTGAAACATCTAAAATTGGGGACTTTGTTGTGATGATACGACACGAAAAAAATATAATTTCTTGCTGGAGTCTGGAGACAACATGAGTTTAGGATTTTGTCGGGTAGCAGGAACCCCGCTACCGCTCGCCAATTTAGCCATTTGCTAGAGATTGGCGAATTTGGCTACAACTTTTGCTAATTGGTGAAAATGTTGGCGAACGCATATTTTTTCCAATTAAATTTCAACGATATAAGCGGTACAGACCGGTTCTTAATTTGTGTACACGCAAGCCACGCTAAAGCTGTGAAAATCGATATCCAGTCTAGAATAAAGCAAGGTCACGGCCGTTCGTGTCAGCTGTCAAAACAAATTGATTGGGAAGTTAATTGGGGGATTAACGGCTATTAAATGGATGACATCTTCGTAGATGTTCCGTTTGAAATTCACCGACAACAAAACATCGACACACGAGGTAGAATGGGAGAACGTTGACTGTTTGGTGACGCTTGCGATAATTTTGTGACTGGTCCATATTGGAATCTTATAACAAGTGGCAAAGTGCAGTACTTTGATAAGTACAAATATGTAAATGCATTACATGCCTATCTACAGGAGTGTTCTAAGTCCCCTGAATCTCTTCTCAATACTGAAACTCATTGGATAGACCAAAGCACACTGGACCTATGTGACATTCCAAAGCAAAATCTAGGTCAAGTTCGATATTGGGTCTTCTGGGGTCAAAAACTAGGTCACAAGGTCAAATTATAGAAAACCCTTGTGTAGTCACTATAGGTCATAATTTCGGCCTAATTTGTATGACACTTGGTAACAATGATCAGGGCCTCCGCTGACTTTTTTAGTCCCCTACCAGTTTTTGACCGGAGGGGACTATAGGTTTGCCCTCCGTCAGTCCGTCCGTCTGTCAAACAATCTGGATCCTGACATAACTCATAGGCTTATCATAAGTTATGAAACTTGGTATGTGGATAGGGGGCAATAAGGGGATTATGCACGTCTAAAAATATTTTGATTCTGATAAAAATTGTGGTTGCTATGGACAGAAAGGGTGAAAATATGCCCAAATCTGGATCCTGCCATAACTCAAACAGTTTCCAAGCTAGGTTTATGAAACTTGATATGTGGATAGGGGGCAATAAGGGGATAATGCACGTCTAAAAATATTTTGATTCTGACAAAAATTGTGGTAGCCATGGCAACAGAAACATTGAAAATGGCCTCAAACCGGTAGGGGACTTCTGTATTGCTTGCAATTCTTAATTACTTGTTTAACTTGTAGCCACCACATTAGCCAATTGAGAAAAGTTGTAGCCACCTTGAGCCAACCCGAGCCAGATTGTTGTATTAACTTAATCATTGTTTATATTGAGTGTATAAACATGAAATAATTAACAAATATCTTGCATTTATTGAGCTTTATTAAAGTTTTAACTTGGGCTACATATATATCAATTTATACTCAGATAAAATATTAAATAATGCAGTTCAATTAACACATGAATAGTCACACATATCACTTGGCTATACTGTTCAACTATCATTCACTTCAATTGTAATCAAAAGCATATCTTCTAACAATAGTAACATTATTCTAAGTAATGGATCTTCAACTTTCTAAATCCTAATTTTGAAGACTGGAATGTTCATCATATAAGTCTGTTGGGATGTCAAGTTGTTCAACCCTGAAAAGAGAAAAAAGAACCATGAATAGAAAGTGCAAAGCATATTTCCACTTTTCAATCTGATGTAGATTGCCATCAATGTAGCCTAGCTAGGTCTAGATGTTGCCACTCACTTTTTAAAATAGACAATGTAATATCTGATTAATTCCTCAGAATCCAATAATCTTTTAATGTCAATGTTCTTATAAGAAGCCATATTGTTCAATCCAATTCATTTCATACTGCCACTGACAAAGTACCACCAATGACTAATTATGTGTTTATATCAGCTAATAAAATTATCATAATCACGCTCTCTGTCAACTTTTAACATGATTTAAAATAACATATGGACCCCTTAATTTTCGACGCTCTGCAAAAATTCGTTAAACAAATATCATAACAATTGTTTTTACGCTGAGATGATTAATTATCAATCTACAATTACATCAGATTTAGAATCAATTATTTTCCAACAGGTATTTTATGATAGAACGCTTGACACATTTAACTTACCGAAAATTATCGCAAGCGTCAACGAACAGTCAACGTTCTCCCATTCTACCTCAAGTGTCGATGTTTTGTTGTCGGTGAATTTCAAACAGAACATCTACGAAGATGTCACCTATTTAATAGCCGTTAATCCCTCAATTAACTTCCCAATCGATTTGTTTTGACAGCTGACACGAAAGGCCGTGACCTTGCTTTATTCTAGACTGGATATCGATTTTCACGGCTTTAGCGCAAATTAAGAACCGGTCTGTACCGCTTATATCATTGAAATTTAATCGGAAAAAATATGCGTTCGCCAACATTTTCGCCAATTAGCAAAAGTTGTAGCCAAATTCGCCAATCTTTAGCAAATGGATAAATTGGCGAGCGGTAGCGGGGGCCCTGAATGATCATCTCAACAAAATCTAGTTCAAGTTTGATATTGGGTCATCTGGGGTCAAAAACTAGGTCACTAGATCAAATCATTGGAAATCCTTGTGTAGTCACTAAAGGTCACCATTTTAGCCTAATCTTTATGAAACTTGGTCACAATGATCATGTCAACAAAATCTAGGGAAAGTGCTAGGTCTCTACGTCAAATCACAGGACTGGCGTGCACTACTACGACAGGTGAGCGACCTAGGGCCCTTTGGGTCCTCTTGTATTTTTAGCAGTCTCGTTCATAAATACCGACCTTTTGGCACCAATCGGGTAGGCGGTCACTTGAAATAATGTCAATCCGACCTTTGAAATTGTTATTATGAAGTGTTACTGTTTTATTAGCTCACCTGTCACAAAGTGACAGAGTGAGCTTTTGTGATCACTCTTCGTCCGTCGTCCGTCCGTCAACAATAGGGTTTTGTCCTCTCTAGAGGTCACAATTTTGGCCTAATCTTTATGAAACTTGGTCACAATTATCATCTCAACAAAATCTATGTCAAGTTCGATATTGGGTCATCTGAGGTCAAAAACTAGGTCAAGTTATAGAAAAACCTTGTGTAGTCACTGAGGTCATAATTTTTTATAAATCTTTAAGAAACTTGGTCACAATGATCATGTCAACAAAATCTAGGTAAAGTGTGGGTCATCTGGGATCAAAAACAAGGTCACACTGTCAATTATAAAACTCACATTGAATGTCAATTGACATTTTCCTGAGGGTCGTGGGTTCAAACTCCACTGGAACTATAATTTTTAATTTTTTAAGTGTTTAGGTATTGTTTTGTCTTTATAGCATGTATTTGTACAGTTATATGGAGGAAAATATTTTTTCCAAAATATTTTGTTTAAATTATAGGTCAAATCATAGAAAAACCTTGTGTAGTCACCAGAGGTTACAATTTCAAATTTATCTTTATGAAACTTTGTCACGATGATCATGTCAACAAAATCTAGGTCAAGTTCGATTTTGGATCATCTGGGGTCAAAAACAAGGTCACAATGTCAATTGACATTTTCCTGAGGGTCGTGGGCTCAAACCCCACTGGAACCATATTTTTATTTTTTTTTATTTTTTAAATGTTTTGGTTATGTTTTGTCTTTAAAGCATCTTTATGAAATTTGGTCCTAATGATCATCTCAGCACAATCTAGGTTAAGTTTGATATTAATTAAGTCATCTGGGGTCAAAAGCTAGGTCACATGGTCAAATCATAAAAAAACTTGCAATAGAGGCTGAATTTTCTTAAATTTTATTCAGAAAATGTGTAGGGTCACCATAGGGTTTGCATGCACTAGTACGACAGGTGAGCGACCTAGGGCCAAAGGGCCCTCTTGTTTGTTATAATATTATATGTTATTTTATTTTTTTTGTGATAACATGTGAAAATAATTTTGAATAAAGGGGTAAAGCCACGAAGGGTAAAAAATGGCCCCATGTCCAAATCCTGTGAAAATGATAACTTTATACCATCAGTTGAAGTATTTTACAAAAACGGCATTTTTTAAGATTTATTTTTGAAACTGTTACCATGGTAACGGGTATAATATTTTGCCAAAAAATGGAAAAAAGCTTCTATTTCCAAAATAGTGAATCGAAATGTAAGTGCGCATCCATAGAGTGATATTAAGAATTGAAACTTATCTTTCTTAGGAATTTGGTTGCCATGGTAACAGTTTTTAAAAAAAAGCCAAAAATGCACATTTATGAATCCAAATTAAATAAAATGATGATTTTGTTAAAGTGGGTGGGGTTCAGTGGAGTATATCAAAACAGCAAGGCGTATTTTTTGTAAGTTTTTTATGTATCATTGAAGTTCAATGTCTAATGATTGTGTACAGCATATAAAACATTGTACAATAAGTGCTAAATGTATTGAGAATATGGCTAAAAGCGGGGTGAATGTCATGCCTTCATGGCTCTATGACGAGAGGAAATAACGTTGAAGCGGTACCTAAAATCTTAAAATTTAATATGGGCACAGCTCTCGACCATCATGAATTGTGCTGTAAACAATGTATTATAAAGTACAATTTCACATTTTAGTCATCTGATTTTGGTCGAGGATTGTGCCCATATTCAAAAAATCACTTATAGTGGAAAAATATGGACAAAATATGCCATTTTTGTGAAAAATGGCCAAACGTGGATACCAATTAGTGGACAGGTGACCGGTAAAAATCAAATTTGATGAAAAATGCTTCCCTATGCAAACGGATAAAGCTATCCACATTACAAAAATATACAAATGACACATAATAACATACTTTGATAATTTAATAATTTTTAGGCCAATTCAGACCTTTCGTGGATCTACTCCTTTAATATGTATTGTATATGCATATGTTGATCACAGAAAATATTTGAAAATTTCAAAAAATAAATATGATCAACCTGACTTGCTTTGTTTTGTGTAGTTTCACTTGTAGTTTAGTTTATACCAGTTAATTACCACTGCTATATGGAGCAAATACTGCCCTGCAACTGTACCAAATTTCATGAAGTTAACTCAACAAATAAATTAGTTATGTCAATTTTACCACAAATGAGTCGTTGAAGAATTTTGTTTCGGTTCCGTCGACTTTACATGGTTAAAGCGTAATTACATGTTGTTTTTTTTTATTTTTGGTGATATCTAAAAAAGGAAAACTGTTCCAGAAATCTCTCTGAGGGATCTTTGAATTAGTATATAAAAATCCCAGCTATTGGCATCTTTGAAAATCAGCTGGGGTTGCTACACTTTGGGTTGCTACACTTAGTGACTTACAAATTTAATTTTCTATATTCCAGTTTGAGAAGGGAGTTGTGCTCATTCAGGTTACAATCTGGACTCAGAGGACAGTCCAGTTGCTGGTTATCTATTTACTAGATTAAATTCACTTGTAAGTTGATTTTTGTCACTCTTCAATTTTCAAGGCTTCTACTTTTTAGCTCTCCTGTCACAAAGTGAGCTTTTGTGATACCTCTTTGTCCGTCCGTCAATTCGTCCATCAACAATTGCTTATTATACCCCCGCAAACAAAGTTTGAAGGAGGTATACTGGAGTCACCGTGTCTGTCGGCAGGTTGGTCCGTTGGTCAGAATTAGCAAAATGGTGTCTGCTCTGTAACTTTGTCGTTTCCTGCTGGATTTTAAAATGGCTTGGTACAAATGTTCACTACATCAAGTCTATGTCATGCGCAAGACCCAGGTCCCTAGCTCAAAGGTCAAGGTCACACTTATAGGTCAAATGTCATATAGTCATGCAAGTCCTGTCCGCTCTGTAACTTTGTTGTTTCTTGCTGGAATTTAAAATGCTTGGTACAAATGTTCATTACATCATGACGGTGTGTCATGCGCAAGACCCAGGTCCCTAGCTCAAAGGTCAAGGTCACACTTGGAG
This sequence comes from Spisula solida, assembly GCA_947247005.1. Taxonomy (NCBI): domain Eukaryota; kingdom Metazoa; phylum Mollusca; class Bivalvia; order Venerida; family Mactridae; genus Spisula; species Spisula solida. Next base: position 33,554,078 of record OX365950.1, on the reverse strand, counting down.
GTCAAAGGTTAAAAGGCACAAAATCATGTCCGCTCTGTAACTTTGTCATTTCTTATTGGATATTTATGATACTTAGTACAAATGTTCACGACATCAAGACAATGTGTCATGCACTAGACCCAGGTCCCTAGCTTAAAGGTCAAGGTCACACTTGGAGGTCAAAGGTTAAAAGGCACAAAATCTTGTCCGCTCTGTAACTTTGTCATTTCTTCTTGGATATTTATGATACTTAGTACAAATGTTCACAACATCAAGACAATGTGTCATGTACTAGACCCAGGTATCTAGCTTAAAGGTCAAGGTCACACTTAGAGGTCAAAGGTTGAAAGGATCAAATAGGCATGTGATTTGTGTTCTCTCTGTAGTTTTTAGCTCCACTATTCATAGAATAAGGGGAGCTATTGCAGTCACCCGAACGTCGGCGTTGGCGTCGGCGCAACACTTTTGTTAGAGTTTAGGTACAGGTTTTTTACCTCTTATATTCTCTTAGTCCTTTGAGATATTGCTTTGATACTTTGTGTACTTGTTTGCCACCATGACCCCAACCCATATGCAGGAGTAGGTAACTCTATCAGGCATTTTGTTGAAATTATGCCCCCTTTTTAGCTCCACTATTCGTAGAATAAGGGGAGCTATTGCAGTCACCCGAGTAGGGCTGTTGCGAGTAACCTGGTACTCGGATATCCACGAGTTGGTCTAGAAAATCGAGTACGAGAATTTGTCATCTCTGAGATCGTTGGATCGCGATCTTTGATATAAATACCTTCCCTATACAGACGTCTCTTAAAGTAGTGTACAAAATAACTTTGAGACAAAACACTGACAGTAAGCAAGATAACATCCTTAATTTGCAATTTGAAAGTAAACTTGTACTAAACTTGTACTATAAGCAAAACTAGCAACATCATTACATTCGAGTAAATTATGGTCGGACAAAGGCTCTTTTTTAAAGTTACTAACTTGAAATGAGACATTTATTCGTTATTTGACAATATTATCAAATAACTTACGTCATATCTTGAAAATGAACTACATTTGTCATAACAATAAACATTGAATTGTCAATTAGATCAAGCCACACGACTAAACGTCTGCAACAACTGAACCAACGTACGGTACCGCCAGGCAAGTTCACATCAAAGGATGATAAAAATGCAGCATGCAAATGCTGCCTAAATGAATCATTAACTAGTCAATGGAGTGAGAAGACATTGTTGTTTGGTGTTATTCAACTTGTTACTGTCGCTATTTGATATCGGATTGTTCGTTTTAAATCTCTTCCTGCACCCTTTTACATGTATGTTTCACAAAGTATGTGATGTTATTAAAGTAAAAAGTCTCAATAAAAAGTCTTCATAAAATTTGTATCTGCTGATTTGTGGTTCCATCTGTGAATCGCTCACCCCGACTCGTGGTTCAGATCGGATAGGCACTTACCTGACGATCCACAACCCTACACCCGAGTGTTGGCGTCGGCGTAACACTTTTGTTAAAGTTTAGGTACAGGTTTTTATGCCCCGTATCGATAGATTGGGAGGCATATAGTGATTCACCTGTCCGTCCGTCCTGGTTAACCCAAATTGACCGTTTCTTCTAGCATTAATATGGCTTGCTACAAAGCTTTCATACTTGCATGGATGTTGTATATGAACACTCTCCACACACCTGTTTCACATAACCCCATTTTGACCTTCACCTTGACCTAATTTTGGACTTATTTATAGACAAGGCTTCCACAGGAGGCATAAGCGTTTATTGAACGCAGTCTTGTTTAACCTCTTATATTCTCTAAGTCCTTTGAGATGGTGCTTTCATACTTTGTATACTTGTTTGCCATCATGACTCCAACCCATATGCAGGAGTAGGTAACTCTATCAAGCATTTTGTTAAAATTATGCCCCCTTTTAACATGTGTAGCTCACCTGTCACAAAGTGACAGAGTGAGCTTTTGTGATCACTCTTCGTCCGCCGTCCGTCAACAATTTGCTTGTGTAGACACTACAGGTCACATTTTTGGCATCATCTTAATGAATCTTTGTCGCGATGTTCGTCTCTATGAAATCTAGGTCAGGTCAGTAACTTGGGCATCTAGGGTCAAAAACTAGGTCAATAGGTCACATCAAAGAAAATCCTTGTTAACACTCTAGAGGTCACATTTTTGACATAATCTTAATGAAACTTGGTCACAATGTATGTCTCTATGAAATCTAGGTTAAGTTTTCAACTTGGTCATCTGGGGTCAAAAACTAGGTCACCAGGTCACATCAAAGAAAAACCTTGTTCATACTCTAGAGGTCACATTTTTATGCCCCCGTATCGATAGATCGGGAGGCATATAGTAATTAACCTGTCCGTCCGTTGGTCCGTCCAATTCTTGTCCCGGCTTTTTCTCAAGAACCACTGCTCAGATTTTAACAAAACTTCATGGATAGCTTCACTACCAAGTGGAGATGCGCATATTGTCGACACGTTCCAGTTCGCTGATTATTCACACAGTTATGCCCCTTGGAAGATCGCTCTATAACTATATGCTAAATTCTTGTCCGGGCTATTTCTCAAGAACCACGGCTCAGATTTTAACAAAACTTCATGGATAGCTTCACTACCAAGTGGAGATGCGCATATTGTCGGCACGGCTCAGATTTAACAAAACTTCATGGATAGCTTCACTACCAAGTGGAGATGCGCATATTGTCGACACGTTCCAGTTCGCTGATTATTCACACAGTTATGCCCCTTGGAAGATCGCTCTATAACTATATGCTAAATTCTTGTCCGGGCTATTTCTCAAGAACCACTGCTCAGATTTTAACAAAACTTCATGGATGCTTCACTACCAAGTGGAGATGCGCATATCGTGGGCACATTCCGGTTCGCTGATTATTCACACAGTTATGCCCCTCGCACTTAATAAACTATATACTAAATTCTTGTCTGGGCTATTTCTCAAGAACCACGGCTCAGATTTTAACAAAACTTCATGGATAGCTTCACTACCAAGTGGAGATGCGCATATTGTCGGCACGGCTCAGATTTAACAAAACTTCATGGATAGCTTCACTACCAAGTGGAGATGCGCATATTGTCGGCACGTTCCGGTTTGCTGATTATTCACACAGTTATGCCCCTTGGAAGATAGCACTTAATAAACTATATACTAAATTCTTGTCCGGGCTATTTCCCAAGAAGCACTGCCCAGATTTTAACAAAATTCATGGATAGCTTTACTACCAAGTGGAGATGCGCATATTGTCGGCACGTTCCGTTCGCTGATTATTCACACAGTTATGCCCCTTGGAAGATCGCACTATAACTATATACTAAATTCTTGTCCGGGCTATTTCTCAAGAACCACTGCTCAGATTTTAACAAAACTTCATGGATGCTTCACTACCAAGTGGAGATGCGCATATCGTCGGTACGTTCAGGTTCGCTGATTATTCACACAGTTCTGCCCCTTGGAAGATATCCAATATAACTATATACTTTATTCTTGTCTGCAATATTTTCGGCTTTTTATGCCCCCGTATCGATAGATCGCGAGGCATATAGTGATTCACCTGTCCGTCTGGTTAACCCAAATTGACAGTTTCTTCTAGCATCATTATGGCTTGCTACAAAGCTTCCATGCTTGCATGGATGTTGTATATGAACACTCTCCACACACCTGTATCACCTTACCCCATTTTGACCTTCACCTTGACCTAATTTTGTACTTAGACTTATTTATGGACAAGGCTTCCACAGGGGGCATAAGTGTTTATTGAACGCAGTCTTGTTTATGGAGTAGGCTTCCACCGGGGCATAAGCGTTTATTGAACGCAGTCTTGTTTGGACTATGCTTCCACGGGGGCATAAGCGTTTATTGAACGCAGTCTTGTTTGGACTATGCTTCCACGGGGGCATAAGCGTTTATTGAACGCAGTCTTGTTTGGACTATGCTTCCACGGGGGCAATAGCGTTTATTGAACGCAGTCTTGTTCAAACATAATCTTATAGCTGTTTAAATGGAAAATTCAAAGTGATAAAGGATGATTTGATTGAAATCACAATAATTGCTCTAAGTAGAACAAAGCACAGTAAGAATAATATAGATGCATTATATGGCGAAAGTTGCTTAAAAAGCGGTTACAATGTAGGACCAACTGCAATTTTGTCTGACCATCAAGTCTCAAAAGCTGCTGATCCTTTGGGCCACCATTGATAACCTGGTAGTGTCAGGCCCTGGACAACTGTCCATAATTGGTTGTCAACACGTAAGAGGTTACTATAGAGGTTACTATTTTCATTTTTGGTATGATCTTTAAAAATCTTGGTCACAATGAGCATCTCCACAAAATCTAGGTCAAGTCATCTGGTGTCAAAAACTAGGTAACTAGGTCAAATCATAGAATAACCTTGTGTAGTCACTAGAGGTCACAATTTTAGCCTAATCTTTATGAAACTTTGTCACAATGATCATCTCAACAAAATCTAGGTCATGTTCGATATTAGTGCATCTTAGGTAAAAAAACTAGGCCCCTACATGTAGGTCAAGTCATAGAAAACATTGTATAAAAAGGATCATCTCAAAAAAAGCTAGGCCAAGTTCAATACTTGGTCATCTGGGGTAAAAAACTAGGTCTCTATGTCAAATCATAGAAATGCCTGCTTTATGCTATAGAGGCTGTATCTTAAATGATTTTTAACTGGATCTTCATGGAAGTGGGTCATACTGTGTGATTAGATGGAATCTACCAGTAGGTAGAGTTTCAAAATGGATCATCTGGTGAAAATAACAACTTCACATGGAAATGATTATAGATGAAGAACTTGAACATGAAAGAGATATTGCCGTTAAACCAGATTATTCAAACTAACATTCTGTTAAGAATTATAAATTTAGCTGTTAGTTTGTTATACATTGTAAAGTAAATTGCAGAAATTTTATAAAAGAAAAATGGTAATTGTTATCAATTCTATTCTATTGCATTGTATTTTAGAGCCTACAGGATCAGACAGGTATACCCTGCTCCAGTGGTACTACTCAAGTTGTGCAGGAAGAAATGCCAATACGAAGAAAAAGGACCTCCCCCACAATGGAGGAATCAAAATCTAAACGACCAAAATATTCACAGTATGTAACTTTTATGTTCCTGTATTTATCATGTATATTGGGTTTTTATCTCACCTGCCACAAAGTGGCAAGGTGAGCTTTTGTGATTGTTTTTGTCCGTCGTCCCTCGTCCGTCTGTCAGTCCGTTAAACTTTTAACCGTTAACACTCTAGCACTTTCAATTTTGCTTTGATCTTCATCAAACTTGGTCAGTAGTTGTACCTCAATGAAATCTAGGGCAAGTTCGAAGTTGGGTCATGTGGGGTCAAAAACTAGGTCAAATAATAGGAAAACCTTGTTAACACTTTTTAACATTTTTGCTTTAATCTTCATGAAGTTTGGTCAAAATGTTTATCTTGGTGACCTTAAGGTCAAGTTCAAAGATGGGTCATGTGGGGTCAAAAACTAGGTCAAAAGGTCAAATAATAGGAAAACCTTGTTAACAATCTGGCGGCCACATTTTTGCTTTAATCTTCATGAAGTTTGGTCAAAATGTTTATCTTGATGACCGTAAGGTCACGTGGGGTCAAAAACTAGGTCAAAAGGTCAAATAATAGGAAAACCTTGTTAACACTCTGGGGGCCACATGTTTGCTTTAATCTTCATGAAATTTGGTCAAAATGTTTATCTTGATGACCTTAAGGTCAAGTTTAAAGTTTGGTCATGTGGGGTCAAAAACTAGGTCAAAAGGTTAAATAATAGGAAAACCTTGTTAACACTCTGGAGGCCACATTTTTGCTTTAATCTTCATGAAGTTTGGTCAAAATGTATATCTTGGTGACCTTAAGGTCAAGTTTAAAGTTGGGTCATGTAGGGTCAAAAACTAGGTCAAAAGGTCAAATAATAGGAAAAACTAGTTAACACTTGAGGTCACATTGTTGCTTTAGTCTTCATGAAGTTTGGCCAGAATGTTTATCTTGATGACCTTAAGGTCAAGTTTGAAGTTAGGTCATGTGGGGTCAAAAACTAGGTCAAAAGGTCAAATAATTGGAAAACCTTGTTAACATTATAAAGTCCACATTTTTGCTTCAATCTTCATGAAGTTTAGTCAAAATGTTTATCTTGAGGTCCTAACTAGGTCAATAGGTCAAATAGTAGAAAAACCTTGTTGACTCTCAAGAGGCCACATTTTTGCTTCAATCGTCATGAAGTTTGGTCAATAGGTCAAATAATAGGAAAATATTGTTAACACTAAAGGTCATATTTTTGCTTCAATCTTCATGAAGTTTGGTTAAAATGTTTATCTTGATGACCTTAAGGTCAAGTTCAAAGTTGTGTCATATGGGGTCAAAAACTAGGTCACTTTGACAAATAATAGAAAAATCTATAAAACACCATTGAGGCCACATTTCTGCTTTAATCTTCATGAAATACATAGTTAGGCCATGTTAAGCAGGTGAGCGTCACAAGATCTATGATCCTCTAGTTTAAATTTGCGTAATTCTATTTTTTCAGAATGCTTAATTTGCGGTAAAAAGTTGAAGAATGTGATTGTTATATTTACATGTAGTATGCAACATTGTTAATTGATAGTACTTAAACATCTTAATAATTTCTATACAGATCCAGAAGGGGACAGCCTTGTGCTACAGAAGTTTTCAGTGCTAAACTGTGTATAGCTTGGTTTCATGAATATACGGGTAGGTTTTGCTTGTTTTAAATATACCCTAGGGAAAAGAAAATAGTACCTAGTCTATTAAATGTGTGTTATAGTGTGGAACTGTAATTTTTCAACTCATAGATGATTTTTTATGGAGAAAATATTTGCCTTCTAGGTCTATTAAAAAAATGAAGAAAAATGGTCATTCAAAAAAATAAAGAAAAATGGTCATTCAAAAAAATGAAGAAAAATGGTCATTCAAAAAAATGAAGAAAAATGGTCATTCAAAAAAATAAAGAAAAATGGTCATTCAAAAAAATAAAGAAAAATGGTTTTTCAAAAAGATCAGGACAAATCAGACAGAGATGGCAGCACTAAACTGAAACAGCCGAGCAGCAAACAGAATAAACACAGACCGCATCTTGTTCTTCTTGCTAACTTAGGTTGGCTAAGCTTGCCATTCCATTTTCAGTTTAGATATTGTAAAACTTGCAATTGGGTACCAGTAACTTTATTAATTTTCACTGCTCCTTCTGCCGAGACATTAATACTTTGTGAAGTGTTCCTATATGTGATTTTCTTTGATCACATATATAATACTGTTACCCTGCATGTGAGAACAAATTGTAAAACATTGTTCTTCAATGTGTGTGATAACAAATGTGTAATGACAGTAGTGCTTAGGCACAAAAGAGTAACATCACCAACTTATGGTCATGTGATTAAAAGAATTCTGCACTAGTTGTCTTTGACTCGTAACAAGAACAAATTACAAGAGATAAGCTCACTTAATAATAAGTGTTTTGTAGACTCCTTTAAGGAATGTTCATGTTGAAAAAAATAAAACAAATGTAGATAAATGTTGATGCAAACACGTTTATATTATAGGTCCTGATGAGGACATGTTGGGACCTGATGGTATGGAGAAGTTCTGTGAAGATATTGGTGTGGAACCAGAAAATGTAAGCAATTTTATCAACCATCCAGGGAATTTCCTGGCTCTTTACTGAAAAGGACCATGTCATGAATTGGGAATTTGTTTTACGACAAGAAATTTAATTCAATGTCATCGCATATTGTATCCCAATCAAGGTTTTGGTCTCTTAAGTGTGGTAATACTCTAGTGTAATTGAAAAGCAATTAAATGACTGATGATTGAGCTTCAAATGTGTCCATGTCAAAAATAAAGATTGATACAATTGGGAAAATGGATGAAACTTTCCATTGGGAATGGTTCCTTTTGCTTTGGGAAATGGTCAGTTTTGAGGAACCATAGAAGGTGCAAGTAAACCCCTGCCATCAAACCATTCTTCAAACATTGAAACATTTATAAGAGACCACTTGTCAACAAAGACCACCTGTTGCTGTTCACATCAAAGAAAAACCTTGTTCATACTCTAGAGGTCACATTTTTATGCCCCCGTATCGATAGATCGGGAGGCATATAGTGATTCACCTGTTCGTTCGTCCGTTCGTCTGTTCGTCCGTCCGTCCTGGTTAACCCAAATTGACTGTTTCTTCTAGCATTAATATGGCTTGCTACAAAGCTTCCAAACTTGCATGGATGTTGTATATGAACACTCTCCACACACCTGTATCACCTGACCCCATTTTGACCTTCACCTTGACCTAATTTTGGACTTAGACTTATTTATGGACAAGGCTTCCACAGGGGGCATAACCGTTTATTGAACGCAGTCTTGTTTTGTCCAGAGCATCACTTTGTCGTTTTAAGTTCAGATGACTAGAGAACTCTTGTGCGTCGGATATGTAGCCCAATACTGGATAGTTTTCCATGACAAATGTGCATGTCGTCAGGCGACACATGCGACTCTGAGCTTTTATTGTGTCGCCTGAAAAGGCGACATATAGGTGTTACTTTGGCGTCGGCTGCGGCGGCGTCACAAATTGCTTGTCCAGAGCATAACTTTGTCACCTTAAGTTCAAATGACTCAAGATTTGGTAGGCATGTTTCTTGCAATAAGCCGAAGTGCAGTGCACAAGAACCATAACTCTACCATGCATCGTTTTTAATAATCTCACTTTGATTGATTTAATAAGAGCATTTCTTGTCCGGAGCATAACTTTGTCACCTAGAGTTCAAATGACTCAAGATTTTGTATGCATGTTTCTTGCAATGAGCCAAAGTGCAGTGTGCAAGAACCATAACTCTGCCTTGCATCGTTTTTGAATTATTTCCCTTAGATTGATTTAATTAGAGTATTTCTTGTCCGGAGGATAACTTTGTCACCATTAGGTTGAATGACTTGAAACTTGGTATGCATGTTTCTTACCGAAAGTCCAAGTGCAGTACACAAGAACCGTATCTCTACCTTGTGCCATTTTTGAATTATGTCCCTTTGATTGATTTTATAAGCATTCTTTGTCCGTGGCATAACTTTGTCACCATAAGTATGAATGACTCCAAAATTGGTGTGCATGTTTCTTGCTTTGACATTTTTTTGTCCAGAGCATCACTTTGTCGTTTTTAGTTCAGATGACTAGAGAACTCTTGTGAGTCGATATGTAGCCCTATAGTGGATAGTTTTTCATGACAAATGTGCATGTCGTCAGAAGACACATGCGACTCGCGGAGCTTTTATTTTGTCCAGAGCATCACTTTGTCGTTTTTAGTTCAGATGACTAGAGAACTCTTGTGCGTCGGATATGTAGCCCAATAATGGATAGTTTTCCATGACAAATGTGCATGTCGTCAGGCGACACATGCGACTCGCTGAGCTTTTATTTACTGAACTTAGAATCTCTGAGGGTAGTTTTCTAAAAAAATAAAGAAGTGGTCAAAGTACTACAGTTCAGCCAGTGGTCATGCAATTCAGGAATAATGGAATTTCTGCTCTAGAAAGAATGCAATTTTCTACTGAAAATATAACTTGTTAGAAGAAAAATTTCAAAGTATATGTATGACTTTGTTATGGTCATTTAAAATTTCACATACGAAATTCAACTATAGAATAATGTTTGGAACTGAGTTTTTGTGTAGTAATGTGCTTAATTGTTAAGATGGCACCCAAAACTGACTTGCATGTTATTTTCAGATACCACTTTGTAGGGTCTCTGTTTAGCATTGGTGTGTTTATAACTGGATGATAGACCTATGTTTATAACTGGATGATAGACCTATGTTTATAACTGGATGATAGACCTATGTAAATGTAGATGTTTATAACTGGATGATAGACCTATGTTAATGTAGATGTTTATAACTGGATGATAGACCTATGTAAATGTAGATGTTTATAACTGGATGATAGACCAGGGCTTCCTCTGGAGAATACTTTAGCCACTTTAGCGCCACTTGGGCCAAATCTTTTCTCAATATTTCTAATATATATTTGACTTCATGTATATGTATTAAAAATTACAATAATAAATTGCTGTTTTCTGTGTGTTTTGAAACTGTGAAACTATGGTTAAGCACTAAAATATTGCATAGTCTGATAGATCAATTAGACAGACTGGCCCATACTAACTGTAATTATTTCTTCAGTTCAGTTCATCACTAGACTTATCAAACTTTCAAGTTTCTCATTGAAACAATTTTACAAGTGTTAAAATTCCAACAGTAAAGTGATCTAACATCATTAATTGCCAATGAGACCCATTGATCAAACAATGTCACGCTTCAATCGTAATCACCTTGGTAACCTGGCTTCATCCGACACACTACAGGGTTGCAATAAACAGATAAACATGTCAAATTGTGTAACCCTCGCTTATTGTTTACAATCTACAAATTGACCGGAAGAGACCGTTTTACGACAATTTTACGACATAAACATGCAGTTAAATGGATCTTTTACGACATTAGGTCAAATTTTGTAAAGAATTTAGCTTTCGCCATGAAATTCGCCAATTTGATTTTTTTATCGCCAAATGTTTGATAATGGCGCAAATGGCACCATTTGCGACTGACAGCGTAGGCCCTGATAGACCTATGTAAATGTAGATGTTTATAACTGGATGATAGACCTATGTAAATGTAGATGTTTATAACTGGATGATAGACCTATGCAAATGTAGATGTTTATTATAGCATAAAAACGGCGATTTTGCCCATACGTTAACGGGACGAAACCCATGCGTAAACATAAAGATTCACGCGCTGTTAACGTCCAGTTTTCGTATGCTCATTTCAGGGCCGCACCGGCGACTATAAAGGTTGTACAGCTTCATATGAACAGTTATTCCCATTTTATTTCTAAGTACTAATAAGTACTAATTAGTTTTCCATAATATTTAAACAAACCCGCAGTATCCATGTTTTCTTGGTATTTGCCGATACCGGAAGTCGACGTGCATAACGATAACTGGTATGACGTTACGTTTGTTTTCGCAACATCGTCACAAAATCTCCCGCCAAAATATCATTATTTTGAAATACAAACGCATTAATAGATGTTTTGTATGCTATAATAGCGTTTACGAATGTTTTTTCGCTTTATAACATATGCAGAGTCCCTCGGGAGCGTTGGCGGGCTCGTGCACCAACCGTCCCTCGGGACTCTGCAGATGTTATAGCCCGAAAAAGCATGCGTAAACCCTACATAACTGGATGATAGACCTATGTAAATGTAGATGTTTATAACTGGATGATAGACCTATGTAAATGTAGATGTTTATAACTGGATGATAGACCTATGTAAATGTAAATGTTTATAACTGGATGATAGACCTATGTAAATGTAGATGTTTATAACTGGATGATAGACCTATGTAAATGTAGATGTTTATAACTGGATGATAGACCTATGTAAATGTAGATGTTTATAACTGGATGATAGACCTATGTAAATGTAGATGTTTATAAATGGATGATAGACCTATGTAAATGTAGATGTTTATAAATGGATGATAGACCTATGCAAATGTAGATGTTTGATAACTTTTATCCATTTCATGTATATAGTCCGGCCCCAAACCCAAGATACCCTGCATTGAAGTATAAAGTTTTTTTCTTTGCTGATATCAGTAGACAAGACCTTTCGAATGGAATTTCTGACGGGTGACATTGTGTCACCCTTGAGCATTTTGAGAAAATTGGGATAAAAGTTTCAAAATATAAACGAAACTGCGAATTTTTGGAATCGGTGTACTACATTGTTATTTATAATCAAATTTTATAATAAATCACATTTATATGTAGTTATTAAGTTGCAGTTGAAGACTGCAATATTTTAGAGCCGTGTATTTGTGCAAAAGGAGGTATGTTTGGGGTAAAACGTTAAAAAGTGCGTGAAAAAGTGCGAATTTTCGGAATCGGTGGACTATAACGTCATAAACCATTATATTTGGTAAATAATCATAGTGATAGTTTAATAGTGACTTGCGATGACAATATTAAACACCTTAAGCAAGACTTTAGTACAAATGTGGAATTTTGGGGGTAAACACTTAAGAATATAACGGAAAGTGCGAATTTTCGGAACTGATAGACTTCAATGTCGTGGATCATTTTATTTGGTAATTACAATTGTAATTACTATAATATGATCTATAGTAATGTGTTATTAATTATAACAATCATCTTAAATCATGGTATGGTGCAAAATATATAATTTTAGGATAGAACATACACATTTTGTCACGAAAAGTATGATTTTTGAGAATATGTTTACTACTCTGTTATAATCAATTTAACTTGATAGTAAATCACTGTGAGTGGTACATATCATCTGCAGTTCAAGTTATCTATCATCTAATGCAATGCTTTAAGCTAAATGCGATGTATTGGGGTAAAACATCGCTAAAATTATATGAACGTTTTTAATCTACGGACAAGTCAGATTTTACTATATAAAGCCATTTCCGGCCTTATTATTTTGTATTACTCATCAACACCAAGTGCACCATTATTGAACATACGAGGTACCCATTAGAACCAGATAAATGCATCACAAGCCATGTCATATAGAGTACCCACCACCACTGAGTACAAGCTTGCTAGGCCGAGTAGGGTATTACAACCAACAGTGAGTCCACCATTCAATGTCCTATGAGTACAAACAATCTAAGACCTACTGAGCACTGACCACCATTTAATAAAGCCAAGCCAGAAAACAAATGTAAACCTATACATAGCCATATAAAGTACTCACCACCACCAGCCATTCCTCATCTTATTGGGTACAGGCCACTGCTGCTTATCGTATGGTATTGGATACCTTTAATTTCCTGGCAAAGCAATTCGTTACTCTTTGTGGTACCTGGCTCAGCAATTGCTGGCTCTGTACGTACGTAACCCTGCATGACAGTTAGCCCTAGCGCTATCGATACTATATATTGCTGTGTACAGTCACTTATCGATAGCCTAGTGGTAGAGCGTTCGCTTCGATTGCGGGATGTCCCAGGCTCAATTCCAGGCTGGTCATACCAAAGACGATATAAAATGCTACCATGGAGTTATTCCCTTGCATATACATATATACTTAGCATAAATGGGACGCTGGTTTCTCTCTCATACCACCATAGCGATGAATAACATCAATACTTAGTCGCCGGGCGTGATTAATTAATATCAGTTGAAAGAACTTGTTTCACAATCTACCTAACATAATTTTTTTTGTATATAGTGTCTATTCCTGGAGCCCACGGGTCACCTGACACTTTTTGGCATATGCCTTCTGTGGTACCTAGCACTGCTCTGTGAGATAGCAAATACTATCAGACACAGTCATTCGTGGCTTTATATGCTACATAACACTGCTTGGGTCTGCCATTTATAGCTCTATGGGGTATGTAACACATCCTTTCCCAGCTCCAAAGGATAGCATAGCAATTTATGACCTAAAAGGGTTACCTAATACTGTTGGAAGCATGTCAATGATTATTCCTGAATTTATAAGAAGTATATATTACCTGTCAAGCCATTCCTGGTTGAATTATGCCTGACAGAGTCATTCCTGACTTCATTTGAAACACAATACTACTGGACGCAGCCATTTGAAATCTATAGGGTATCAAACAGTACATTTGACATTTAAAGTTAAAACGTTACAGAGTTTTGGAGGGTTACTTTTAGATATTCAGCTGTTCAGCCACCCTTTGACATGCATTGGGCTACCTAAGGATACTTGCGTTCCAGTCTCCCTGTGGAGACTAGTTCTCTTCTGGAATGTGTGCCGCCAAAATCGAGATACGGCGTCCAGAAATATCGAACATGCACATCATCAAAAGCACCAATTCACACCATTGTCGAGTGGGCATTGTAGGTTATTCTTGTTGAGAGAAAATAAGCAATGGTGCAGAGTGCGATCGAACCCGGAACCTCTCGATCCCAAAGCGTGCGCCATACCTCTAGGCCATTCCTTGCTTAATTCGGACACATACATGACATGAAACAGCCATTCCTTGCTTTATTTGGTACCCAACACAGTTTGAAACTGCTCTTTGTTGCTCTGTGGGGTACTAATTTTATAACATACACATTATTAACTTAATAGTGTACCACTGATTGTCATTGTGATGTATGACCCAGAAAGTATAGATTATAAGCCATGGCCATGTATAGAGTTGTTTGTCTGGTCGAGTGCCAGTGATATGATCGTATGGATTAATAACCTTGTACTGCTGTGAACAGCCATTCCTTGATCTATTTGGGATGTTCTGACTTTACCTGGCACAGTTTCGCCTTGTTTTGTGATGTCTAAAACTGTCATTCCAGACTTTATATGGCATTGAACACTGCAGAGAATAGCCCTACTATGCTCTATATGAACTGCTGTGAACAGGTATTCCTGGTTCTATGAGGGTGGCAAAACACTGCCTGGTATACCAGTAGTCATTCCTAGCGGGATAGGATATCAACTACTGCGCCTGACGCTGCTAATAATTTAATTACTGTTTCGGGTACTCAGCACTATGGAGAAGTCATTACTGGCTCTATTAAAATCTATATTTGCCTTGCACAGCATCATCTCATAGTCTATAGGGGATAACACATACTAGTTCTGTTGGGCATTGCTAGTAATAGGTATACGATGTAACTTACACACGGCTAGAATAGTCATTTCTATGACCCGGGATACATATCATATAAATATCTAAGGGCAATAAAGTCTACAGATTCCAAAAATCACTTTTTTCGTTTATATTTTATAGCATTTTATCCGAATATAACATAGTTATCTCAATAACATTACACATAGGTTTGATATCTTAAACTCTACATGTTAATAAGTACATGTTGGATTTACGATGAAATAAAACGATAAAAGACTGTGTAGTCTACCACCTCGAAAAATTCGCCCTTTTTCTTAATAATTTGAAGTTACAATGTATACCCCAATTTATGCATTTGCACAATAGCCAAACTTAGGACGTTTGATATCAAAACTGGAAGGTTATTAACACCATTCATATTGATTAATCACACAGAAAAGATACATGACATTGTACCTGGTCTACCTAGTCCAAAAAAAATGCAGTTTTCCGCCATACATGTACTATTTAATGTTTTACCCCAGACATACCACATTTTGTACCATAGCTTAGCTTAAAATGTTTGATATCTTAATGACAAGTCACTATAAAATTACCACAGCCAGTGACGTTAAATTCACCGATTCCGAAAAGCGCATTTTTAAATGCACTTTTTAACGTTATACCCCCAAAATACCACATTTTGTACCATAGCCTAGCTTAAGGTGTTTAATATCTTCATCGCAAGTCACTATAAAATTATCACATCGATTATTTACCAAATATAATGGCTTATGACGTTAAAGTCCACTGATTCCGAAAATTCGCACTTTTCCATGCACATATTAACGTTTTACCCCAAAAAATACCTCCTTTTGCATAAATACACGACACTAAAACTATGCAGTCTTCAACTGCAACTAAATAACTACATATAAATGTGATTTATTATAAAATATGATGATAAATAACAATGTAGTTCACCGATTCCAAAAATTCGCAGTTTCGTTAATATTTTGGAACTTTTACCCCAATTTTCTCAAAATGCTCAAGGGTGACACAATGTCACCCGTCAGAAATTCTATTCGAAAGGTCTTGTCGACTGAAATCAGCAAAAAAAAAAACTTTATACTCAAATGCAAGGTTCAGTCAAATTTCGGGGATTTCGGGCCGGACTAATATTATTATTGTATTTTTAACTGTTCTGTTGATCTTTGGTACTTACTGATACTTTCACTACATTGCAGATTGTTATGTTATCCCTAGCTTACAAATTAGATGCTAAATCAATGGGTTTTTTCACATTGGCTGAATGGCTGAAAGGAATGTCAGAAATACAGTAAGTCTACACCTGTAATAGGCTGTAATATATGTACGGCTTACATACTGAATTCATTCTGTCTAGGCTGCCTCTCGTGTATAGGTAGTTTGTTAATTGTATGTAATGTCAGAAATACAGTAAGTTTACACCTGTAATAGGCTGTAATATATGTACAGCTTACAAACTGAATTCATTCTGTCTAGGCTGCCTCTCCTGTATAGATAGTTTGATATATAAATATATATAAATTGATAATAATGTTCCTTGGGTGGTCCTCCCTAAAAAAGGCTAAAAGAATTGAAATCTATAAATAACTCTTGTTGCCATGGCAACCGTTTGTTGCTAGGAAAATCTTTAAAAAATCATTAAAAAAGCAGCCACTGACCAGATTTCAAAATAATTTTACAGAAATAGTTCTTGGGTGGCCCTTAAACAAAATTGACATTTTTCTCGTGATTCGTCAAAAAACATGGCCGTCAGTGGGGGGGGGGGGGGGGGGCTCGTTTTTCCTTATATGTCTATGGTAAAATCTTTAAAATTCTTCTTGTCTGAAAGTACTGGTTGGATTTCATTATAAATAGGTAATAATGTTCTTTAGGTGGTCCTTCCTAAAAATAGCTAAAAGAATTGAAATCTATAAATAACTTGTGTTGCCATGGCAACCGTTAGGAAAATCTTTAAAAAATCATTAAAAATCAACCACTGACCAGATTTCAAAATAATTTTACAGAAATAGTTCTTGGGTGGCCCTATTATAAAATTGACATTTTTCTTGTGATTCGTCAAAAAACATGGCCGCCAGTGGGCGGGGCTCGTTTTTCCTTATATGTCTATGGTTAAATCTTTAAAAATTATCTTGTCTGAAAGTACTGGTTGGATTTCATTAAAAATTGGTAATAATGTTCCTTGGGTGGTCCTTCCTAAAAATAGCTAAAAGATTTGAAATCTATAAATAACTCTTGTTGCCATGGCAACTGTTCGGAAAATCTTTAAAAAAATCATTAAAAATCAACCACTGGCCAGATTTCAAAATAATTTTACAGAAATATTTTTTGGGTGGCCCTCTTACAAAATTGACATTTTTCTCGTGATTCATCAAAAAACATGGCTGCCAGTGGGTGGGGCTCATTTTTCCTTATATGTATATGGTAAAATCTTTAAAATTCTTCTTGTCTGAAAGTACTGGTTTGATTTCATTATAAATTGGTAATAATGTTCCTTGGGTGGTCCTCCCTAAAAATAGCTAAAATAATTGAAATCTATAAATAACTTGTGTTGCCATGGCAATCGTTAGGAAAATCTTTAAAAAATCATTAAAAAATCATTAAAAATCAGCCACTGGCCAGATTTCAAAATAATTTTACAGAAATATTTTTTGGGTGGCCCTCTTACAAAATTGACATTTTTCTTGTGATTCGTCAAAAAACAAGGCCGCCAGTGGGTGGGGCTCGTTTTTCCTTATATGTCTATGGTAAAATCTTTAAAAATCTTCTTGTCTGAAAGTACTGGATGGATTTCATTATAAATTGATAATAATGTTCCTTGGGTGGTCCTCCCTAAAAAAGGCTAAAAGAATTGAAATCTATAAATAACTCTTGTTGCCATGGCAACCGTTTGTTGCTAGGAAAATCTTTAAAAAATCATTAAAAATCAGCCACTGACCAGATTTCAAAATAATTTTACCGAAATAGTTTTTGGGTGGCCCTTTAACAAAATTGACATTTTTCTCGTGATTCGTCAAAAAACATGGCCGCCAGTGGGGGGGGGGGGGGGCTCGTTTTTCCTTATATGTCTATGGTAAAATCTTTAAAATTCTTCTTGTCTGAAAGTACTGGTTGGATTTCATTATAAATAGGTAATAATGTTCCTTAGGTGGTCCTTCCTAAAAATAGCTAAAAGAATTGAAATCTATAAATAACTTGTGTTGCCATGGCAACCGTTAGGAAAATCTTTAAAAAATCATTAAAAATCAACCACTGACCAGATTTCAAAATAATTTTACAGAAATAGTTCTTGGGTGGCCCTATTATAAAATTGACATTTTCTCGTGATTCGACAAAAAACATGGCCTCTATTCGGTTGGGCGCTGTTTTTCCCTATATACCTATAAAAATCTTCTCCTAAAAGTACTGGTTGGATTTCACTATAAATTGGTAAAATTGTTCCTTGAGTGGTTCTTTCTTTAATTAGATAAATGAATTATTACCTATGCAGAACTCTGGTTGCCATGGCAACCAATAGGATTTTTATTGTGATTAGTCAAATAGCATGGCCGCCTGTTTTCACTTCTATAGTAAAATCTTTTTAAAAGTACTGGTATTTAATGTTAAATGGATAACAATGTTCCTTGGGTTATCCTTTCTAAAAATAGCTAAAAGAATTATGTTCTACTGGATCAATGTGCACAGGTGAGCGATCTATGGGCCCTCTTGTTAAAACCAGTTTCTTACATGAATATTTAAGACATGGTCAGCATTTGTTAATTAAATAAATTGACATTTTCTTGCTTTCATGTCTTATATATTTTATGATAATTTGTAGATGTGATTGCACAAATAAAGTACAACAGAAGCTAGAATACCTTAGAAATCTACTTGAAGATCCAGTACAGTTCAAAAATATTTACAGATATGCATTTGATTTTGCACGTGTAAGTTGTTTCTGATTATATTCTCATTGCACCAATTTGATGAAAATTGAATAAATATTCTTGTAACTTGTTGTCTTTATCAATCACTGTTAATACCCAGCATGCAATCAAATATATGACTTAAAAACCAGGTCTGATATATTTATATGAGGGGTGTTCCACTGTCTTTATCAATCACTGTGAATACCCAGCATGCAATTAAATAAATGACTTAAAACCCAGGTCTGATGTATTTATATGAGGGGTGTTCCATTGTCTATCAATCACTGAATACCCAGCATGCAATCAAATATATGACATAAAAACCAGGTCTGATGTATTTATATGAGGGGTGTTCCATTGTCTTTATCAATCACTGTGAATACCCAGCATACAATCAAATATATATCACTTAAAAGCCAGGTCTGATGTATTTATATGAGGGGTGTTCCATTGTCTTTATCAATTACTGTGAATATCCAGCATACAATCAAATATATATCACTTAAAAGCCAGGTCTGATGTATTTATATGAGGGGTGTTCCATTGTCTTTATCAATTACTGTGAATATCCAGCATGCAATCAAATATATCACTTAAAAGCCAGGTCTGATGTATTTATATGAGGGGTGTTCCATTGTCTTTATCAATCACTGTGAACACCCAGCATACAATCAAATATATATCACTTAAAAGCCAGGTCTGATGTATTTATATGAGGGGTGTTCCATTGTCTTTATCAATCACTGTGAATACCCAGCATGCAATCAAATATATCACTTAAAAGCCAGGTCTGATGTATTTATATGAGGGGTGTTTCATTGTCTTTATCAATCACTGTGAATACCCAGCATGCAATCAAATATATCACTTAAAAGCCTGGTCTGATGTATACATATGAGGGGTGTTCCATTGTTGTTTAAGAAAGTTTATCATCATATGAAGTTATTGATCTTTGTTTGCAAACTTGGTTTTAGTGACATTTCCAGTAGTATTTCGTTGGCTTGCATCTGACTGGGACAAGCATAAGTACATGGTCATTTAGTTTTTCCTTTCCAAATTGAACAATGACGTCCAACTGTGAGGGAAGATACAAGGAATCTGGGTGTGCTACCTTAGCTTGTTTTGAATAGACTCCTCGGTTCAAATCTTTAATATGCAGGGTGTACAGCACAAATACATGTGTGAATACCTCTAGGCTACCTCTGACTATGTGACTGTACAAATTCAATGATCTGTTTCGTGTCAGATTATGTAATATGGCTGTTCTACTTGCAGGATAAAGACCAGAGAAGTATGGATATGGATACAGCTAAAGCCATGTTAACATTGTTACTGGGTAAAAAATGGTCTTTGTTCACATCCTTCCATCAATATTTAGACGTAAGTGAAATATTTGTACTTATTGTAGGTAAGATTAATTCCGTTTTATGCTACCTTTCGGGGAGCATGTAGTTGCGGCTTTGTGATTCTACTTATCATATGTGTAGTAAGATAAAGGAAAATTTTGTTCAAGGGCAGTGTATGTTTATGAAGATGTCCTTTCCCTTCAACACATTTCCTGCCTGTCTCATAAGTTAGTTAAAGTTAAGTTACCATATTTCAGTCAACCTTTGACATTTTAACTTCCCCTGCGTTCAAGTCTTCCTGTTGAGACTATTTCTCTCCTGGTGGGTTTGCATCCAGTCCAGTTACGGCACCCAGGAATATGAACTTATACATTTACCCTCATTTGTACCAATTCACACTTTGGTCCAGTGGAGCATTGAAGGTTAATCTTGCTCAGAGAAAAAAGCAGTGGCGCAGACGGGAATCGAAACCTGTACCACTCAATCGGGAAGCGTTCACCCTACCTCTAGGCCAGTGTAATGGCAACAGCTGCAGCATACAAATGTTAATGACAAATCTTGACTTCTTCATTGTGCTGGTACTGTTAACCTCTTCACTGTGCTGGTACTGTTAACCTCTTCATTGTGCTTGTACTGTTAACCTCTTCACTGTGCTTGTACTGTTAACCTCTTCACTGTGCTGGTACTGTTAACCTCTTCACTGTGCTGGTACTGTTAACCTCTTCACTGTGCTGGTACTGTTAACCTCTTCACTGTGCTTGTACTGTTAACCTCTTTACTCTGCTTGTACTGTTAACCTCTTCACTGTGCTGGTACTGTTAACCTCTTCACTGTGCTGGTACTGTTAACCTCTTCACTGTGCTGGTACTGTTAACCTCTTCACTGTGCTGGTACTGTTAACCTCTTCACTGTGCTGGTACTGTTAACCTCATCACTGTGCTTGTACTGTTAACCCCTTCACTGTGCTGGTACTGTTATCCTGTTCACTGTGCTGGTACTGTTACTCTGTCTGGGCTTCTACACATCTTTAAAGTTTTATTCCAGCACTGTTTGATGAAAAATTCGAAGTGTTAACTAACTCATTTTTAATTCCTTGAAATGAATTTTTAACAACCCAACAAAGTTTGAAACAGTGTTTTGGTGTACAGATGTGTGCTAATGGAAGTGATAATTGAACCTGGCTAGTAACTTCAGCAGGAAATATGTATAGAGTGTAAAGGAAAACTATTCACTTGGACTAATTCAGCAAGTAGTTTGAAATCCTAATTTCATAGACTGTAATGGGGCTTGATTGACCATTGATGACAGGTCGATTTATACGTACACATTTAAATATTTTCAGCAATCCAAATACAAGGTGATCAACAAAGATCAATGGTGTAATATACTTGAATTCAGTAGAAGTATATTTCCAGACCTTACAAATTATGATGAAGATGGTGCTTGTAAGTATGCCTGTCCTGTCTCCCACAGATAGGGGGAGTAACATCATGATTGTATGCCTGTCCTGTCTCCCACAGATAGGGGGAGTAACATCATGATTGTATGCCTGTCCTGTCTCCCACAGATAGGGGGAGTAACATCATGATTGTATGCCTGTCCTGTCTCCCACCGATAGGGGGAGTAACATCATGATTGTATGCCTGTCCTGTCTCCCACAGATAGGGGGAGTAACATCATGATTGTATGCCTGTCCTGTCTCCCACAGATAGGGGGAGTAACATCATGATTGTATGCCTGTCCTGTCTCCCACAGATAGGGGGAGTAACATCATGATTGTATGCTTGTCCTGTCTCCCACAGATAGGGGGAGTAACATCATGAGTGTATGCCTGTCCTGTCTCCCACAGATAGGGGGAGTAACATCATGATTTTATCCTGGATGGTTGTCACAAAGTTTTTCTGTACTTGTTCTCCTTAACCTTTGGTTTGATTTCATATGAAACTACACAAGAATAGTTGCTACCAAGCACAGATGAGCATGAGTACTATCAAGTACAATAAAGTCAAGCGTCCAGCACTCGTAGGCGGTGCTCTTGTTATGAAGTGACCCCACTGAAATCAAATTTGTGATACACTTCTCAAATGCCAACAAATGTACATTTTAGTATGCAGCATTTTGACAACTGTCTAACACAGCATGTAAAAGGTTTATGGGGTACCAACAACTGTCAAACACAGCATTTCATAGCTCCATGGGGTACCAGCAACAGTCTAACACAGCATTTCATAGCTCCATGGGGTACTAACAACTGTCTAACACGGCATTTCATAGCTCCATGGGGTACCAACAACTGTCTAACACGGCATTTTATAGCTCCATGGGGTACCAACAACTGTCTGACTACGGCATTTTATAGCTCCATGGAGTACTAGCAAAATTTGTCTAACACAGCATTTCATAGCTCAATGGGGTACCAACAACTGTCTAACACGGCTTTTTATAGCTCCATGGAGTACTAACAAATGTCTAACACAGCATTTCATAGCACCATGGAGTACCAACAACTGTCTAACACGGCATTTTATAGCTCCATGGGGTACCAACAACTGTCTAACACGGCATTTTATAGCTCCATGGAGTACTAACAACTGTCTAACACAGCATTTTATAGCTCCATGGGGTACCAGCAACTGTCTAACACGGCATTTCATAGCTCCATGGAGTACTAACAACTGTCTAACACAGCATTTCATAGCTCCATGGGGTACCAACAACTGTCTTACACAGCATTTCATAGCTCCATGGAGTACCAACAACTGTCTAACATAGCATTTTATAGCTCCATGGAGTACTAACAACTGTCTAACACAGCATTTTATAGCTCCATGGGGTACCAACAACTGTCTTACACAGCATTTCATAGCACCATGGAGTACCTACAACTGTTTAACACAGCATTTTGTAGCACCATGGAGTACCTACAACTGTTTAACACAGCATTTTGTAGCACCATGGAGTACCTACAACTGTTTAACACAGCATTTTGTATCACCATGGGGTACCTACAAATGTGAGGGCCGGTTACAGATAAAGGCCCGCAGAACAGAATTGCGTGACGTAAAATGGTGCGTAACTGACGTCCCCATCATTTGATTTTTATTTTAAAAATGACTAACACGTTTCTTAATCAAAACTAGCCACAGAAATAGGAACAAAACATGCAAGGTGTGGTTTGGGAAATTAACGCATTGATGGTAAAGTAAGATATGTATTATAAACGACAATACACGTGTGGCGGATGGAAGTCTTGATAATCGGCCCTAGGTTCTTAAAGCCACTCGGGTGATTATGCTTTCTGTGAACCGATTATCTAGACCACCGCCCTACACAGCCGTGTATTATCCTCTAAATAATATATTAACTTTATGTTTCAGGGCCAGTTTTATTGGATGAATTTGTTGACTGGTTCAAAGAACAGAGACAAATGAGTAGCTGATAAATTCCTAGTACCAGTCTGACATTGATTTTTGTTGAAATGTATGGATATTGTTAAGGAACAGAAGAATGTGTTATAGAGATGGCACACAGAGATATATGCCAAGTGTTTCACAGTTGACTGGAGATCTTCCATCATGACTTTCGTTAATATCTGATAATATTATGACTATTATGCCCCCCCATCTTTGATGAGGAGAATATTACTTTGTACATGTCTGTCTGTCGGTAGGTTGGTCAGTTGGTAGACCAAATAGTTTCTGTTCAATAACTCAAGAACCCCTTGCCCTAGCATCTTCAAACTTTACATGGAGGTTGACCAGCAACAGTAGATGACCCATATTGATTTTAAGGTCACTAGGCCAACGGGCAAGGTCGCTGTGACCTTTAACATTGATGACTGGTTGGCTACAATGGGGGGGGGGGGGCATACATGTTTTACGAACATGTATTGTTAGTACTGGATCTTACACCATTAATCAACATATCACTACAGTAGGGCATCATGTGACTGTACACAGAGAGTGTTTCTATGATTTCACTTCATCTCGTATCGGGGTAAAGTGAGTAAAAATGCTTGGTGTATGGATAGTTGGGTACTGGGACATTAGGGTGTAAACTGGAATTACGGTATGATTCGGTTATAAGTCTTTCTATATTAATATTGATGCCAGTATACTGTCAACCATTCATGTCATGTGTTCAATGTTAAATGTGCTGATAGGATATGAATGTTGTCTTAGAATGTTGCTTCCCATTAATAGAACATGATTAAATTCTATGTAGTTGGCAATTTTGTGTCTTCCACATATAGTTGGGGGCATATTGATTTTGTGCTGGATTGATGTCACAAAATTAGTCCATGCCTGGTTCTCCTTAACCTTTGGTTGGATTTCATGGAAGCTGTACATGAATGCTTGGTACCAGGCCTAGTTGTGTATATTGTGAGGAATTTTAGGCGGGTGAAGTATTGCTGGAGTTATTGCCCTTTGTGGGAGACATACATTTTTGTGTCAAAAACCTTTCTAGTATAAACTGTAATGCACTATTTTGGAACTGTCTGTGATTAAAATGTAATGTGTTGACTTTGAAATCATCAATTATAATCACTAGTATATTATAACAATTTTAAGGTCCAAGCTTGTATAACTTGAGATAAACCACCACACAGAAGCGCTTGGTTACAAATTAATTTTGAAATTCATTGTACAGAATAATAGTTAATGATAAGAAATAATTCAAGATTTCACAAAATCTTCATGTAATTGAGTGGCTAAAGGTTTTTGTTTATGTATTATGTTTTGTTGTTGATGTTGCTGGGGTAACCTATTATTAGTATGCCTTCGTCTAGAACAAGGGATTTTTTGTTGTTTTTGGTCAGCTACAGAATGTGTTGTGTAAATGCACTATTGAATATACCTCATTGTAATGCATTTATTGTATGGTGTGTTTAATGTATTGTAGTATAGTCCTGGTCATCTAATGTCAGTTATGTGTTATTGTGGTATTATTATTATTACATGCTCATAGGCATAAATGCACACCTTTGTTTCCATATTTGCATTATTGTATGCTCATGATAATATCTTGGGGTCATTGGCACTTAATTCTGATGAAACACTGTAGTATACTCTTGTTAGGTTTCCAACAATTCTTAAATATATTACTGGCTTAATTGAGCTGTGTACATCTGATTTACTGTCCTGCAAAAATTAATTCACTTTATGTAGAACACTATTTATTCATAGTGCCCACCAAAAATAAGTATACAGAGGTAATTTCCCCATTTAGTCATCTGTTATAATACTATTTGCAGAAAACAGTGAAGCAACAATATTTTTGAAGACAAGTAATAGTTTTGTTTATTAAGTGTAAAAACCATACTTTAATTAGTACCCTAGGTGCATTTTTTTTGACTCGGTTAGTAACTGTAGTTTCATACTTGTGACAGTCTAATAAACAGATTAAATAATTTAAATACATGTATGTTTAATTTAGCAACTGATTGGTTGGCACTGTATATAAAGAAAATGTTTACATCTATTAAAAGCATGGCCTGCAATATTTGTTAAGTAGAGATTATCTGAAGACAGATTAAAATGTAGAAGCTTAAGCTTGTATTACTTGCAATAGGAAGATAGTCTTGGTATTGTACAAACCGGCTAATGAAAGAAATTGTAGGTTTTATTTTTACCCAAGTGCAGTTGATACTAGACTTGTTACCCTGATGATGTTGGTTTGATTACATAGCTTATGTTCTTCCTTGATATTGGCTGCAGTCACATCTTCAACGTTGTCAGTAGTTTGTGAACAAATAAGTTTGTACTGGTTGATGATTAAAAAAAAAACTGCTATGGGGCCGACTTTAAAAATATGTTTGTTTCCCCTCCCGCGACCCTAACCAGCTAGGGTAGGGTAGGTAGGGAAAATATTTTTTTTATTGAAAGATTTTTTCATAAACTTAACTTTTTTATTGTAGAGATAGACATACAGGTATAATTTGGCAGTCAATGAACTTCTTATTGAAGCATAAATTATGAATGTCAAAATCATTAATTAATGCTTTCAGTTGGTACACTGTTAAACAAGTCAGTATCAATGTCTAAACTGACCAAGACAGACCCTATTAAGTGCTAAACTGACCAAGACAGGCCCTATTAAGTGCTTAGAAGCTATCTTCACTGGTTGTCGTACCTGTGTTGTCAATTTGTGCAAATGTTTGAAATGCCGTTTGTAATAAAGTCCAATACTGTGTAAATGACGTCATATTTGTCGACCGCGTATGGCTGAGTATCGTTGTCTCGGGCCGACACTTCGCATGTTACTAAGCCTTTATTCAAGTCATTATTCTCATTCAGATGGCTGTGAGTTATGCCAATTACCTCATTCAATAGATCATAAAATGTTTATTTGGGCGACGCTTTGATAATGCACTTTTTAACAAGTATCCATGTAAAAACATCGTTTTTAACACTCACTGAAACTCAAATTGTGTGCTGCGCCGCCATGCTTGACGAAAGTTCCCTACTTCTACACATTAATATCAACAATTACGCTGAAATTACAGGAAACTGAAACTACTAAAAACCATACCAGGCCGGATCGGAGTGTTTCGTACCCAATAATAATCGTACCTAAAATATTCTCACCCGGGCATTTTTTTACGAAAAAAAACAACATTTTTTGACAAACTTCAAAAAAATATTTACGGTCGCGACCATTTTCAACGGTCGGTCGGGGAGGGGAAACAAACAATATTTTATTATTGGCCTGGTTTACACATATGTCTATGCTATGCATGTGTATGACTAAAATCAATTTTGATTCCAATGAAAAAATAATTAAATAATTCTACAGAATGTTATTATGCCATAATTGTTGCTGTATGAATGTTCATGCTTAAGTTCATTTTACACACTTAAGTTAACTTTGTTGTCAGAAACATGGGCCTGAATTTTCAGAAAATTAAAATTTTCATAGGCCATTTCATTAAAAAACATGGAATTATTTATTATGATGGCCTGGATGTGAAGGAGCTTAAACATTTGTACATACATGTTGCATTAATATAGTGCTAGTCATGTGCCATGTTCGAATGTGATAATTGTTGGGCCTATATATATATCTGATGGGTGCTTTAATATTGGTTTTATGTGTTATTTTATCTTTTGCTGTTGTTTGTATACTAGTATACAACAGTATAAATATCTTATACATCCTGGTCAACAATACCAAATGTTGTAGCTTCAAGTTTTCAAAAATATTGAATCCGTTTGTGCGCAAAATTTGGTCTACCTGGTAACATACCAACCATAGTCATTTTTAACCAGGTTTTTTAAAAATCCTGGTTATTAGATTGGTGATTTCGGCGGGCGGGCGGACGTCAACAATTGGTTTCCGTTGGATAACTTCAGTTAGGAATGAGATATCATAATGAAACTTGCTGTGTAGGTAGCTTGTGTGAAGACCCCGCTTGGGATTGAAAGTGGGGCTGGTTGGGTCAAGGTCACCGTTACTAAAAATAGAAAAACGGTTTCAGCTCAATAACTTAAGTTAGGAATGAGATATCATAATGAAACTTGCTGTTTACGTAGCTTGTGTAAAGACCCTGCTTGGGATTGAAAGTGGGGCTTGGTGAGTCAAGGTCACTGTTACTAAAATAGAAAAACGCTTCCCGCTCAATAACTTAAGTTATGAACGAGATATCGTAATGAAACTTGCTGTGTAGGTAGCTTGTATGAAGACCCTGATTTGGATCGAAAGTGGGGCTGGTGGGGTCAAGGTCACCGTTACTAAAAATAGAAAAGCAGTTTCCGCTCAATAACTTTAGTTAGGAATGAGATTTCATAATGAAACTTGCTGTGTAGGTAGCTTGTGTGAAGACCCCGCTTGGGATTGAAAGTGGGGCTGGTTGGGTCAAGGTCACCGTTACTAAAAATAGAAAAACGGTTTCCGCTCAATAACTTAAGTTAGGAATGAGATATCATAATGAAACTTGCTGTTTACGTAGCTTGTGTAAAGACCCCGCTTGGGATTGAAAGTTGGGCTTGGTGAGTCAAGGTCACTGTTACTAAAAATAGAAAAACGCTTCCCGCTCAATAACTTAAGTTATGAACGAGATATCGTAATGAAACTTGCTGTGTAGGTAGCTTGTATGAAGACCCTGCTTTGGATCGAAAGTGGGGCTGGTGGGGTCAAGGTCACCGTTACTAAAAATAGAAAAGCAGTTTCCGCTCAATAACTTTAGTTAGGAATGAGATTTCATAATGAAACTTGCTGTGTACGTACCTTGTGTGTAGACCCCGCTTAGGATTGAAAGTGGGGCTGGTGGGGTCAAGGTCACCGTTACAAAAAATAGAAAAATTGTTTCCCTTAATAACTTAAGTTAAGGATGAGATATCACTTGGGATTGAAAGTGGGGCTGATGGGGGTCAAGGTCACCATTACTACAGTTATTTTCTGCTCAATAACTTAGGTTAGTTACTTGCTGTATAGATAGCTTTTGTGAAGATGCAGCTTGAGATTGAAAGTGGGACAAGTCAGTGGGGTCAAGGTCAAGTCACATGGGACCAGTCAGTGGGGTCAAGGTCACTGATACTAAAAATAGAAAACAGTTATTTTCATCTTAATGAAACTTGCTTTATAGGTAGCTTTTGTGAAGATGCAGCTTGGGATTGAAAGTGGGGCCAGTCAGTGGGGTCATGGTCACTGTTACTAAAATAGGAAAAACAGTTTCAGCTCAATAACTCTCACAGCCAATATTCAGTACCTACCAGTTAGAATTTCATAAAGTTTTAAAAGAAGATCAACAAAGAGACTGCTATGATGCCCGTCAAGATTTTTTTGATTGGTCAATTCACTTTTGAGTTATTGCCCCTGATTTAACAGCACCATTTCAAACTTGTGCAAATTTACCTAACCTTTGAAAACCTGGTCTTCGTCGCCATGCGGCGTTCTTGTAACAATATGGGATGGTGTTTCCCACTCCATCAAAGTTGTTTTTTATTGAGCTACGATAGTTTGTATTGTTGACGACGGCATGCTTTTATTCTGCCATTTACTCCTGTATTTAGCAAGATGTTGTTTTCCAAAAAAAAAATATCAGCTGACAAGGTTTGCGAAATTGTTCCTTTCTAATATTTTAATTAACTGTATTGCTTAAATTTTGCATCTTGGCTGTCATTTTTTGAGGTTGTATCATCTAACATAGTGCTCATATTTCTGTTTCCCTACTAGAGGGGGAGTCATCAATTTTGTACTGGATGGATGTTACGAAGTGTGCAAGTGCTTGGTCAGATTTCAACTCTGTTCGTAATATTGTCTGGATTTTCAGTTTGTATGATTTTTGCCAGAGTTACGACTCTTTGACATGAAACCTACGTTTTCGTGTCAAAAACACTTCTATTTTCACTTACTAGTGTGAAAATTTTCCTGTGTGTTATAAGTATTGTATAACATTATTTTATATCAGAAAAATGTTTCACATTGTGAATACAAGTTTATTTTGTTTGTAAGCAATTCAGTTAGATTTAAAGGTAGATGTACATTGTAAATTTTTGAATATCAAAAGTACTCGCATCACTTTGTATATCTTTATTTGTTTTCATTTGAAATTAAATAGAGGATATTTGTTGATGTTGGTGTAAGATCGAATTTTATTTCACCGAGTTATCACAGAAAATCAATATTTTCAAATTTTCTGTGATCACGAGTGAAATAAAATTGATCTTACACCAAAAATTCAACAAGTTTCCTGTTTATTATATGCCTCAATTCTTAAATATGTGCCGTAATTGGTTTAATTGGAAAAATCACGTGGGAATGATCACGTCATGATGATGTAACGCATATTTTAAATCCCAGCACCGTTGACGTTACGTTTCTTTTTCTGCATGATACTGGAACCAGCTTCTAAAACAGTGAAAATAACAAAGAGGTAATTTCACTGTTATTTTCACTGAAAATTGTACATAATCCATTGAAAGCAAATAATAAACAGAAGTATTACTTTGACAGAAGTATTGCAATATCACTCGAGAGCGGCTCTGTTCTATATAAATATATCTTCAGCTTCAAATAATTTATTCAAGGCTCAGCAGTTCAGAAATCCTTTAATGCAGATCTGTAACCCATGTATCATTTGTATGACATATGTCACTACTGGTGTCTTACTAAGGGATTTGACATTGACCCCTAATAAGGTTCAAACCCTGTTATTACCTACTCTCAGTGCTATTTTAGGGTCTTGCAAAAAATCAAACTCGAAACATTTAGAGTATAATTTTTTGCCGGTCCATAAAATCTCACTGAGAGCTTGTGGTTGAGAGGCCAAACACTTATTTTACTTAACTTATCACATGTTACCCTCTCGGCGCCAATTAAACTTCCTCATTTTGTGTATATTGTTTAAGAAATAAGCTATGAAAAACCGTTGTATACCGGCTGTTATACAATGGTTTGGAGTTCTGACGCGTAGGAATTAACCACGTAGGCCTGAGTGGTTAATAACAAGCGTCAGAACGACAAACCATTGTATAACAGCCGGTATACAACGGCTTTTGAATATTTTATTTCGATTCTAATTTGATTTAAACTCGGAATTATATATTAAGCCAGTGTTATTTTGCGAGATCTATGTTGTTGACGTTACTTGTTTACCTGCATGACGTCATAAAAACGATATGACGTCATTTTCATTCATTGTATATCGGCCGATATACGACGTTATGATTTGTTCTTTGTATATATAGGCAAAATCGCCGGTCATGTTAGAATAGTATTTATTCCATGGTAGTCAGATTAGATTAGTTCCCTTCCAGCTACTTAGTGCTTGTTTAGCTCAACTATTTGAAGAATAAGTAGAGCTATTGTACTTCCCCCTGTGTATTTGAAGAATAAATAGAGCTATTGTACTTCTCCCTGTATATTTGAAGAATAAATAGAGCTATTGTACTTCTCCCTGTGTATTTGAAGAATAAATAGAGCTATTGTACTTCCCCCTGTGTCGGCGTTTGTGATGTTAGGCAGCTTAGGAATGACGGGGCTCATTTGGGCCTATTTTATTAAAATTGAAAATAAGTTTCTGACAGCACTCCATAGTTGACTGTAACACCCGTCTCGGGGCGCTCTTGTTTTATCTCATATTGTATTGTTCTGTCTGTCAGGTGAAGATCAAAAGTTATTTGGAAAAAAAATGAATTAAGTTTTGTTATGATAATGTTGATGATTGATTAATACATTAAATGATTATATATGTTACATGCTTCCAGTTAGTGTGTAGTATCATGTTTACGGACATAACATATTTATGTGTAAGTCATATGTGTATTGATAAGCATAACAAGGCTGGTACCCAGATGTGTACTTTAAAGTTTTATATAAATGTTCTATTATGACCAACAGTATTTACTTTAAACAAGACTGGCTCATATTTTTGTCTCCCTCATATAGTGTAGGAGACATATTGATTTTGGACGTCTGTCGGGATGTCACTAGGTTTATACACGCTTTTTATTCTTAACCACTGGTCAAATTCCAATAAAAATTCCAATGAAATTTCACTTGAATGCTTGGTACCAATCCTAGTTGAGCCAATCGTCAGGCATTTTAGGTTGAATGATTTTTGTCAAGAGTTATTGTCCAATGTGGGAGACATACTTTCTGTGTCATCAACCCTTCTCGTTACAGAAGGTAACACAAATCTTCCTGAATGTAACAGAAATGCTGGTGCTTATAATGTTATTATTTTCAGACTTAAAATCGTTTGGGAATAAGGCCACAGTTTATTTAAATTTTAAGTTAATGGATTTTTTTTGACAACTTTAATGTCTAGAGAAGGGAAGGAAGCAAAAAATAACAAAGTAGGCCAAAAGAGCCATAGGTCACTCACATGTCCAAGGGACATCTTGTTATTATTCTCTTCTTTGGATCACAAACATTCCTGTAAAACTGAAATTAGAAAGTGGCCTTATGCCCCACAGTACCCTGGATGTGTTATTTCTGATCAGTGACTGTATAAGAATGTGTATGATATTATTTTAGATAGGAAGTTATATAGATTTGAAAATGTCATCTATTCATGTTTTGTTTGTTAGTATTTTATACATCATACCCATCTAAATGTACATATAACATCTCATCCACCATTCTTATCGGGAAATACATGAAAATTTACCAAATTTTAATAAACTTTAAATAACTTAATTTGTGTTGTTCAGTTGTTATACTGGTACAGTACAACCTTTCTAGAGTGGCCCTCTGTAGAGCAACAACCTCCCTTAAACAACACCTTCAAAATTTCCCTTAGCCAATATTTACTATGAATTTAACCTAAAAAACAGCCAATATTTGCAGCTCCTTAAGGGTGTTGCTCTACAGAGGTTGTACTGTATATCATCAAAGGTATCGACTTGAAACTAACATAGATATTTGCCATCACAAGGGGAGTCCACACTGACAAGAATGGTAACGCTGTGACCTATGTTCATGGAGTTATATGCCCTTGTTTTGACTTAATACATAGAAATAGTGGCAACTTTTACACAAACTGAGTTTTCTCAAACACTATCTAAGCTTTCAACTTAAAAGTCAATACATTTGTGGAATGTGATAACCTACATCTACTGACTAGAGGAAACAAATCTATCCAGCACTTTACAAGAGTTTTTCCCCTTTTCTGGCTTTGAATTATTACACAAAAAATGTCAATTTCTCAAAGACTATCGAATGTATTCACTTGAAACTCAACATAGTTGTTCACCAACACTAGGGAAGTCAAAGCTGGTAACCATGTGACCTATATTTATGAGTTATCTGCCCTTGTTACTCACAGATGAATCCAGTACTCATAGGCGGTGCTCTTGTTTCACTCGTGATCACAGAAAATAACATTTATACTTATGGCTATGCCACTCGGGGGGGAAAAAATTCATTTTCTGTGATCACTCGAATTTCGATCTTACACAAAAATCAACAAATATCCTCTATATAATAAGTTATATTGTATACCTATTATGTAACAAGGATTCTGATTGGCTTAGACGGCCTGCACGAGAGGTCTATAATTTTTAATATACACCTCCTGAAACCGAGGCTGGGGTGGATATTACTTTTTTATGGCGTGACGTCATTTCCTGCGGTATAACGTTCCAGACAACGTAACATTATTTCCCGTAGTATTTGGCCTACAGCTGCTCATACATATTTATAGGCTCTGACCTAGCCATTAATGATAAATGCCGTTAATAAATACTCTCTCATACATATACATAAGAAGAGCATTGTTAGCTAGAACATTTGAAGAGTCGTCTTTTGTTTCTGAAGAGAGGCTGAAGTTGTTATAATTTAAAAAGAGCCAATAGGTTTTATTTCCTTGACCTATGGCATGGTATACAATATAACAGTTGTCGACTTATGTTTCGATGAATATGATGTTTAGTTGACCTTCAAAAAGTGATATTGACCTCTGACTTCGTCATCGGTCAATATCACTTTTCAGGTCAACAAAACATCATATTCACCTCAACATAAGTCAATAACAGTATAATCTAATAGGCAAATTGGAGTGGACAGTCTTCTAGCATGTTATTAAAGTTTGTATGAGTTGATGGTTGTTATGCTCCCGAAGTGTCCGTCCGTGCGTCACACTTTCTTGTCTGGGCTATTTCTCAAGAACCACTGCTCAGATTTTAAAGAACTTCATGGATACCTTCACTACCAAGTGGAGATGCGCATATCGTCGGCACGTTCCGGTTCGCTGATTATTCACACAGTTATGACCCTTGGAAGATTTGCACTATAAATTATTGTCCGCGCTATTTCTCAAGAACCACTGCTCAGATTTTAACAAAACTTCATGGATAGCTTCAGTACCAAGTGGAGATGCGCATATTGTCGGCACATTCCGGTTCGTTGATTATTCACAAAGTTATGCCCCTTGGAAGATTTGCAGTAACTATATACTAAATTCTTGTCTGGGTCATTACTCAAATTACTCAAACAGTGTTAGAGATTATATGAATTTGAAATTTCATAGGTGAATCATAAGATCTCATTGAGGGAATTTGCAGTGCTCAAGAACCATAACTCTTTTATGCATATTTTTAGCTCACCGGAGCACTTCGTGCTCAAGGTGAGCTATTGTGATCGCCCTTTTGTCCGTCGTCCACCGTCAACAATTGGACTGTTTTAACACTCTAGAGGTCATAATTTTCACTTAATCTTTTTAGCTCACCTGAGCACGAAGTGCTCAAGGTGAGCTTTTGTGATCACCCTTTTGTCCGTCGTCCACCGTGCACCATCAATAATTGGACTGTTAACACTCTAGAGGTTATAATTTTCACCTAATCTTTTTTAAACTTGGTCACAACGTATGTCTCTATAAAATCTAGGTCAAGTTTGTAATTGGGTCATCTGGGGTCAATAACTAGGTCACATCAAAGAAAAACCTTATTAACACACCTGAGGTCACAATATTGACATAATCTTAAGGAAACTATGTCACAATGTATGTCTCTATGAAATCAAGGTCAAGTTCGTAATTGGGTCATCTGGGGTTAAAAAATAGGTCACCAGGTCACATTGAAAAAAAACCTTGTTAATACTCTGCAGGTGACAAGTTTTATCTAATCTTTATGAAACTTGGTAACAATGTTTGTCTCTATGACATCTAGGCCAAGTTTGTAATTGGGTCATTTGGGATCAAAATCTAGGTCACTAGGTCACATCAAAGAAAAATATTGTTAACGCTCTAGAGGTCACATTTTTGACATAATCTTAATAAAACTTGGTCACAGTGTATGTCTCTATCAAATCTAGGTCAAGTTCGAAATCAGGACATCTTGGGTCAAAACTCTAGAGGTCACAATGTTTACCTAATCTTTATGAAACTTGGTCACAATGTTTTTCTCTGTAGAATCTAGGTCAAGTTTGAAATTAGATCATCTGGAGCAAAAAACTAAGACACCAGGTTACATCAAAGAAAAACTTTGTTAATACTCTAGAGGTCACATTTTCAGCTCATCTTTATTAAACCTGGCACAAAGTGTGTCACTGTAAAATCTAAATAAAATATTATATATATCATAACAAATACTGCTTGTGCCTAAACTGCTAGTCATCAGGTGAGCGCTTTAGGGTCAATGGCCCTCTTGTTTACCTAATCTTTATGAAACTTAGTCACAATGTTTTTATGCCCCCCTATCGATAGATGGGGAGGCATATAGTGATTCACCTGTCCGTCCGTTCGTCCGTCCGTCCTGGTTAACCCAAATTGACCGTTTCTTCTAGCATTAATATGGCTTGCTACAAAGCTTTCATACTTGCATGGATGTTGTGTATGAACACTCTCCACACGCCTGTATCACCTAACCCCATTTTGACCTTCACCTTGACCTAATTTTGGACTTAGACTTATTTATGGACAAGGCTTCCACAGGGGGCATAAGCGTTTATTGAACGCAGTCTTGTTCTCTATGAAATCTAGGTCAAGTTTGTAATTGGGTCATCTTGGGTCGAAAACTAGGTCACTAGGTCACATCAAAGAAAAACCTTATTAACACTCAAGGTCACATTTTTAGCTCACCTGTCACAAAGTGACAGAGTGAGCTTTTGTGATCACTCTCCGTCCGTCGTCCGTCCGTCCTTCCAAAATTACTTGTGTAGACACTAGAGGTCACAGTTTTAGCTTAATCATAATGAAACTAGGTCAGAATAATCATCTCAACAAAATCTAGGTCAAGTTCGATATTGGGTCATCCGGGGTCAAAAACTAGGTCACAAGGTCAAATCATAGAAAAACCTTGTGTAGTCACTCGAGGTCATAATTTTGGCCTAATCTTTATGAAACTTGGTCACAATGATCATCTCAACAAAATCTAGGTCAAGTTCGATATTGGTTCATCCGGGGTCAAAAACTAGGTCACAAGGTCAAATCATAGAAAAAGTTTGTGTAGTCACTAGAGGTCACAATTTTGGCCTAATCTTTATGAAACTAAGTTACAATGATCATCTTAACAAAATCTAGGCCAAGTTCTATATTGGGTCATCCAGGGTCAAAAAAAAGGTCACAAGGTCAAATCATAGAATAACCTTGTGTAGTCACTAGAGGTCACAATTTTGGCCTAATCTTTATGAAACTTGGTTACAATGATCATTTTAACAAAATCTAGGTCAAGTTCTATATTGCGTCATCCGGGGTAAAAAACAAGGTCATAAGGTCAAATCATAGAAAAACCTTGTGTAGTCACTAGAGGTCACAATTTTGACCTAATCTTTATGAAACTTGGTCACAATTATGATCTTTACAACATCTAGGTCAAGTTCGATATTGGGTCATCCGGGGTCAAAAACAAGGTCATAAGGTCAAATCATAGAAAAACCTTGTGTAGTCACTAGAGGTCACAATTTTGACCTAATCTTTATGAAACTTGGTCACAATTATGATCTTTACAAAATCTAGGTCAAGTTCGATATTGGGTCATCCGGGGACAAAAACAAGGTCATAAGGTCAAATCATAGAAAAACCTTGTGTAGTCACTAGAGGTCACAATTTCAGCCTAATGTTTATGAAACTTGGTTACAATAATCATCTCATCAAAATCTAGGTTAAGTTCGATATTGGGTCATCCGGGTTCATAAACAAGGTCACAAGGTCAAATCATAGAATAATCTTGTGTAGTCACTAGAGGTCACAATTTTGACCTAATCTTTATGAAACTTGGTCACAATTATGATCTTTACAAAATCTAGGTCAAGTTCGATATTGGGTCATCCGGGGTCAAAAACAAGGTCACAAGATCAAATCACTTCAATATGTCATTGGGTCTAAATGTGATGTAAATTATAAAGCATAAGACAATATGAAAACCTTGTACATGCAATAGAGGCTACCATTAGGGGTGCATGAACTACTAGGACAGGTGAGCGACCTATGGCCCTTTGGGCCCTCTTGTTTACATAATCCTTATGAAACTTGGTCACAATGTATGTCTCTATGAAATCTAGGTCAAGCTCATAATTGGGTCATCTTGGGTCAAAAACTAGGTCACTAGGTCACATCAAAGAAAAACCTTGTTAACACTCCTGAGATCACATTTTTGACATAATCATAATGAAACTTGGTCACAATGTATGTCTCTATGAAATCTAAGTTCGTAATTGGGTCATCTTGGTCAAAAACTAGGTCACATTGAAGAAAACCCTGTTAACACTCTAGAGGTCACATTTTTTACCTAATCTTTATTAAACGTGGTAACAATATTTGCCTCTATGAAATCTAGGCCAAGTTCGTAAAACGAGGTCACTAGGTCAAATCATAGAAAAACCTTATTTATACTCTAGAGGTCACATTTTTTACCTCATTAGGTCAAATCATATAAAAACCTTGTGTAGTCACTAGAGGTCACAATATTGGCCTAGTCTGTATAAAACTTGGTCCCAATGATCATCTCAACAAAATCTATGTCAGGTTCCACAGGTGAGCAACCTAGGGCCCTTTGGGCCCTCTTGTTTTGAGTTGTTCCCCTTTGTAATTTTTCAAACTTAATTCTTGTCCAGGCCATAACAGTTTTAGATATATCAATTTGAAATTCATAGTTAAGGAGGTACGCGCACCTTTGATCTAACGATCGAATTTTCCTTGAAACATCTTTGACAGAACAGTCTTCTAGAACAACATTGAAATCATAAAAATGATATGTCACCAGGCTCGTTTTCGACATACATGGCTTTCTAATGACCTACCATTGTATTTTGTTCATTTTATCTATTTCCTGCATTTATGGCACCATTATGTTCTTTTTAAGATTATTATTATATGAAACCACTTTTAAGCTATGCATGGTATTTTTTGTGTTCAATGGTCATTCCTATTGACATTTGTCACAATTCCGGCTGCCTGGTGAACAAATTCAGTATTTGAACATGATAAATAGTTACCCCACCCACTTGCAAAAGTGTGATTTTCAAACGATTTCAAATGAACGTCAAAAAATACCTAACGATCGAAAATGATTTAGAATTGGCCCTAAGTTAAGTATCAAATAGAACACCAGTTTAGTCAAATAAAAAATAGGGGTCACCAGCCTTTTTTGGGAGCTGTGCATAAAAAAGTACTAATTATGAATAAATTTGCATAAAATTAACCTAATTTGCATATTGTAATGAAATAAATTTTTATTAAAAAAATTTCAAAGTGTGGCTACCTCTTATAACTAAACCATGCACTACATATTATATATATGCATTTGAACAATTGTTGGGACTTATTGTGAACCCATATTATTCACAATTTTGCCATTCCCCACCCACTTTTCATACATGCAAAAAAATAAAAAGTTAAAAATATCTAATTTGTGCAATAATATTATGTTTATTATCATTAATCAACATTCATATGTGATCATTGAAACTAAAATTCATGTTTGTTTTTATCTAATACGATTTTGAAATTTCGCGCATGCATACATGCCATGTTTGGCAGACCCCTTTGATGGAAATGCAGGAGATTTCATTAAAATGCAGGAGATTTTGCCTGCTGAATCTTTAGACTTAAAGTATTGAAGTTTATAAGCTGTTTTTACTTATCTTAATTTGATGACAATACCATGCATGCTTCATGTAGCAATTTAAAGTAATATTTGTCATCATTTTCATAATGTAAACAAAAACGTTTAGGACCTTTCTCCGACGTCATCGGCAAAAAATCGACTTTTCGCCGAATCTAATGAAAATCTCCAGATGTATGCTTTAACATGCTCTTCGTTTTATGTCGTTTTTATTTTTTTTAAATATTGCTTCGTTTCCTAGCAACGCGACGTTATGTACACGGAGCGTAAAATTGAGGTTTTAAGCGTATGTCTCCGTCAAATTAAGGTCTACGTTAATTTTAAAAACTCTACATGTTAGCCCAGGATCCGTTGAATACGCATACATAAAATTTATAGTGGTTGCGCAAAACAATTTCACAACACAAAAGGTTTTACGTCGAAAATTGACCAGTATTTTACGCCGTATTTGCGACACCCTACTCCCTTTAGGCCGCTATTTGGTCAACAAAGAGTGATTCAATCAACTAATGATATACACAGCGATGATGCGGTAATGCTACAAAACAGACTCAAACGATAAAAAAGGGGGGTCATCTCGCATTATTTTCGACAAAATTGATTTACAGTGAAAAGCGGACATGCGTAAAACGCATAACGTCGCACGACGTAACGCGCCGTACGTCCGTTTGTTTTTCAGACGGGCGTCTCATTTACAGCAATTAAATGTTAAAGAACAAATCGCTTTTTCGCCGAATCTAATGAAAATCTCCAGAAATATGCTTTAACATACTCTTCGTATTATGTCGTTTTTAATTTTTCAAGATATCGCTTCGTTTCCTAGCAACGAGACGCTATGTACATAGGGCGTAAAATTGACGTTTTCAGCGTATATTTCTGTTAAATATTTCTACAATAATTTTCAAAACTCTATTTGTTAGTCCTTCATCCTTTGAATACGTATATTTAAAATTTATAGCGGTTGCGACTTACAATTTCGCAACGAAAACGGTTTTATATCGAAAATTGACCTGTATTTTACTGCGTATTTCCAACACCCTACTAACTTCAGGGCGCAATTTGGTCAACAGAAAATGATTCAATCAACTAATGAAACAAACCGTGGTTATGCGGTAATTCTACAGAATAAGCACAAACAATAAAAAGGGGGGTGATCTCGCATTATTTTCGACAAAATTGAATTTTAATGAAAAGCGGACATACGTAAAAAGCATAA
This sequence comes from Spisula solida, assembly GCA_947247005.1. Classification (NCBI taxonomy): domain Eukaryota; kingdom Metazoa; phylum Mollusca; class Bivalvia; order Venerida; family Mactridae; genus Spisula; species Spisula solida. The sequence continues at coordinate 33,514,427 of OX365950.1, read as the reverse complement.
CGTCGTGCCGCACGACGTTACGGGCAATTATTGCCGTCAGCTTCATGATCTTGTGGTGTATCTGGCGCATTGGCACATGGTTTCAATATATAAAAAATATAAGAACGTAAAATGTATTACATTACGCTAAATGCAAGATGAGACCTTTAATATACCCCTAAAATTGTATGAATATTGATTTCTAGTGATATACATGTACGTACATTTCCCCTATTAATAAAGAGATATGAAATTGCTACAAGCACGAAATGTATAAAACACTAACCACCTCTCACAAACAATATTGTGCTTTAACATTTTGGCTTACGACCTATATATTTTGTACGCACAGTAGGGGGGGGGGGGGGGGGGGGGGGTCGGGGCAGTGTTACAGTCCCTGTGGTAAAATGTTTATTGTAATAAATACCAACAAACATACTTTGGTATGTAGTTATATTTTCAATAAATGGTCAAAAGTAGTCCCAAAACGTCGACACACTGTGTTACATTTACGAACCATTTTAAACAGTTGAAATTGATAATGCATATTCAAATTGATTAATTAAAGAACTTGTATTGTCAAAATTAAGCATGGTTTTTGTATACATTATTACTAGGACTGTCATAAGTATAAGTGTCCATGCATTCAATATAAAATGTAACAATTATACATATGTAAGACTTTCCCCCAACTCACTAAACAGCAACAACACAACAGCTGTACAGTAAATTTCAAAGGTGGCCGAATCACTGGCACGTATCTTTTGAACCAGTTAATTGAAACCAAGATCCCCTACCACCGGGACCGACGGGGATTCTTACTTTTGCTTTATCGAACCCCGATGGTCATACCGATGGTAAAACCCCGCAAATCCCCCCTGTCCTGTACCTCACGGGTATAGTCAGACTTGCATTTCCCCACTATTGTGTCGCGAATCAAAAGCGTACCACACATACATCAGTGCGGGGACATCGAAAACGTTAAAACACGGGACAGTTCCCCGCTATCACCTGTCTTTCCCCTGGGTTCGTGGAGTAGTTTCAATTGACTGGTACAATATTGTAACGTCATGTTTGATGTGTAGGATATCAAACGCTATTATTATATACATTATAACTATATATGACTGTAAGAAAACGATGTATACATATTTTAGTTATTATTTTATTAAAGGGACGTAATAATTAGTTCGGAAGACTTAAGTTAGTCTCATAATTCTGTACAATCGAATATCCTGAGTAGATGTTTAGACTGTGTATTTATCATGATGTTGTGGTCATAATAAAAGTACCAATAAAGACACATTGTGAAGAATAATAAAACAACAGTACTGATTGCGAGAGAAACCCAGTTTTGTCATTTTCACTTTCGCAAAACTTACCACACTCAAATCGAAATAACTAATTGTTATGTAGTGACAAACTTTGCTTTGAACAAAGCTATCATATATGATTTGATAAATGAACAGATACAGGTGAAATGGGTGCATTTTATTCTTAACATGTAATTGTTGTACTAGTAAATAGGACGCAAGTCCGTAAATAAAACGGACTTATTTAATGCTAACTGATGAGATATGGAGTTCTATCAGTGAAATAAAACCTATATCAGTCACTGGTTATCACCTACACATGACTGATATAAGCTCCGCCCCCTCACAGGGACTACTTTAATTTACCAAAATCTCAACACTAAAATGCCTGTATCTTTTTTATTACTGAACGGAAACATGTCATGTGGGTGTTTTTATTCTTAGTTAGACCATTTCCTACAAGTTGGTGTATGATTTAATGCAAAATTCTCAAAAAAGTCGTTTTCACCTATTCACCATAATCCAAGATGGCGGATTTTGAAGTGAAAAATATGAATGGAATAACATATTCATACGTAGCCTAACCACAGTGGTAATTTGGCATAAATAGTACCAGTTTTGACACCATAAAAGCATTAAATAAATAGAATATTTGTTTGTTTTGATTGAATATGGTTAATATCTCATCTTGTAGTGATAAAATTTTAATATTTTCACTCGCGCTACGCGCTCTTGAAAATATTGAATTTTATCACTACACGATGAGATATAAACCATATTCAATCAAAACAAACAAATATCCTCTATGTACATAGCGCGTTACGTTGTGCGACGTAACGTTTTTACGTAAGTCCGTTTTTTACTGAATTTCAATTTTGTCGAAAATAATGCGAGATCACCCCCCTTTTTTATTGGTTGAGCTTATTCTGTAGAATTACCGCATCACCACGGTGTATTTCATTAGTTGATTGAATCACGTTTTGTTGACCAAATTACGCCCTGAAATGAGTTGGGTGTAGCAAATGCGCAATAAAATTCTGTCAACTTTCGATATAAAACATTTTTCGGTGAATAATTGTCCGTCACAATCGCTTTAAATTAAACATATACGTATTCAACGGATCAAGGGCTAACATATAGAGCTTTGAAAATTAAAATAGACCTTATTCTGACCGAATTATGCCATTAAAACGTCAATTTTACGCCCTATGTACATAGCGTCACGTTGCTAGGAAACGAAGCGATATTTTGAAAAAATAAAAACTGCACAATAAGGACAGAATGTTTAAGCATATATCTGGAGATTTTCATTAGGTTCGGCCAAAAGTCGATTTTTTGCCGATGACGTCGGAGAAAGGTCCTAAACGTCCTTAAAGTAATATTTGTCATCATTTTCATAATGTAAACAAAAAATGTGAGATTCCAGTTTGTCCATGAAATGCGTGAGATTTAATAAATTGGCCTCTGATCATGCAGGAGTAGAGTCTCAAATGCAGGAGACTCACGCATGATGCAGGAGATCTGGCATGTATGCGCATGCGCACAAGGCAGCTCGTACCTCCTTAAATACATCTCATTAAGATATAATGCAGTGGCAAAGAACAATTACTCTCTTTTACATATTTTTTGAGCATTTTTTCTGTGACAAACATCCCACGGGGAGCATCACCCGCCTCTGACGGCTCTTGTTTATGTTAGTGACATTGATTTACCAAAAAGAGAAACAATCATCACTGACTTTCCAACTCGTGGGTGTTTTTACGATTCTACATGATCATCCTAGAATCACCAGTGAATTTATTACCTAAAGAAGGCTGTTGTTTGGTATGACGAAAATCAAAATTCTGAATTGGCACAAGTTATTTTGGCGTGATGAAAAATGAAAAAAAAACTGCATCTCAGTGAGGATTTATTTGTGCACAGATATTACACGACAGACGATGAATGTTTCAAGTATTCGCTTTCTCTGCAGCCTCAACTTCTGCTGCTGTTTTCTCCCAGTTTTCCTTACAGATGAGACAACCTTTCAGCATAGGTTCGGTGCCTGGTAGGAGAGTGGTTAGTGTTGTATACAGTGGTTTACATATAAAACCTATAAATCCAACCTGAAATATAGATGATCAATGAAATAACGCGTGTATAGGGACCCTACAATTCAAGAATAATCAGGCAGCACTAGAAAGAATTGATTGATTTGAATTTTCTCAATAAATGTATGCTGACTTTTAACAATACAAGAATGTTGGAAACAGTTTGTGTGTAGAAATGTGTGCTAATGACAACCGTAACACTAGATGTGGGAGACATACTTATACCTGTTGTTTAGGAATTGTCTTCTCATATACTCTGTCCATCATAGGCATTGGTTGAATACCGCGTTTCTTCTCTTCATCTCCCTATGTTCATAGAAAAAACATTTTGAATATAAACAGACATGATAGTATGTCATCATCTTTAATTTTCAGTCAACAAACATATGTCAATGTTGGCTCTTGAAACTTTGACAAGCTCAATAAATGTAAACCAAAGAAATATTAATGGATTAAAAGTTAATAAGATGAAATCAGAATTCTGACTACTAAGATGCTGCACCATCTGAATGCCATGTATCATACAGGCTACTGTTTTATCTAAGCACTTATGGAAATCTTAAACTTATGTTCAAATTTAAATTCTTTATAATTTATTTACAACTACAAAGCGAGGAATATGGAAACAGTTAATAAACTCCAACAGACCATGGCTGCCCCCCATTTAATTTGAACTTAAGTTCACAATTTCTATTCGTGCTTTGATAAAACAGTACCCCTGGCATATTGAAGTGTACCCCTGGCTTATTAAGTAAGTTCTACGGGTGTTCTGTTATATGTATATACAGTCCGTTTATTCAGGTCTGTCACTTGCAATATCATAAAATTGTATTTTTATTTTTAAACATTTTAATTGGAGAAAAGGGTAATGAAAACCAAAACCTTATTCACTAAGCTACATTTTCATAATAATTATCTGTTAAATTTAGAAATTAATAAGATAAATTACAATGTCATGTAAACAGATAACTCAGCTAAATAAACGAGTTATACCTGCATATAAAACTCCTCGTAAATAAGTCTTGCTGTTTTCTTCTGTGTCACCCATGGTTTGGTGATAGCACACAGGTCAGCTGCTGTCATAGATAACGAAATGAGAGCTTCACGATGTGCCTTAATATTCACGTCAAACTCATTCTTTTCAATCAAGCCGGATAAAAACTTCTGGTTGGGGAAATAAAGTGCCAGATCAGTATCCAGGATCACCTTCCTTAAATGTATGTATTTGACGGTTAAATTGTACAGTGTGTATAATCTCTCATTTGTCCAAACGGACATCTGACGTGTGAGTTATAATCCACAACAACAACAACTGTGAAACAGCAACTTTGTGTGTAGTCAAAATAAAATGCATGTAATTGAGTTTAGCCTCTAGAGCGACAGCCTTTCATGGCAGTGTCGATACCTCATTCCTCATGGTATACCATTGTCAGAGCATTATCAGAGAATAGGAACCAACTGTATATAGAGGATATTACATGAGGGTCTTTTCATATTGAATTTATTAAACGAGTTGAATAAAATAATAAAATGCGAGGCTCTGCCGAGCATTATATCGATTTTATTCAAAGAGTTTAATAAATTCAATGTGGAAAGTCACAAATGTAATGTTCTTTTTATCAGATGTTAGCCCTTTTCCGGCTGAAACATAAAATAGCTACTTATTTTTACTATAAAAAACTGGGCAACTTTGACGACGTCGCCTATACTTTGAATGACGTCGCGTCAAAGCTTTATTACACTAGTGTATTATCAAAAATAAATAATGGCTTTATTACGCTACCACGACGTCAAACATGTGATAAAACCCTGTAAATACTGAACCGCCAGTTACAGAAACACTGAACTTTTTACAATTACCATGTTTTAAATGTGACTGACGAATACAACGGCACAATAGGTGTTGTGGGTGATTAATATAATTTGTAAAAAAGCTTCATTCCAATTGACCTAAAATAACTAGTATCAACTTTCTGCAAAACACCATTGTGAGAACGTACCTTAAGTCGTTCAAGATATCCCTATATTCTTCTGACGACATAAAAGAGAATATATCTTAATGCATTAATAGCAGCAAACGCATGTAGTCATCTGCAGAATCATAGACCGTAATGTATCGCATACAATTTCTCCATAATTTATTCAATTATTATATATTGTACATGTATGTATATTCGTATACACCATTCATATTGTGAGAACGTACCTTATGTAGTTCAAGATATCCCTATACTCTTCTGATGACATAAACGAGAATATATCATGTCCTTCAGCTTGTAGAATAGTCACAGTTTGTTTATAATGATGCTGTTCCATGACCGATGTCGTGTACAAGTTGGCCATGGGCAAGTTCAATTTCTTGAAGAAATCGTTGTTGTAGCCTCTGTGATCAACGTCATGTGCCAGACCGCCAATAATCAGCGCCATCTTCTCCAAGCGTGATAGCTGCAAGCCGGAACATTCAATGATTCTCCAAATACAGTGTGCCACGTGGAATCCATGTTGCCAGTTGTGGTACTGTATAGGGCGGTAATTCTTTCTCATCGTTAGCGCAAACCTACAAATTTTCTCAATTTCAAACGTATCCTTTCCTGTCAAAAGTAAAAAAATGGAATGATAGAGACTGAATGATCTTTCATTACTTATCATCTGAGTTACGTCAAATGAATATTTTCAATAAATAAATATAAGCACGCATGTTAATTAAATTTAATTAACATGCGTGATATAAGTTTGGTCATTTCCGAGTAGAGCACCTTCATAATGCATTATTAACCCCGTAGGAAATGCTTTCAGACGATTCGTAAATTGAAATATGCCAAATTACAGTGGTTCTTTACTTACAACTTGTACATATGAATGAATTGTTCGTTTTTGAATATCGATGTCTTAGAAGAATAATTTAGGTCGTAGGGGCTAAGTACAAAGTACTATTTTGAGGAAACAAGAAAAAAAAAGACTGAAAACTACTTCTTACATAGGGAAAAACAAGCATTTTCTACTTCAGTTTGGTCAACATTGTGATGCAGATTCCAAATACATGGACGTATAAGCCCGCATGTTAATTAATTAACATGCGTGGTATAAGTAATACGTACCGCCTTATTCTTCTTAGCCAATGATTTATACTTTCATTTATAAATGCACATGTACGTTGTATAATTTTGCGTGATTTTAGTCCATTAACAAAAACATCGTGCGTGCATGTATTTACATAGAATTGTGCACTTACCGAACGTTTCTTCAATCATCCGTATAAACAACTGGGGTAGTATTTCGTCATAGTCATAGCAGCAGAAGTCAAACATCTTGAAATTCTCGGGCACCTGTCTTTCTGGAATATGGGGGTTGTTCAACAACTTCCGAACTTCCTCCTCGGGACTCGTACGGAAAAAATGCAGCACGTCCACAGCAACCTAACATGATATAATTTACCCATATAATTTATCATGTTAACCGCTTTTCTCCGTCACTATTATATTGTGCTTAAAATGCTATTCCGTTAATTGTGGCGTACATCACTACTACCTTATTAAAGGTAATTAACATTACAAAGCAAATACTGAATCACCATAATGTAGCAATTGCGCAAAGTGAACAGAGCAATTGCGCCAAATGAAACGTAGCTATTGCGCCAAATGAACCATAGCAATTGCGCCAAATGAAACATAGCAATTGCGCCAAATGAAACATAGCAATTGCGCCAAATGAAACATAGCAATTGCGCCAAATGAAACATATCAATTGCGCAAAATGAAACATAGCAATTGCGCCAAATGGATCATAGCAATTGCCTCAAATGAAACACAGCAATTGCGCGAAATGAAACACAGCAATTGCGTCAAACGAAACATAGCAATTGGCCAAATAAAAGGTAACAATTGCGCCAACAAAAACGTAAAATTTTTTGGCATCCTCACATCAGTGGTTAGTCAACTTAATAATGAGATCGACATTTCACGATGGTGAAAATTAGGCATGTTAAACTAGCTTAGCTAGACATGTACACAATGTGCAATACTTAACGACAAAATGTAAGTCAATGAACATCACACTTCAAAACGAATAACAAATGTACCAGGTTGCGAATAATAATGTTAGAAATTTTAAACTCAATTTGTAAGTTTACCCTGTATTTGACTTTCTGGTGAGTCAACATATTATACAACCTGGAATAATGAAGCGCCAGTGCACAATATACAGCGAACAGTTTGAACGCACTCACATCCTCGTCTGTAAAATGATCACCATTCTTTCTGAAACATGTAAATATTCGACCTCTGTGGTTTTTAGACATTCTACTTTAAAACACAGTTTTTCAAGTTTTAAAATTGTGAGCTTTAGCTAAATAAAACTTTAACAATAATATATTACAAACTTCAATAACCAATTAGTCATCATAAATTATTTAGTATCCTATATTAATTGCAGAGTTAGTAATTTATACACTGTTCTATTTGTGACTTTGTTGTGCTCTAATGTTTCTGTTGACTGCTACCTTGTGTGCTTTAATGTTTCTGTTGACTGCTACCTTGGGTGCTCTAATGTTTCTGTTGACTGCTACCTTGTGTGCTCTAATGTTTCTGTTGACTGCTACCTTGCCTGTTTGTAATTATATTAGTTGTATGTAAATGTACAACGTACCTGTTTATCATCTGTACCACACCTATAACACCATTTTTACCATTGATTGGCATACATAATATACTCTTTGTTCTATAACCAGTCTGTTTGTCAATCCCTGTATTAAACCGCTCATCCTGATATGCATCTTTAATGTTAACTACCTAGAATTAGTAAAATATGAAATTTTCAATGGTGTAAATGATTAAATTAAATCCATGTGCAGTCATAGCAACCAAAAAACAACTTAGACCTTTGTTACACGAACATTGATAGTCGGTCCACATGTCTCATACACCGACCGGGGGTTGAGTTAGTATTTCAAGAGAGCAAACAATGATCTGCCCGTAGATCAATGTAGGTTATCGATACGGCACTCGTATAATCTACTAGATGATACCGATACCTTATCGTGATAATCGGCACTATCTCGCGTATCGGGACATCAGGATGCTACATGCAAGCTGATTATCAATGCACCGTTCTACTCAACCGCTTATTGTCCTAGATAATTGGTAAGACTTTCAACTTATATGGCCCTTGTCAGAGTTACGTAGCTCGTTCGAGACTACTTTTTTACAATAATAGTGTGACGCGACACAAACCACCCACTGACAATTTGAAAACATAAATGCGATGTACATTTGTACATGTATGAGTACAATTGCTGAGCGGACGCATCTTCTAAAATACATGTATAAGTACAGTGGCTGAGCGGACGCATCTTCGAAAATACATGTATGAGTACAGTGGCTGAACGGACGCATCTTCGAAAATACATGTATGAGTACAGTGGCTGAACGGACGCATCTTCGAAAATACATGTATGAGTACAGTGGCTGAACGGACGCATCTTCGAAAATACATGTATGAGTACAGTGGCTGAACGGACGCATCTTCGAAAATACATGTAGACTTTAACTTGGTACTGTTTTGTATACAATAATAATAATAATAAAGACTTTATTTATAGAGGGAACATAACCGGCACTTTACATAATTGTCAATCTGCCGTAAGGCCCTCATCAGTAAAACATTGAAACAACAGAAACATGACATTAATAAATCTATTGACCATGTACAAAATATGAATTCGTTACTCTATCTCACCTCCCCACTCTTAGCAACGTACCCGGCTATACCGAGCTCTCGTGAAAACCGAATCTGTGATTTCTTTATATACAGTGGAATACCTGCTAAACTTCTCTTCCCTTCGTCAAAATAATCTGCATATAATTCATTTCTGTAAAAAATTTGACCATTAGAGTAGAGCAGCAAAACCACATTTTCAACATACAAGGTGGACCCAAAAATTAACAGCAAGAGTAATATACCAAAATGTTCGGGACAGTCTGGAGATTTTCAGACTACCGGCATAAATTGCAAGTTTTTGGTGCGGGCCCTAAACTTCAAGATGGCGTCACAGATGCTATTTTAGTGTAATGGCTCTAGATATAGATGTTTTTGGATTAAGGCGCCAGTTGTTCGTCAACGAACTTGTCACACATAAATTGGTGACGTTAATGTTTGGGAAACATGCATCATGGTATGTCGAGTATATCACAATGTAATAGAACGTACCTTTCACATGATACAAAAACAAAAATAAAAATATAAACGACATGTGTATGTTTTGACTGAATACGGTTTATATCTCATTTGTGTAGTGATAAAAATATTTTCAATTTATTTTATGCTTATCTGGTGAAAAAATGGTACTATTTATGCCAAATTACCAAATGAATGTAACTAAACTTAGAATAAATACATTATTCCAAAGACCTAAAAATACTGTATTTTTAGATCTTTGATAATTTCATTCATATTTTAAAGTGTCACACTGGTCGAACGTGCTTCAGTGGCTTAAATAGTTCCTTTCAAAATTTTGATTCTGTTCTGTTCAAGTACTGTTTTAACGTGAATTATTGACCACACTCTATGAATGTATTTCAAATATGGACTGCCTATCAACAGTTAACAGTGTTTAATTGATATTTTTCAGGATCACTACTCCCTGGCCGAGGACTGGAACATTTTGGGTGATTTGGCCGAGTCACTGTTCAAAATAAAATAGTGTAACAAAAATCCTCGAAACAGCCCGAACAATAATCGTTCAACGTGCCATTTTCGTTGTTTTGCTGAATTTAGAGGACAGTGTGTATTTTACGGAAACAGCCACAGGAAAGCTTTCAGAACTTCCGTGTAACCTAAGGAGAGATACGAAATTTTTCATAGATTTGATAGGCAGAAAATTCCTCTACATGTGTGATATCTTAAATTCAAAATCCGCAATCTTGGATTTGGTGACAATGTGACTTTTAGACATACACCAACTTGTAGGAAATGATTTTACTATAATGCATTTTCACATGCCATGTTTTAGTTTATACCAGTATGAAAACGTTTTAAACGTTACGACAGTTGAGTGTAATCGGAACCCTCGAACATAACTCTGTGACGCCACAACTTCCGGACCCACGACGGAAATACTCGAGCAGTTACGATTGAGTTTAGTGTTGTCTGAGCTTTAGTGAATAGGATTTATTTCACTGATAGACGCGTGCGATGCTGTAGTTAGTGCATTTAGAGGTTTTTCCGTGTTCCGTTCCGGGTTTAAGTAACCAGCCAAAGTAAGTAATCGATGTCTTACCTTTCCTCATCGACCAGGAAGAGAGCACATCGGTCGGCGGAGACAAGATCTTTGGTGAATGTCATGATGTTTGTAACGAGTTGATCAATGTTATACATATCATCAAACATCACCTTGGTCGTGTCCAATAGGAAATTATTGAATGAATCTTGCAGTTTCAGTAACTGAAGAAAACATACACAATCATAATTATTTGCATAGAAAAACACATTATTTTCTGAAAGTTAGTTCACACTCTTTAGAGAATGGTTGGTTAGGGGAAAGGGTTACGGGCAAGAGTTAGAGGTTGGTAAGGGTTAGCATCAGGAGTTTAAGTTATAACTTTGCTCTTTTACTGAATAAACATGCACTGATTTGGATAGAATTGCAGGTTTGAGTCTCATATCGGGCACAGTTCCCCCATAATGGGATCTCTTTAATTAACTCTATTCGAGTCAACAAAAAACTATAACTAAATGCAAACATAGTACTACTTACTTTGTTCAGTTTGATTTTCTGTATACATGATGTTATCCAACTCATCACAGAACAGATAATGTCAAACTCATATTTTTGAAATGGTTTACAATTCGCATTTTTATAGAATTCGATCACAGAGAATGTACTTCCACATGACAACATTAATGGTACACTTAAAACGTGGCAATCCAATGATGTTCCAAAACCAACCCCATTCGGAAAGCGTGGATCTTGATTGACATTCTTTACTAAGATCGGTTGTTTTTCTTTAGCAACATGGCCAACTACCGTGTTGTTTTCACCAACGGCGCAAGCTTTTTGTGAGCCGTTTTCAAAATCAAATAAAGTCACATTGGATTGATTGCTATTAATAACAAATGTCTTGAAAGTTTCAGCATTTATCCTATATTTAAGCACTGCGCATACTTCTTCGATTCTCGCAAGTATCTCCTCGTCGTTTACACAATCGTGTATCCTAGCGCATGCACCCTTAATGTCCAAGTCCGTGAAAAAAGGTGTACATGATTTCTCTTTTGTTGTATTACTGGTACAGTCGTTTACATTGTCATCACCCTGAGCTTGTCGCTTCTTGCACAAAATGTCTTTTAGTCGATCATCTGATATTGACATTAAAAGAAACTCCTCAAGCACATTTGGGTGGTCCGACAAATACTGCTTGACAATCACATCCGTCATTACGACCTTAGAACTTTCCTCCACACAGGACATCCCGAATAACTTATCAATTAGTGCTACATTTTAATTTGTACCGAACGCCATTACAAGCGTGATAAGTGATATGTTGTTTATGACGTCATCACGTTGAAGTAGCGCGATAATTGACGCCATTTACATCAAAGTCCATTGTGACGCTAATTTTCACTTGACGCAAATTACATATTGTAACGCTAATTTTCACTAACAGTGGAGTTTCAAAACATAGATAGACGCACAATACTATAAAATACAAGTAGTGCTCGTGTTCAATCCTAAAGTTTGCTTGTTTCAAAATTAGACGGACATTCGATATGCATAATTGAAATGTCGAATCTAGATAGAGCGAAAGCGACAGGCATGGTATTTTAACTGGCAGTGCGCAAAAAGAATAATAGATTATACTGGTATATATTGACCACAAATAATCAAAATAATGGACTCGTATCCTGAGATGGGGAGGCATGATTTCACGTTTAGTACCAGTCTCAAACTTGAAAATATAGTGCAGCGCTAAATACAACAAAACTCGAAGAGCTCACACATCGGAGACAATTTTCCAATTGAGTTGATATTTCTCCTTGAGACACTTCAGGAGATCGGGGTCAGGTCCTATCTAGGTGTGATATTCGAGCCATTTATAGTTTTGTTGCGCATATCGACTGACCGTCTACTGCGAAAAATCATGTAGGCCTACTTCCGGGTTGAACACATGCTGCACGTGGAAATAAGAACATGTAATACGCACCCATTCGGAAAGTCAATACATGGGACTGAATAAACACGATGTTGACATATTAACATTATTTAAATTTTTACCAAAAGCGTTTGTAGAAAATCTTTTTGTACTTGTAATTGTATATATGAATTCGCGGATTCCTTTATTTCTTAAAATGAATAAATAGAACGAAATTAAATTAAATCTTGTGTGCTTTTATTTCTTGATTACATTAATTAATACACATAACGTTCGGTTCCTGGGCGACCATATGTAGCCTATACGTATTTATCATCGAGATACCGTTACTCAGTATAATACGCTATATTCTAATGCCCCAAGAGCGGTGTGGGTGGATACAATGAAATAAGACAATTTTTCTCTTTTTTTGAGGGTCTAATTCCCCACCATAGAGCCTCACATTTTGTCTAAATGGAAGATGCTTGGTGTAGCAGTCCGCCGTCTTTAAATGCTTGTCTGCTTTTCACCTATTCCGGAATTTAAAATCTGGCCAGAGTCTTTTTCCCGAGACCCGGAATCATTCGGCGTGTCGAATTCCCGCCTGTCGGGAATCGTCTTCTGCCTAAAGTCCCGTGTATGCTATCACAGTTTAACTAAGGGTGTGGTGGTTGTGACGGTAAAAATACACACCCAATGTGGTATTACAGTTGTTGCAATATTTTTAAGTGCAATATTGCAGTTATTACACTCTTTTACTGCCGTAACTATGAAACAATTTACAAATATCAACAACTGTGGTATGAAATTAAAATACTCATTTATTCAATTAAAAAAAGCACTTATCACATATAGTAAAATACAACCGTTATCAAATCTCGATATTTCAATAGGACAGGATGGTTAGGTTTTTAGTGTGGTTTGTTTGGTGACCTGTTCCGCTATCAATGCTTCCCAGTGGTCCTTGTTCCGTAGTGTACCATCTAGGAGGGGCTGAGCTCCCGGAAGTAATGTCGTTAAAGTTGTATACATTGGCTTACAAATGAAATTGATGAAACCAACCTGAAAATAGTTTAAATACACACGAATATTGCCAGACATAAATTATCTACAACAAATTAGGGAATCACAAAAATAGTGTAAAACTAGATCGCACAAAAAGTAAGGTACGACTCAACTGTAATAATTGTACTATTTATAGAATATAGCATTTTTGTAATACGTATGAGGAAACGAATTTGGTAATATTTTGACAATCTTCCTTAAGATCCTAAACAATGAACACTTGAACAAGAAATTTTGTTATGGTCTTAATAAACATCATTAAACCGAGACTCATCACCTGCACGAGCATAAGTTCGCAGTTTCAGTTTAATGTGATGAATAGTACATAATTGCATTTTGCCCTATACATGACGTCTTACAATAGGATTTGTTTTTTTTTAATTTAAGGACATAGGATGTTAATCTTTTTCGCGACGGGAAACAATTCAATGAAACATTAAGTATTGATTCAAGCTCTGATTTGGATGGCTGAAATGGACAGAGGGATAGTAGTCGGATTGCTGGTATTATATTACATACCTGCTGTTTAGGAACCTCATCCTTACACTCCCGGTCCAGCATCGGCATCGGTTTCAAACCTCTCTTTTTCTCTTCATCTCCCTGTGTCAATTATTATATACATGAAGTAAATTGCATGTAACGTTATGGCCACCGGGAATACAAGCTAGTGTACGAAGGTCATTAAATAAATTCGTACGTAGACTGGGTTCATCATTTTAATATCAAAAGGCACAGGGAAATACCACGTTACATTAAACTACAGCCTTTCGAACGTAATAGCAGAAAATATTGCATGAAACAACGCATTTCACAAAAATATGTGGCTAAAATAAAATTGCCACCTTATTGCGATCACCACACATCGCTATGTACAGAGTGTCTATTCTGACGTCAGCGAAGTTATTGACGTTTCGCTGTTTCTCAAATGGTAATATGGAAACAAACATAAACATCCAAATTGCATCTGATTTAATATATCTATCACAATTTCTTATATAGATGTAAAGCTAATCATAATGGTTGTATGTTGAAATGAAAACAATTCGCACATTTGGACTGACGTTGGATCTGCCAATTCCTGTATCGTTTTCAATACCATGCTGCCCTTCAGAGATTGGCTTGTGCAACTTAAACACAATACCAATGTTCTCCGTTGGCCATCTGTAGCAACTCTTGAGTGTCGGCTGTTGTTTCCGATACAATTTAATATTTGCACGAATTTGTTTGCGTAAAGTCATAGACATTTTGACGTTAATAAAAACGTGACCCGCCTTCATCAAACCGTTTTCCAAACAACTTCATCATTTCATGAAATGTCAAGATTATATCTTGTAACAACCTGGCAGAAACATGCGAATGTAAATTAACTCATTCGGAATTTATTACTAGTTGAACTAATCAGAAATGTGCATTACGTCGGTCGGGTGTGGTAATACGATGGCTGATGATATGCAACTGACTTGAACTATTGAAAGTATTTGAATTGACTGTAAGTAACAAGTTTGTAATTGTTTTGTAACGATATAAGAAATTAGTAATTAAACGCAATTATAGTCAAATGAGAACGATGGTCTACGAATATTTTGGATGACTTTCGTATAATGAGTATCGAGTTTTCGCCGTTATGTCAACATTTTCGAAGTCATTTGCAACCAATTAATACAACTTCTTCGCAAGTGCAGAACTGAGAAAGACTGAATACTATAACCTGTCCAACCGTGGATTTGAAGCAGGATCTGCCTGGATTATCTGTCCCTTAACTAAGTACTCGGAAACCAGACAAAAGCAGGATCTTTGTGTAATTGATTACACAGCTAACATTTATGGATTTTAAGTTCTAAGGCTTTTTGCTATTTTTCAGTGCTCACCTGTATCCAGAACTCATTGTAAAGTGCTTCCACGTTTCTAGTTTGTGTCTCCCAAGGTTTGGGTACGGCCACGAGATCGGCTCCTGTCATCATCATTGCGTATAAAGCGTTCCGGTGCTCTGTCATATTCATACAAAATTCCTCTTTTTCTATGAGATTTGTCAAATATTTCTGGTTCTCAAAATATGATGCTAGGTCTGTAGCTAGAATGTTGAGCCTGAAATCATACAATAGACACATGCATTACATGTACGAGGTGTGATACTTTAACTCTAACTTAAAGAACCCACTGATACTCAATGTTGCCTAGTACACAGGTTTGTTAGATTGAATCCCAGGGATTTTATAACTCTGTGGACAATGTAACATTGATACATATTACACAGTTACAACATGTACATCATTGGATAAGGTAAATTTATCAAATAACCTGCGGTTCAGGAGTGCCGTAAAGCCGTGTCGTAAATAGAGGATATTACATGAGTGTCTTTCCATATTGAATTTATTAAACGAGTTGAATAAAATAATAAAATGCGAGGCTCTGCCGAGCATTTTGTCGATTTTTTTCAACGAGTTTAATAAATTCAATGTGGAAAGTCACAAATGTAATGTTCGTTTTATCACATGTTAGCCTTTTCCGGCCGAAACATTAAATAGCTACTTATTTTTCACTATAATAAACGCTATATTGTATAGTATTGTATTAAGATGTGTATGTTTAGAACAAGACACTACCTGATCTTTTCCAGTAATTCTCTGTGGTCGTCTGCAGTTAGGAAGGAGAATATGTCATGTCCCTCCGCGTGTAAGATGGTTACCGTCTGCTTGTAATGATGCCATTCCATGATTGAAGTCGTGTACAGAACGGACAGTGGACTTTCTGACATTTTTATAAAATCGTTGCTATATCCACGATGATCAAGGTCATGGCAGATGGCGCCAAATATAAGCGCCATTTTGGCAGGTTGGGATATCGCCACAGTTGAAGCCGTTTTTAGCATTTGCCAAACAGCGTGGGCCACTTGAAAGCCATGCTCCCAGTTATGGTAGGTTACAGGGCGATAATTCTTGCGGACTGTCAGTGTGAAGCGACATAGTTTCTCCATGTCAAACATATTCTCCCCGAACGTTTCCTGCACTATTTTAACAAACAGATGCGGCAGTATATCAGTATAGTCGTATGCATAAAAGTCGTAGCTGTCGAAAGTGGCGGGAATATTGTCGTCTGGAAGGTGGAACTCATCTTTAAGCTTATTCATCTCCATTTCACCCGTTGCTATGTGGAACTCCAATACTTCCATTGCCACCTAAAATTGTCAATCATTATTTATTTGATTAGCAGGTATAGTAGGGAGATTTTGACCTGATCACGGCCTTTAAGAATGCATACATGTACAATGTATATAACAATGTTCTTGTATTGAATATATAAATGTCCGTGAGCAAATCGTGTATAAAGGTTCTTTTATTACACCTAGATCGTCTTCGTGATAAACTTCCCGGTAATAAAACATACAACCGGGGTTCCCTAGCGATATCGAACCTATGTCTAATACAGTGTAGCGATACCACGTGACTGTTGGCTACAGTAACAAAAAGAAAGTTGTAAACATTGGAAAATAAAATAGCCATAAGTATTATAATTCTTCAACTGCACGATCCAGGATTTCACAGGGTAATGGACAATACGGCACAGCCGCTGAAAAATATTACATATATTTAATGGAACGCAAATACTAACCCCCTTAGCATGGCATATATTTCATAGAACTCGATAAAGTATTAAACTACAATGGCTATTTCTTTATCAAATGTTTACTAAACACAAACCTTGTATTGAGCTTTTTGGTGTGCCAGGATGTTATAGACCCGGGAATAGTGTAAAGCTAGTGCACAGTACACAGCAAACAACTTGAATGCTGACTCGTCATCTTCTGTGAAGTATTCGCCATCCAATCTGAAGGGTAGAAAATTGGATATTTTGTGTCATTACCAATACATGTACTTGTAAATTCCACTGATGGCTTGCTGCTAATAAGTAGTTAAACGTACTAATTGTGAGTAGTGTTGCCCCATCCATGCTATCTGCCTGGGCCCAATATTTGGTATGAGTATTTTATCCGGAATAGCAGATGGTGCTTGCATGCACATATAATTTATAGATTGTTTTATTATTAT
This sequence comes from Spisula solida, assembly GCA_947247005.1. NCBI lineage: Eukaryota > Metazoa > Mollusca > Bivalvia > Venerida > Mactridae > Spisula > Spisula solida. Next base: position 33,496,812 of record OX365950.1, on the reverse strand, counting down.
TATCATTAAAATAATGGTGATGATGCTGAGCCTGATGCTGATTATTATACCACACTGACCTGTTTATCATTTGTACGACACCTATGACACCGTGTCGACCACTTATAGGCATACATAGGATGTTTTTGGTAAGGTAACCCGTCTTCTTGTCGATTTCTGGATTGAATCTTTCATCACTATAAGCGTCACGGATGTTCACGATCTAAAAACATAATCACGTACAACTCGTATTATCTCAATGATTTCTTATATTAATATATATATATAGCTCGCCGGAGATAACTTCAGCATTATCAATAAATAAACATGGATAATAAAAAATACTTCACAGTCGACTGAACGCTTGTTTTCAGCGTAGATTGTGAGTATTAGTATGCATTAAAGTGACTGTGCACGAGAATGAGCTAAAATGGACATTGAAAATGCAAATAATTTTCATTTGTAATAAAAGGTTAGTGTTATCATCGGCGGAGTATATCTTGCTTATGTATCCATGTGAAGTAACAACTGAACAAAAACGAGTATTCTTGACTTGTACTTATTTGCATGTATGATTTGTTTTAACACTATTTTAAAATAGTACGTTAATATGATCGATGCTAAAATTCTCGTGTCGTTATAATACAATTGTAACGATGCGTCATGATGGACTAAGTTCACGTTCTTATGTACGGCTTCTTGGCAGCACAATGCTGTCTGTATACATGTAGATTGCCTTATTGGCAGCACTGTGCTGTCTGTATACATGTAGATTGCCTTCTTGGCGGCACATTGCTGTCTGTATACATGTAGATTGCCTTCTTGGCGGCACATTGCTGTCTGTATACATGTAGATTGCCTTCTTGGCGGCACATTGCTGTCTGTATACATGTAGATTGCCTTCTTGGCGACACATTGCATACATGTAGATTGCCTTCTTCTTGGCGGCACATTGCTGTCTGTATACATGTAGATTGCCTTCTTGGCGGCACATTGCTGTCTGTATACATGTAGATTGCCTTCTTGGCAGTACTGTGCTGTCTGTATACATGTAGATTGCCTTCTTGGCAGTACTGTGCTGTCTGTATACATGTAGATTGCCTTCTTGGCGGCACTGTGCTGTCTGTATACATGTAGATTGCCTTCTTGGCGACACATTGCATACATGTAGATTGCCTTCTTCTTGGCGGCACATTGCTGTCTGTTTACATGTAGATTGCCTTCTTGGCAGTACTGTGCTGTCTGTATACATGTAGATGATTGCCTTCTTGGCGACACATTGCTGTCTGTATACATGTAGATTTCCTTCTTGGCAGGACTGTGCTGTCTGTATATATGTAGATTGCCTTCTTGGCAGCGCAGTGCTGTCTGTATACATGTAGATTGCCTTCTTGGCGGCTCATTGCTGTCTGTATACATGTAGATGATTGCCTTCTTGGCGACACATTGGCTGTCTGTATACATGTAGATTTCCTTCTTGGCAGGACTGTGCTGTCTGTATATATGTAGATTGCCTTCTTGGCAGCAATGTGCTGTCTGTATACATGTAGATTGCCTTCTTGGTGGCACTGTGCTGTCTGTATACATGTAGATTGCCTTCTTGGCGGCACATTGCTGTCTGTATACATGTAGATTGCCTTCTTGGCAGCACTGTGCTGTCTGTATACATGTAGATTGTCTTCTTGGCAGCAATGTGCTGTCTGTATACATGTAGATTGCCTTCTTGGTGGCTAATTGCTGTCTGTATACATGTAGATTGCCTTCTTGGCAGTAATGTGCTGTCTGTATACAATGTAGATTGCCTTCTAGGGAGCACAGTGCTGTCTGTATACATGTAGATTGCCTTCTTGGCAGCACAGTGCTGTCTGTATACATGTAGATTGCCTTCTTGGCAGCACTGTGCTGTCTGTATACATGTAGATCGCTTCTTGGCAGCACTGTGCTGTCTGTATACATGTAGATTGTCTATAATCCAAGACGGAGTTATATTCTCGGTAGGACAAAGTGATCTAAATATAGGGGTCATATGATGTAGGCAGTTTTACGGGCATGCGGAAGGTACTTTAGAACTATCTCACGTGACCGTTTCAGAAACATTATTTTGAGGCGTTTAAGCCTCTCATTACTACCATTGCCCATTTCTTAATACAAAATTAACCGCCTTTAGGCTGCTATGTGAATCCGCATTCAAGTAGTTCCAGAAACTGTCAACATTCCCCATACTGCTACATATGTTACTCCAAATTTTTTAACTGATTTAAGCCAACCAGCAACATTTGTTTATTCTAAGATCAAAATTTATTGTGAAACTGTTCGTTAAATCGATATTTTTGCAAAAAAAGCACTACATCGGCCGATACCGAACTTGTTTCATAATACGAAAATGACGTGTTCATCAAATGTCCCGGTTGTAAAGCTATTTTTATAAACTTCAGACTACGGTCAAGTGATTGTTTTATCAATGAATCGTATACGGTCTGCAAAGTACTGTTATGCAATCATATGGTGTCGCTGTATTAGCTAGCCGCTTTCTATAGACTGTCTCACGCTGTGAGGGAAGTGATTACAAGACGGTACTGTAGAATCTGATAAATAGGCGTGTAGTATTATTTTAAAGCAACGTTTGATATACGCATTCAATACACGTACTACATATAAATTAATATGCACCTTTTAACGATTATTTAGATACCCAACATGCCTATATAGTCACATATGCCTATTTTGACATTCAAGACAAGATCGGCAGTAAGAAAACGAACATTAAACGTGTAAAGTCGGTTTAAGCTTTAGTAGCAGCAACCAGATCGCCTCCCATCAGTACTCTCAGTACTTTGATTATACTTGTAGTCGTGTCACGGTGTGATAAGGTGCTCATGTATAAAAACGTTGGTAAAAAGCATACCCAGTGCAGTAATCCAGTTACCGCACTTTTTCAGTGCAATACTGTACTCTGAAGTATACACGTAACATTGATACAATTATAAACATTATCAGAGTTCACGAGGATAAAGAGTTGAAGCAGCCAGTGCATGTATATATGAGCTCTGCTGTGGGATTTCCAACCTGAGGTCAAACTTTCAACTCTTTACATTTTGATAGAATTGTGTAGTTAAATGTTTAAGATTTCCAAAAAGCTATACCTTTTTAAAATGGTCCAACTTAGTGGCATGCTATGATATGATGAAAACTAGACATGACAATTGAAATGACGCTACTGACGTCGCGTAAATACAATAATTATGATGACGTCATTTAATTAGCACAGGTCCTCTTGTAAGTGCCACATTTACATAAAGGGAAACACAATACACAGAAAACAACTTTTTTTGATCATGTACTGTTATGGATGTCTTGTTTAATTCTGAAATCAAGTTCCATAGTGTGCGGTATTTATTTGATGGAGTAAAAATTACAAAATAATCATCAGATTCCCAAAATTCATACTTTTCGTTTATATTTGTAATATTTAAGCCCAAAAACACTCTCATTTAGCGCAATATTCTGGCAATTTATTTTTGATGCATTAAAGTACATGGCACTAAGTACCTATCACAGTGATTATTTATCAAATTAAATTATTAATAACTTAGTATTCAACCGATTCCAAAAACTCACGGTTTTGTTTATATTTTTAAAGGTTTTGTCCAAAAATATCGCATTTTGCACACTAACATGAAAAACGATGTTTGACATCTTAAACTACAAGTAACAACCTACCTATCACAATATATTATTATAAAATAAACATATTAATGACTTAGTGATCTATAGATTCCAAAAATTCATGCTATGCTTTTATATTTTGTTAGGTTTTACCCCCAAAAAAAGTCGACTTTAACTAGCAAGTATTGACCTAGATTTTTAGTATGTTACAAGACACACATTATGTGACATGATTCTTGAAAAATACTTGTTTTGCCTTTTTCCCCCAAACAATATCTGCTCTGTACTTAATGTGATTTTCCCCAATTGTGTTATTTTTTGAAGAGGTTGGAAATCGCACAGCGGAGCTCATATATACTTTACCTCCTGTGTTTTGGCGACATATCCAGCTATCCCTCTGTCAAGTGGAAACCGGATTTGACTTTTCTTTGTAAAAACTGGCGTGCCGTCTTCCGATTTCAGACCCTCGTCAAAATAGTCGGCAAACAGTTCACCTCTACATAAAGGGAAAACAATGTTTGATTATTTTATACACGATCTGTACGTATACTGGTGGGTTGCAGTAACTTATTTACAAGCCAGTTACAGTAGCAACTATTCGACCATATTATCATACTAAAAGCTTTGGAATTACAAAGCATGTACATAATACTCAGTGTGTGTAAGTACAAACAATTGTAGATATTTTATGGGTATATGCAAGGTTAAATCTGTGACCTGACACAGGCTTTGTTCTTTTTTTCAAATTCTTTAAATAAACCTTTTTTTTTCATATGTTGTGCTCAATATATAATTTAAACTTTGACAGGATATAAGTAAAATATGTTTCAAAGAAAACTTATAAAAAATCTTAGCTGAATTCTAATATTATAGGTGTTGTAAGTATGTATTGAACACTACATGTGAAAAATAAAAAGTTACAAAAAAACCTATTCGATCATATTTAATCTATCTATGTAATGTTTGTGTCCTAATTGAAAAATAATATCGGGATAAATGATGTTTAATTCGACTGAAATCTAAACCCGACCCTGTATAATATTGTAGTCGCGACAATATAACATGAATAGACGGAGTTATTATATATAATATGGTACAGTTACCTATCTTTGTCGACCAGGAACAAGGCACACCTATCAGCTGATACCAGATCCTTGGTAAACATCATAATGTTGGTCACTAATAGATCTATGTTGTCCATATCATCAAACATCACCTTAGTCGTCTCTAACAGGAAGTTATTTAACGCGTCTTGTATCCTTAGTAACTGCAAAAACGTTGTCATGGTAACAGTTTAACGATGAATGATTAGTGTGTAACTATGTAGATTGCTCGTATTGTAATTTTCTAACAATCGTACACTACTAATTCTGCTGATTTGATAATGAAACATATTGAACTCGACTACTCTATCGCTTGGCTATCGAGGCGAACGATCATGTTAGAACGCATTTAATGCTATACATGTACATAAAGACATGACAACAATGAATTCATCTTGTCAGTCATATAATAAAAAAAACTTGACCGACAATTTCATCGCTTTATTTGCTACCATGATTACAGAACGATTGTATGTATCCAAATAACTGAATTAGAATATTAAACAAACTAAACACAAACTAATCGAAATTGAAAACCAGTTTGAAAATATTCATAATACCGGTACATTTAAATGAGGATTGTTCCGGATCACGGATATGATAGTATTATGTACGAGTATATACAAACATAGTAGTTCTAACTGGTCATATATTATTTCACTATTTGTAACCATTGCTGCACGTATTGTTTAATTCATGAATGGAGTTTTAGACAATTATTTAGTAGTATTTATTTTAAAGTATTCAACAAACGGAATATTCGGTAAATGAACGATGGAGAAGTAGAGCCAAACGAGTATGCATTCTTACTTTGTTTAACTTCATCTTCTGAACGCACGCATTCACCCAGCTGATGATGGTGATTGTAAGTTCAAAGTCAAGGTCGGAGAATTTTTCTTTATCCCAACCTCGTATGAATTCTATGACAGCATAACAACGTCCATTTTCCAATATAATGGGTATAGCAATCACGTGGTGGGCGGCTTCGTCACCAAGGGCAACGCCTGAAGATAAGTGTACACATACTTATGATGTTGTACATGTATAACTAACGCTCGAATAATTAGAATGGACGTTTTTTAATATAACATACATAATTAAAACAGCAGGAATCACGACTAGCTACATAAGTGGAAAACAAATACCATATCCCCCGAGTTTGATTCCCCGGTCCACCATTAACTCTGCTATCAACATGTAAATGAATCAATGATGCACCTACAGCAGGCATATATATGTCTTTGGTATCATGAACTACCCACCCTGACATTCTAAACAAAATACATATATGTAAGAACATTTCTGGTGCAATGCCTATATTGGAAGCGCCGTAGAATCACGAATAAAAAAACTTGTTTGGGGGATATCATGATGACTTTATAAATACTCGCATATCATGTCGACGAAAGAAATCAGAAGTAAGGTGGTAGCAGAACAATACCATACCGATCTAATTGAAAATAATGGACAGGGGTCTAAATTTAATGGTGTTGTAACACTCAGCAGTGTTAAGAGAGTTGGATTCAAGATATGTACTAAACTATTACACATCCCTACGCGATTTCACTGTTCAGTAAATTTTACAATTAGCTAATGAAATGTACAATGTCGTAGATCTACATACCTTTTGGGAATCTTGAATCTTGCGGCAAATCGCATACATTGATTGACCGTTTCTCTGCCGCCACATGCGCAGACACCGTCATTCGAAGGCCCTTGGGTCCAACTACTTTCATGGAATCAGCGGAATCATATACAGACAGTTCAGCGCCATTCGCTGACAATACATACATATTGAAATTATCTGAGTTTATCGTGTACCCCACCACATGACAGACATTGTAAATCTGCGCACATATTTCCTTGTCTTTTGTACATGCCATGATAGTGTTTGTGAGTTTATCCACACCAGTGATTGAGTTTGCACTAATCACTGTCGACATCTGTTCCTTCAGCAATGCTGCATCAGTCCGCGGTTGCAATGAACGCTTCTTTTCCAAAACATTCTCCAAGAAGCCGACACTGACAGTTTCATTCAGCAGAAACTCCTCCAATATTGCTGGGTATCTGGCCAAATATTCTTTCACTTGATAACCCGACAAATCGCACCCTGATTTTTTATTCCACTTACCATCCGCCCTGAATCGCGACGAAGGCGACCGTCTTCCAAAGAAGAGGTACCGTGCTGGTGTACACATTGAACTGATTAACCGATAACGCAGTTGTTTATCATTATGTTACTCCATCCGGCTCGTCGTTACTAATAACGTATCCAACGCACTGTTGTCAACGTCATGACGTAATGACGTTGCGTGTGTACAGTTTGGTGACGTCATGACGTCCGCTTCTGCCATTTACGTCAAAAACATGACTCCAACTAATCAGTACTGATGTACAAAAAGTATACTATGCTCCGTTAGGGCCCTCGCTGCATACATGCAACAAGAAACAGCAAAAACGCGAAATTACTATGGTGAAAAGTCCGAAAACGCGACACCACAATGGTAAAATGTCGAACACGCAGAAAGTAGGCTACGATGGTGAAAACACGAAACTACGGGAAGTGGGATATTTAAAACTCGATATCATTTCGTGTATTCAGCATCGTAGTTTTGTGTCATCACCATCGTCATGTCCTTGTTTCGTACTTTCACATTTTCACCATCGTATAGTAGATCTACTTACCTGTTCGCACTATTGTGCGTTCATTTTTTCACCATCGTAAGGAAAGGTGGGGACAAGACGTTTTTATGAGGTAAAGCGTCTATAGGTAAAAAAACATTGGCATGCTGATGTTAACCAGTTCGCAGGGATTGTTTTCTGTTACGCCATGATGGGATGTAGATATAACTAAGAGTTGTATTTTCAAAAGGAAAATATTTATGCACATGTTTTACAATTTTCAGTATTTCATGTAATTTGTCTGTGAATATTACTTGACCCTCTTGCATACCATGCTGTTTCACTCCGTGGCCTATTGTTATTAATATTAATATTGTTAAATCAAACGATAATGCTTTTATAATGTTATAATGCTTTATCCCGTTTTATGTTTTCAAACTTTTATTAAATACGACATGGAAGTATAGGTCTCTGGTTGGCATAGCCACACAACTTTCGTGTTTTCAACATCGTACTTTTGTGTTTAACCATCGTCCCTTCGTTGTTTTGCACTTTATAATGCTTTAAGCATCGTACTTCCGTGTGTTCACCATCGAACGTTCGTGTTTTCGCTATATATCATACTTTCGACTTTTCACAATCATGGTTTGGCCTTCCTGATGATCATGCGCGCTAGCTGGATAAATTCCTCTTATGTAGTTTTTAACGCATACATGTATCTTCAGTTGAAACCCTCAGCTAATGCACATGACGAACAGAAAGGCAAATCCAAGATGGCGAAGAGTCGAAAGTACGATATTCTATTGTCTATTATTTCTGAGAAAATAGACGCGAGTTGACATTCTTTTTTGGCCTGTCTACTTTGCAAGTAACATCCGGCTCGAGGGAAGATACAATGAATTAGGAATGCACCGATGTACACGAGACTACCTCTGGTTTACCAACCAGTTTATCTCTATTTGGATGGGAAACGTTGTAAAGCATTTTAGATATGATATCGGGCGAGATTCGAACCTAGAACATATGGATCTACTGTATGGAGCGTTACCAGTTCGACCACCGTACCAACCGTATGGATCATTAATAACGCCCTATTACAGATAAGTCGATACACATCGTAGTCAGTTGATATTAAAGAGAACTTTATACTTTGTATTATAACTTTGTATTATGTCTATAGAAAGTCGTGTTGTGTCATTGATGAAATAATGGAATTATATAATAGAATCTGAGCTCTGAGCCGTGACCTTAGGGTATCCACTTTATAAACTATATACATAAAAGTGTAGTTACGGCTCAATACTCAGTTTCGATCCATATCGTCCACGTTTCACATGACTAGATCTACAACACCAACAAATCCAATCAGGTAACCGCCAAAACCGGTCATGTCTATGGTTCCTGTTTTTCCATCATGATGCTAGACTCGGAACAGCACATCCATGTGCACTGGAAGGACAAACATTGTCCTGGACGGTTTGTACGAGTACTAGTACAGTGTTGTCTTCACGTGTTGTCTGGGTTGTCTGTGCGCTACAGTATTTCATATAGTTTGCAAGTTACAAAGACAACTCCTCAGGGAGAATAAAGGGAATACTATTATTGACAATGACCTTACATTCAAGTATACCACATTAAACCACAAACGAAATAATTTAAATTTTAATATAACTTTATTATTGATACGGTTGCAGCATGCACACGACATTACTTACACTGTAATATAGTTGTTATCTTGTATTAAACAAGTTAGGAACAACATGAATTAGCTGTGATGGACAGAAGTACTGGCGGAATGATCACTGATACTTACTGTAAGTACTGGCGGAATGATCACTGATACTTACTGTAACTGATGTATCTGGCGGAATGATCACTGATACTTACTGTAAGTACTGGCGGAATGATCACTGATACTTACTGTAAGTACTGGCGGAATGATCACTGATACTTACTGTAAGTACTGGCGGAATGATCACTGATACTTACTGTAAGTACTGGCGGAATGATCACTGATACTTACTGTAAGTACTGGTGGAATGATCACTGATACTTACTGTAAGTACTGGCGGAATGATCACTGATACTTACTGTAAGTACTGGCGGAATGATCACTGATACTTACTGTAAGTACTGGCGGAATGATCACTGATACTTACTGTTACTGATGTATATCTATTGGCACCACGTATTGTCATCAATGTTCACCATTCAGTAAAATCCAGTAACAAACTTATACAAACGTAATTTTTATCATGTTCACATGTTTCTATAATTATCTTCCTACCCAACATTAGACATGGAATACTGTAATACACAGAGAAGTCATAAAGAATTGGCGCCGCAAAGTCTCGCCACCCACTAACATATATATCTATCACAATCTATAATGCGGTTTATCATTACAAGAACAACATGATTACACAAACTACTCGTATTTACAGTTCACCGATGATAACACACGCCTTTGTTTACAAATACAAATTAAATTCATTTTCGATGTCCATTTTTGTTCAATCTTGTGAATAATCACTTTAAATTCATATACCCGTTCAATCTACGCTGATAAAAACGGCCAAAGAACCGTGCAGTATTTATATTATCCATCTTTATTTATTTATTGGCTAGTTGTCTCCGGCGAACTATACTATTTACTTGTCAGAATGAACTCATGCGTGAAAGTTTATCTGTATTATTCAACGCATCAAAACATTTATACTATCGAGCGTTATTGTTTTATTCAGTCCGTCATTGTCTATGTGAGTATTCTTCATACATACATCCTATGTCTATTTTGCAGACAACGTGTACACATACAAAACACTAGGGCTCCCTCCAACAATCAGCCTATAGTTTTTATGGTCATATACAGCACAAAATGTACGTAATCTTCCATCTTTATTATCAACTAGGTTTCCTATTTGTTTTCCATCTTTATCTGACTGGACAATCACGCCTGAACCACCACTTCCTGTCAGACAAATATCACCAGGTAATAGACACAACGACCATGCATCACTAACTCCTGACAACGCGAGTTTCTTTTTCAATGTTCCAGCCTTGTTTAAAACAATCAATGAATTGCCGTCAGTGATGTAGATATCTTGTGTTGTCATACACAGAGCAATCTGTCTACATGCTGAAAACATCTGCACACTATTGGTATCGTTGTCATACGTTCTCAGTTTATTGCCAGATTTATTGTATACACTTACTTTATTGTTTTCACAAGCTAATATTTCCCCAGTAACAGCATCATACGTCATCCCGTAACCATTGACAGCAAGTGTAAATGAGGATGTAAGTTGCATTGATTGGCCTACTGAAACAAGGTGTACGACTTTGCTGGACCATATTCTCACAGCTACTTCATGCTGGTAAACTTTACAGACGGCAATCGGTTGACCCGGTAACGCTATCTCATCTTTCAAATGCAAATTTGAATTGAACCGTTTCAGTTTCTTATTTTGATGGTCAGCCACAAGAATGTTGTTTGTATCCAAAACGCAGATATCAAATATGTATGCGTCCGATTCATGACTCTGCTTTATATTGACGTTTGAATAGAAAGATGCCCGGTACTCTTTGACAGTGCAATCTACGTGATCACCGACTCTACCAAATGCTTTCACTTCAAGAAAATGTTTCTCTATCGTCTCGTCAAAGCAGAACTGGATTTCTCTCTCTTTCCAATCTTGCTTCATGGCTTGGATTAGACTCTCTCCATCCTTTGTTACAGCCTTACTGGTCTTGACGTAGATAAACAGTTCTTCATCATCTGTTTGATCTAGTTTCCAGACACATTCTGTGTTTGTGGCTATAACAAAATCTAAAGCTACTATGTCAGTGTCGATGACCGTCTTGTGTTCTTCATATATAGAACGGATTTCCTTTCTCGAGTTATTGGCCGACTCCTTAATTTTCGCGATAATCTTCTCTTCATACTTGTCCACATTTTCAATAAGTTCAAATTTCTGTTTGCCAATACTATCAATACTGTTGGTTCTTTTATCTTTCTCTTGTTTACATTGTACCAGGTTCTCAGTTAGTGCTTCTTTAAACTTATTCATATCTGCACTTGATTTGAAATCCTTTGAGGCGCTAGCGATTGGTACAGTATACCATGATCTGTAATATAAATAAAAGCAAACTATTTTCCGTGTGGACATACCGCGTGGTATGTGACGTAAGACACCACAAGAAGAAATATGCAAAATCAAAGTTTAAAAAAACGTAAGTATTTTTTGTACCGTTTTGAACAAGAATTCTCTTCGGCCCAAGCGGAGAATGAGAACTAGCCATACCACTGAATATTTTTCTACAAAAGATTCATGGTTTTTGCCCCAAACAAACTGCTTAATCATTGCTCACATACAACGTGGTATGTCCACACTGATCTTGGGTGTCCTGGTAACTTAACAGTACCATATAAGCGACAAATAGTTTATTAGTTATAGGTATAGCTAGACTTACAGAACACTTTTGTTGGCAATATAGGCTGCCTTTGTGTGTTGGGGAATAACACGATAAAACGTTTTTAAGTTCACTTCTTCATTTTCATTTTACATTCTTTTTCCGCCAAGTTCTGATCTACCCGATTAACAGTAAAAGCAAAAACATTTTCTAAGAACATGTTCTACAAGTTAATCGAGTAAAAATTGAAGGTGTAAAGATAGGCCTACTTTTCAATTGACGAAATCTATCTACTCTACCACAGGTATACAACACTTTCATGCATTTACGGCAAACTTCATTACACCACTATATGACAGACGGTTTGTGCAGAACTACAAGGCAGCTGCGCAAATACCTTTGAAGCAATCAATTTTGAGCTGGCGTACACCAAGGACGTACGATAATTGATCATCGTAGGTGCTAACATTTATGTATGAATATATTATTAGGTTCTAGACAATATATCAGCGGTTAAATTATGCTGATAGAAGGTCGAGTGAGGGTCTGGTTAAATATCCGTACCACACATTCTACTAGTAAGTTGATTTATTTTATTCTGATGTGACTTTATAATTCAGTCGAAATAATAGCAGCAGGCACAAGGAATTGGTCTGTATTTTGAGTCGACGCATATTCAGCATTTATCGATTTGACCCCCCCCCCCCAAACACACACCAACCAATACAAAAAGCACCCACCCACCTACACATTCAAAAATCTACTAGGAAAAACAAAAACCCAAACCCACCCAACCGTATAAATGCATTATGTTACCTCTGACCAATGCGTTGTTGGCGACGCTTTGTAACAAGATCTACAGCATTAACAATAGTCATGTAAGAGTGAATTTATATTTTAAGTTTTCTTTGTGAATAGTGAAACCTATATCTAACATTCTTAAGAATCCAAGTTCTTTTCTATTTCAAAAAGGAAAACATTACCTATGTTTAATCACGACACAAGCCACACAGCAAACCTCGTCATGGTCCTTGCAGTGTGTATCAATCAGCTTGCCACGATGTATTGTACATCTCATTATTTATTGAAGGCGGACAAAGAGTGACCAATGTGTACAGCTACAAAGCTCCAAATATACTAACAAACTAGATGACTGATTAAGATAAATTTAATGTTAAGTTTGGCAATGTTTGGCCACGGCTTACAAATTCGGGCTGCCGACAATACAAAGGGCTAGCCCTAACAACAACAACAACTTTAATAAATCAAGATGTTCACAATGAACAGATAGAATTAGTATTTGAGCCAACTCTGGGTAACAGGTGTTGGGCTCACCTTATTTTATTTATATATATAATAAATGGATTAAGCTGTCTGCAACCAAGTGTAACAAACAACTAATACAAAATGTGCATTTAAAACATGTTATCACAATTAATGTCAAAATGGGTTTGAGACCCCACAAAAACATGCCGTGACGAAAGTTAGATAGTCAATACTATTAACAATCTGGGTTTTAGACCCCACACAATATTTATAATTCATAAACCGTGACGAAGGATTCTACGACGAAGATCTACAACGGTCATACAAGTACCTGAAATATATCAATAAACCAGCAAAGTATATTTTTTCAATAACACCAAAGAAAATGATATATCAATAAAACATGCATGTGTGAAATTCGCCATAACACGTAGACAACAAGTTTGTGTGATACGCTGCTCAGATAGAAATGCAATCTTCATAGATTCTTTTTATCACATTACTAAAGTTAAGTAATCAGGCCAAAACAACATCAGAAATAACATATTTAAGTCACAAAGTTACGTTTTGGCGCCTAAAAGCTGGTCACGACACACATGTGTTATCACACACTGAGAACATTGTTCCATAATTGTAAGTGCAAACAAGACTGCGTTCAATAAACGCTTATGCCCCCCTGGAAGCCATGTCCATAAAAATCTGAGCAGTGGTTCTTGAGAAATAGCCCGGACAAGAATTTAGTATATAGTTATAGTGCGATCTTCCAAGGGGCATAACAGTGTGAATAATCAGCCACCCGGAAAGTGCCAATGATATGCGCATCTCCACTTGCAGGCTTTCCATCAGCATCTTTGAAAAAACTAGGAGAAAACTAGGAAAATTATTTACAAAAAACTAGGAAATTTTAGGAAGGTTGAGCCAAAAACTAGGAGTTTTCCCTACCTGATTAACGCAGTAACCGTACACATTTTATATTATTACCTAGCACTCTATATAACGAGTAATTCGTTATTTTTGACTGTTTCATGTCTTAATATTTATTTTTAGATTCAGGTATGAAACAGTTCATTGCCAGGAGGTCAACAGTTTTGACTGTTACACCCCTGGATGAACTGTTACCTGCGCACTACGATGCGCAATATAAATTCCTGCAAAAACACCCTGCTAGATATATAGCGTATTTTTAATATAACTATTGAACAATGTTTTGTCACTTTTTGCTTTATTACATGCCGATTTTATTTGTTTGATAATAAAATCACGGGGATAATGACAGTCTTGAATTTATAACAAAAAATATCCGCAATTAGTATGACAAAATGTCTTAGAAATATCCTTTTTGTTTGTTGTATAAGTAGAACTTTACTGTAGTTATATAGAGTACATGTATTAGGTAATTAAACAGTTATTTCATGTCTGTTTTGGGTAATCAGTCAAAACTATTGTCCCTCGGTATCTGGGAAGACATTTTGAACTGTTGCCCTCGGCCTATCGGCCTCGTGCAACAGTTCAAAAGTCTTCCTCGATACCTCGGGACAATAGTTTTGACTGTTAACCAAACATACATGAAATAAGTGTATACTACAGACTGTTAAGCTGTCAATAGTACAGTCATCATAGAGCATAGTCCAACCTTCAGTTATCACCTGAGAAGGCTAGACTCTGCACCAGTTAGTGACACCATATCACACAAAGAATACCAAATACTGTCAGCTTAACACCCCATAGCCATAACCAGGATTTTTTATTTGAAATAAAACTTATTGTGCGAGCGAAGCGATCCAGAAACTGCAACACAAACCTTTTCTCTACTTGATACTATTCAGCATGGACTATAGATATCATTTGTTTCTGTATTCACTGGTTCTTCACTTGATACTATTTATCATGCTTGTTTATCTAAACATAATGATATTCACTAGTTATTTTGCGAGTGAAGCGGGCTTAAAAATAATTGACATGCACCCTGAAGGTCTTATTCTGAAAGAAAATCTCCAAACCAGTTTCATCTTCTCCATAAATTGCCAAATTTATGAAAAACTAGGAATACTAGGAGGTTTTAGACAAAACAAGGAAAAACTAGGAGGGCATTCAAAAAACTAGGAAAAAGTAGGAAAACTAGGAAAAACTATGAACGCTGGAAAGCCTGCACTTGGTAGTGAAGCTATCCATGAAGTAATTAGTTTTGTTAAAATCTGAGCAGTCGTTCTTGAGAAATAGCCTGGACAAGAATTTAGTAGTGCGATCTTCCAAGGGGCATAACTGTGTGAATAATCAGCGAACCGGAAAGTGCCTAAGATATGCGCATCTCCACTTTGTAGTGAAGCTATCTATGAAGTTTTGTTAAAATCTGAGCAGAGGTTCTTGAGAAATAGCCCAGACAAGAATTATGATAGTTCTCATGATATAACGTGATTATACGCTATTCTGGGACACCCCACGTACAATAGTTTTGTACCGAGCCCTCGAACTTGTGTGCAAGTTCAGTAAAAATCATTAATAAAACTGCAAATTACCAATGATAGCTGTTCTTTCTGCAGCAGGGATTCTTGGTTGAACATTTGTTCATGGAGCAGAGCACAAGTTGCCATACGTAAACAGCATCCAAAAATGTCATGATGGCGTTTTTCAGTCTCACCTGGTGGCAGTGCTGTATCTATTAAAGCTTGAACGATGTGCTGCAAGAACCGGAGGAAATAATTAGAAAAAATGTACAAGCATATATCATAACAATAGCTGGCATTGTATTTGTAAGGGACATATGCCCCGAAGTGTGATGTTGATAGTATAAGCAAGTACTGATGCAAAATGAAACCACTAATTAGTAAAATTCCTATTTGTCATGCACAAAACACTTTTCTAGGAGTAGGATAAAGAATTAAAAGTTGACAAACATTCAAATGGGTCAAGTCTTAGTTAAACTTAAATTGCAGCTGCTATTTTCAAAAGCTGAATCTGTATCTATCAAATTTTCCTGCAGAATTATGCCACAGTACCATTCAAAATACAGGTATGTTATCAACATTATCCTTGTCTGTAAATATAGTGGTTAACGCTCTCAACTACCAATCCAGAGGTCCATGGTTCCAATCTTGATCAGGGCCACTGGAGTCTGGATATTTCAGAACACTTTTCAGTGTTTCCCACCCAACTAGAGATGGAAACCCGAGGTGTATCGGTGCTATTCACTATATCTACATTATTGGCAGGTGTTACCCTAGCTTGGTCCGAATAGACTCCTTGGTTCTTTAACGTGCCCGGTGTATAGTACCGATACATGCAAGACTACCTCTTGGTTTCCAACCAGTACATCTTCAGTTGGGTGGGAAACACTGATAAGTGTTTTAGAAATGACCAAGTGCCCCAGCCGAGATTCGACCCTGTGACAGGCCTAGACACAAACTATTTTGGCCAATGGTCCGACAGTGCAGAAACGCCCAATTTGTAAATAGGACAGTTACTGGTCCTCCAGAATTTTCACTGGTCTCAGACCAGTGTTAGTGTCGGGCCCTGTGGTACAGACACTTGGGGTCTGGTCCACGCCCCCTCCCGCTATGCGCATGGATTTTTTTTATAGTTCTAATATATCCAGACTGTATTCACACAAACATGAGTTGGGATGTATGTGATATTAATACAAAAATCTACGAAATTCCTTTTAATGCTGCTTAAAAAAACACAAAGATAAATATGTTTTGCTGAACTTTCTCGCACACCAACCTAGAAAAAACGATTGTGTAAAACTTGTTTTGCAACTTTCCCATATATTTCTGGTATCCTTCGGTCAATAACAAGTTAATCTTTACGATGACTTTACTGACAATACTCGATTGATCAGCACTCTTGTTTACAAAATATCAGGAAAGTTTGCAATTGTCAACTCATTTTCCGCCGCGCACATAATATTTCGACAATTTGAACAGTGGTTCCCAGCCTGATACATAAGAACCGTGTCGCACTTTGAATGTTGGACCCAAACGAGGTATTCCGAATGGTTTATTTACATATCTGGTTCCAACGTTCAACGCACGACGACATACTTTCGTATTGATCAGGCGGGAAACCATTGTCGAAAGATTATGTGCGAGGCATGTTTTCAGTTGAAAATTGCCAACTTTCTCGCATATTGTGGAGGCAGGGGTGGATTTCGGTTTCTGTCACTATCATCATCGCGAAGAGTAATGTGTACTTGACCATTATATAGGCAGGAAATTTGCAGTCAGTTAAACACAAACAAATTATAAGTCCCGAATACGTTTAATAATGTTAATGTGATTGATGTATGGGTCTGGGTATACAATATTGACGATAAAAATATATCCTGATGCGTACCTGGGGGTCGGGGTCCAGACCCCAAGTGTCTGTGCCTTGTGGGACCTCTTGATCAGTAGTCAAGTGCGTTACCACTCGACCACTGTGCCACCCACAGTAGCAATTGTCGTCAATATTAGTATAGCACACTAACAACTGAGCTAACATGTATGGTATCTAACTTAACATGAAACCCGTCGAGTAGATAATTAGTCTGGACGTGTGATCGCGAGGTGGCTGGTTCGATTCTCGGACGAGACACTTGGCTAAATAGTTTTATAGAATCTCTACATTAAACACAGTTACCATACAACATATATCGAGTTAGCACAAAGATATACAATAAGCATCAAAATATTCTGCCAGTCTGATCTACTGCTCTCGCGGCATTGTGATTGCAATTTTGAATTGAATTTGAAAACACAAACTTGACAAAGAGTCAAGTCTCCACTTCTAAAGCAATCTAAATTTTATTCAAGCATATTCCTTGCAATAATAAAGTGTATATTCTAGACTACAAAAACAAATTCATCTAACACGAAATTACCTCATAAAGCAACTATTTCTGTGTATAATTTCACCAGAATCTTCCGTCGTTCTCAATTTTCGAATATTGAGCTAAAGCGCGAAAGGGGAAGTAACTCCGCAAGAACTCTTGAAGAAGTTGATAAAGGCCGAATTCCGGACGGAATGCACGCGCGATTAAAGATATTTGTCAGAGTCGAACATATTTTCATAGAGCGGTCCTGATTCAAACTCCATGGTCCCCTGGTGAAATCAGTGTCCGAATAGCACACATAATGGCCCCGTCTGGATCCTCGCATGTTAGTGTAAAAAATTAAGGCGCATTTCTTTTTTATTTAAGAGGAAATCTTTTAAGTTTACACCTTGCATTAAATTTATTATAGCACAAATAATTGGCATTTTTTCCTTCACTTTATTTTATTATTCGCTATGACAATCTACAAGATAATAAATCTTCTCATTATAAGGCATCCGAATGATTTTATCAGAAAGCCAGGTTTAATAGTTTAAAGGTTTTCGAATCACGTATAGATTCCAAACGATATTCACTTTCGTGATTTAAACAATTAATGACAGGTATTCATGTGTAATGGGGGACCATAATTCATATAATAATACGTGCATAAACTGCGAAGTCTAGTTTCGGTATTTATTAAAAGTCTAACGTCGTTACCATGCATGCAGTGAAATATTAAATAAACTAATTTTAGTATTTAAAAAAATATTTGGTATCAATTAAAAACTAAAAGGGGTAGATCTACTCCCCCTACAATATATGAAAATGAATTACACTATGTCATCAATCTTAATATGAAGACAAGACAAAGCCCTGCAATCACTCTATCAACTATGTTCATAAAATGTGTCCATATTGTGATCAAGCTATCACCAAAAATATATTGTTCAATGTATGTTTTATTAAAATAGCAGATGTCATATTAACAATTTCAAGGTAAATGGCTGTGCAAAGTTATATATGTATTATTTTACATATAGCATAATACAATGCTCATAACAAATATATACAAAATTAATAATTATATATTTTATGCTCTGGTCATAATTCACTGACCTGGTATATTGTGCATAATTAATATGAACAAATCGTGCGTGAAAACAAAAGAGTGTCAGTAGAGTACCAGATTTGGTTCTGAACAAGACCCCTAACTGTGAAACTGTCTGGAACGCGTGTCACATGGGTCATAAATCGCCGAGATATGTAGCCCTAGGCAATAAATTAAACTGGTGAGATTATAGTGTACAGTATGTTATAATTGGATTGGTTTACATTATACCGTCTGCAATTATCGATTGTTAATTGGGGATTAATTAATTCAAAATTGATAACGCTATAATACAATAATAACAACGTACTGTGTGATATAGTTTATTATTTTCATTTGACAAATAGACTGATAAAAAAAACTTGCAAATATTAATTATAAGGTACACTAGTAGTTTATAGATAACTACTTTCTCTTGTGTCCTTATATATAGCATGAACTAATGTATTAATTGGTTTATAGATAACTACTTTCTCTTGTGTCCTTATATTGATTGCCATTTTTTTGTAATGTAAATGGTTACGCATGTTTAATTAACATGCGTGCTAGACATTTTTTATGTCGATTTACCAAATAAATGTATGTACGGGTGTATGTATGTACACGAAGTTGTCAAGTATATTTTGTATCTTTATAACCAACCGGGTATATTCCGGAGTTGTTAAATTGGTCCGGATGAACATGTGACAAGGTTCTTGCGTTGAATATATCAATTTCTTCGAGCAAACCATGTAAATTCCCGATTCTTTAAATTTGTGTTTGTATTACACGTCGAACGTATTAGTAATATACCACCGCTTATGAAAAACGTACGACCGGGTTTATACATGTATAAAGCATTAATTGTGCCAGCTATTAGATTATGCTGATAACAGGTAAGATGGTCTAGTCAATACATGTACATGTATATCCGCAGTAAGATGCGGAAATTCCGGAAAATGGGTTTTATCCTATAACGTCTCGAAATGAACGTTCGGTATTTTTTCACAGGGATATAAGTTTACAGCAATGACTTAAAATAAACTGTCATTTAAGATTTTGTTCCAAACATATTTACATACATAAACAACAACAGTTACTGAAATACCAAACAAAAGATGTACAAAACATAGTATGCGTTGTAATTCGAAGCAATGAATAAGTGTAGATCTAATATCTTCGGTTCAGTGATCCAGTCAACATTTCAAAAGAAAAGACCAACTTCTTCCAGAAGTTGGTTTTAAGTGAGTCTTTTGCATGTGAAGCTCACAAAGCGCAATCTTATCTAAAAAGTAAAAGACCAACTTAAAACCAACTTTAACCCACTTCTGAGAATATCATTATTTAAAAGACGCACTTTAGCCAACTTATTTTCTTTAAAGACCCACTTTAACCAACTTCATTTATTAAAAGACCAACAAAAACACACTTCAGATATTAAAAGACGCACTTTAACCCACTTATTTGATCAAAAGACCCACTTCAAGATACAAAAAAACCACTTTTGCCAACAAAAAACACACTTATTTGTTAAAAACCCAGGAAAAACTCGCTTTTAGCATACTTTTGTCAAAAAACGCAGGAAAAACCCACTAATCAGTTGGTTTTAAGTGGGTTTTTGGTATAAGTGTGTTTTTCTTCGGGAAGGGAATGAACACATGTACTCTATCAGTTAATAAGGGTGCAGAGGTTGGGTATTAAAGAAATGAAAGACCAGTCTCTCATTTTTATTTTAAGAAAGGAAAGCGGTGCGCATGTAACTTACGCAATGTGAAAATCACTAAAGGTTAAAACCCTTAAATGTTTAGGTTCAAGACAATAAATGTTTGGCCGCCTAAAAATAAAATCACCTATCCTGAAGTGATAGCTGCCATTATTTATTGAAGGCGGACAAAGAGTGACCAATGTGTACAGCTACAAAGCTCCAAATATACTAACAAACTAGATGACTGATTAAGATAAATTTAATGTTAAGTTTGGCAATGTTTGGCCACGGCTTACAAATTCGGGCTGCCGACAATACAAAGGGCTAGCCCTAACAACAACAACAACTTTAATAAATCAAGATGTTCACAATGAACAGATAGAATTAGTATTTGAGCCAACTCTGGGTAACAGGTGTTGGACTCACCTTATTTTATTTATATATATAATAAATGGATTAAGCTGTCTGCCATATGGACCCTACACAACGGTCCAGGTACGCCATGGACCGGTGTGCAGGGACCACCGCCACGAATGGTGGGGCCAGCGAAATACGCCGTGCAACAAAGCCAAACATTGCCGAGTGCCGTGAGCAAAATATCAACGGCTTATTTCTATACAATAGTTCAATTCAATTCGATCCAATCCAATTCAGTTCAACTAAACTCAATTCCATTTAATGCAACTCAGTTCAATACACTCAAATCCAATCAATTCAATCCAATCCAACTCAATTCAGTTCAACTTAACTCAATTCCATTCAATTCAACTCATTTCAATACACTCAAATCCAATCAATTCCATTCAATCCAACTCATTTCAATACACTCAAATCCAATCAATTCAATCCAACTCAACTCAATCAAATTCATTAGCATATAATCAGTCATCGTTGTACTTAAACATGGGTAGCCGAGAGCAAAACAACAACGGCTTGATTATTAAATAATTAATGCATTCTATATAGCAACAGTCCAGTTTGTAATTCGTTTGACTTTCTATGGCTTAGTAGCTGTACACTATACCACCCTCAAGGTTGCACCAAAAATTCATTGCTGCTTAATGCAAAACAGCAGCCGCTTATATGCTGCAAAATATAGTCATATTCATAGTTTACTTGATATTTGCTTGGCAAAGTAAATTGACAGACAGGTGGTTTTACAATACCACAAGACAGGACCGTGTACAAAACTTAACCACTTGCATCTTGTATTTGTTCTGATAAATCGTTAAATGTATGCCATTACTGCGAAACAACCTTTTGTCAAGAGAGCGCAGATCAACATATAAATAATATGGGCCCCAACGGGTCAACAAATTTTCGTACCAGCACATGATAATAAGTTAAAAAAAAAAATTCTACTTCCCCTTGCTTCTAATGACACACTGGATAGCCAATTACCTTAAAGGGAGCTAATATCAGCACAATGCTATCCATACAATATCCAAGTTTTTGCCAGTATGGAAGACCTTTTTGGTAGCCACTTAATTAACAGGACACAGCAACCTTGATCTTTGCAAGCCTACAGCAAATGCAACTGACAAAGGATGGTTATGAAAGCATAGTAGATGTTACATTACAGCACAAGTTGAAGTTCTATAAAAACTAACCCTTGTAGATATACCACAAAACTGTGTACTAAACTAATCCAATTGATCTACTGTATCAAATTGTAAAGGCAAGCCTTAAATTGAATCTACCAGCAAACCATGAACTAATAGCCAGAAATAGATGCCAACTTGTCACTTCTTATAAATTAGTCAATGGCGTTGTACAACCAACACATAATGGACTGTGTGGAACCATGTTCAAGGTCCTAAATGATGGAACTTGCAAGCAATATGATAGTAGTGGCAATAGTAACAGAACATGGTTCATACAAAATTCTCACACCAAAATTCAAGGACTATTCAAGGTAGAATATGCATTTTCAAGGTGTTTTTCCAAACATTCACCATGGTTAAAAAGTTCGAAAATGTAATAATTCACTGCCACTTCATACTCTATTTCTAGTCATACCCGAACGAGCTCAATTATCAAATAACAGTGACATTAAAGGTGCTTTTCAATTTTTTTTTTTTTTTTACACAGATAATAAATGTGCCATCTAACAACACTAATAAGCTTTTTAGGATATTTAAGGCTGTTGCCCTAAATTCAAGAATGTTCAGTTAAATTCAAGTACCATTTTGGCATTTTTTCAAGGTGGCACTAAATTCAAGTACTTTTCAATGTTGAAACCACATTCAAGGCCTGTATGAACCTTGCAGAAAAGCATTCTTAACAGTTTATAATATTAATATAACATATAATTATGTACTGTTCATATGCACAGGTGGTTTAACTAACAACATGACTTTAAAGAAGATATTTTATCGAGACAACAATAAACGAAGAATAACAAAATGTCTCATGACATGTGGTAACAAGCCATTACTTGGCAACTGCTATGAACTAACAAATTGTTCTAGATGCATAATTTGGTAAAATGTAAGGGACATAGATAATGAAGTAAATGCATATAACTCCGCCATGACTACTGGATTGCACAAGTCTATACCATTCATCTATTGATCCTGGCAATTATCACATAACCCTAAACTAACAAATGTCTCCTACCTGGATCATTTACTACCTCAAGTGGCAAATGTCCCTACCAGATTAATATCACCTTACTCACCACTTTTGCTTAGCATGTGCATAATAATAGCTTAATGAACATCACATGGGCTTTAGACCGGATACATTCCCTATTCTAATAACCTTACTATTTACAAGTTGAAGATAATGTGTAATCACACCAATGCCAAAATAAAAATTGTATCAGTAACTTAGTGAGTAACTCCTTTTCACCCAGCAATAGGAAAACTGGTTTGCCTCTCATACCCTTGTGGTGATAGCTATGTCAGGAAAAAAGGTGCTGAGTTGCAAGAACTTGTTTTACACTCAACCTAGAATTACTAGTATTACACCCCATACCACAAACAGTTCTATGTACACACTACCCTGATACACGGGGGACTAAAGCATGCATTTATAACTAGAAATTACACTAAATAATCTAAATCTTTAACAAACCCTCTTTTTATAAAAATTACCACTACAATATCCATAGCTAGGCAACTTAAAATAGGTTGAAAGATTGCAACTTGACCCATTACCACAGTCAGACAAAGCACACTAATTAATTTCAAATTCAAGTATGTGAACTTCGCTTGAACTAACTATATTTGCGATGAAGTTGCTGTATATTATAATCACTACCTAATATTAAGCACTGAAAATACATCTGTCCCATACCAACATGAGTATGTGTGATTTCACCACAAAAACATCTTCAATTGATTTAATAAAAACAATCTTTAATTTGGTTCAAACCCAGTGCTGGTAATTATACTGACTACAAACAAGCATGTCCACAAAATTTTCTCTATACAAACTCTGATTGTACATTCTGAGTAAAACTTACATTTAATGTACTTATGTAACACTCATATCACAATTCCTTATTAAAAATTAAATATACCACCTGGTTAACGATACTGTTAATTCTACCCAATTGTCTCCTGACTGACTCAAGATACCCACAATTCCTAACATAAAAGCCATCAAACAAACCATTTCCTTTGCGTTGTGATTAGTACACATTCATGACATTCCTACAAAAAATAATAGTAGATGATATTCACAGTACTCGACTTATAAAGACTGAATTACAGTTTCTACCATTAACACATTCGGTAACACTGCCGAAATTGTTGATATATCCAATCAGACAAGACCCCTGGTAACTATATGTGCAAGCTTAACAGTAACTAAACGGTTAGAAACTGATTCACTTAATGCAATGAAATTTATATCAAAATTGATGGCATTAATTTTTGGAATTACCATCGTAAACATCACAATATAAATTAAACTAACTTGAATGGAGGAAATTTTGTCGGTTAAATATCCCTGCTGTTTATGCACGATTCATAAAATGTCGCAACAGCCCTTCAATGCGGTACGTGCATATTTTTATCAAATTTATCAATCTTAAATTAAGGTGACAAGTTTTCAATATAAAATTGAATAGTTATTTTCTAAATCCAAAACCATGTTACAAGGATGCATTCCACTAACTCAAAATCACACTTATACTTTTGTTCCGCAAGTGGAACCATTCGGTAATTGGCAAACTGGCTCTATGTATGTCATTTAACTAGCCATACTTTTGTTCCGCAAGTGGAACCATTCGGTAATTGGCAAACTGGCTCTATGTATGTCATTTACCTAGCCATACTTTTGTTCCGCAAGTGGAACCATTCGGTAATTGGCAAACTGGCTCTATGTATGTCATTTAACTAGCCATATGATTCCATATATTGATATAACCTAAGCATCACTTATACACATGGAAATGTGTAGATACAGCCCCAGTTAACGTGCACAAGCCAAGGGCTCAATTTCAGTCAACAATTCAGGATAGACAATATAATTATATACAAACTGAATCCAATGGGAAAAAGAAATAAAAATTATACGCCATATCCTTCAATTTAATAGATTCTATCCTCCATGATGATCATTGATGCCATATCTCTGCATTCCGTGTTTCCATCACAATCCACAATAAAGCCTCCGTTCAGTATGCACCAATCTAAAGTCTTGGCCAAATTGTGAAAGAAGAAAAATATAAATATAGCCATAAAAGTAATTATCTTAACAATAATAAATACATATTTAATAAGTTATTTCTCTTCATGCATACTGGAATAAAACTTGACACACATTAGCCTGATTAGGTGGGCTGCATGAAGGTAATGATATGATTATATCTCTAACACAGCCCCGTTGATATATCGCCAACTTTTCCAAAAGTTCACTGGTGGCAATGCTCGGATAAAAACACTCTGTCTGAATAACTCGCACCTACACCTGGCTGCAGGCACTACATCCACCAGGCGCTCTTCGATTGTTCATGGCAGAACTTATTCAATATATATAAATCCCCAAGTAGGCTACGCCTTAGTTCATATTATCCAAACATCATTCACTTGATTTGAATCAGTATAGCCTTCGAAGGCCTAGATGCGTTTACCTTAAAGTTCAAGCTTGGACGGTCTGTTAATACCAAGTCGGAATCAAATAGCACAAGGGCCTTCTCTGGTCAGCAATCTACAGTGATGTTTAAGATCTGCCACCAGGTTAACCAATAACCATACATAATTTATCATGGGGAACAACTCTGTACATCAAGCTACGAGTGACGTCATAAATCAGAAAATGACGTCATCCCATATCAATGCAATTTCAGGGGCGTAGTTGGTGGTTGTGTTTGGGGTCCTCAACATTGTAAAAATGTGCGACTTTAATGTCATTTTGGCCAAATTTATCATTTTACTTTCCTTATAAATTAATGTACGCACACGTGTACGTCCGCATCGCTGGCTACGCCACTGAATTATGTAATAAAATGACAATTCAGCGTGTCATATTCTTTAGAATGTTCAGATCTACCGTACTAAACAATAGCTATCTGCATATAAACACAACTACATGTCAATCATGATAATCTAAACAGACAGACAAAAACCTTGACCATGAATGATGCAATCGAATTCGTCTGTTCCATCTCGATTGTTGAAATCATCTAAAATCAGATATAAAATAAAACCATCCAGACCTCAACCTGACACATCAGTTGTCACCAAACCTTCATCTAGCAGCATCCACAATTAATACCACAATTTACAGTAACAAGCAGGATTCAGATCACATTAAAGAAATGAAAGACCAGTCTCTCATTTTTATTTTAAGAAAGGAAAGCGGTGCGCATGTAACTTACGCAATGTGAAAATCACTAAAGGTTAAAACCCTTAAATGTTTAGGTTCAAGACAATAAATGTTTGGCCGCCTCAAAATAAAATCACCTATCCTGAAGTGATAGCTGCCAGTATGTGACCAGACTCGCTTGGAACATCGCTTGCAGTATCCTTATCCACATAGGTCGAGTCCGAATAATCAACGACATTCACTTGGTGTGTCTTTAAAGACGGCATTTTATTGTGATATTTCACACACTTTGTACAGAAGTACATCTCACATTCTACACAATAATGTCTAGCAACAGTATTCCTTCCATCATCCAAACACGATGAACAACATGAATAGTTCGTTTCTCCTCTCGTCGCCATTTTGAGGGTGTTTTATTTAACAAACAATTTTCTCTTATTGCAACATTTTGATAATGCACTCACTATGTGTTAGCAGTAACACTGGTTTAAATTTTCTGAAAATGAATAACCTAAATACGTACAACCAAGTTAAATATAGATTTGGATAGGTTCAAGATATCATTATACAAAATGTTGTATGAATATAAAGTGAACCAGGCGTGGATACAGTAATTGAAGTTCTGCAACTGGGGGGACCGGGGTCTTGGTACCCTCATGGGCGTAGGAGCGTCTTCAACATGGGGGGGGGGGGGCAAACATTTGGTGGGGGCGAAATTTATTTTTGAGATATGGGGGTCACATTCAGTGTTAATAGCTTATGGTTAAGGTTTGTGTATATGATTACTAATGTAAGGTATATCTACTGTTGATTCAAAGTTATCTGTCACAACCGCGTAAACAAACATTCAACGCGATCGATTATTATAGGTGTGTCAGGACTATATATATATATATTCTTTATTTTCGTCTCATTTAAGTACATATACAGGTATAAAACTTTACACATTATAAAACAGTTCAAATGTACATAACCATTCATCATTGAATTATAAGAGACATAAAGGCTCATTATAAAAAGCACCATAATAACAACATTATCACATTAATATGACTTTAAGCATTAATTACATAGATAAAACTAAGAGACTGTTGTTAATGCATTGTTTCACAGGGGAATGACTCATTAAAAAATTTTGGTCTATATACTATAATTATAGTATATAGACCAAATTTTTTTTCAATGAGTCATTCCCCTGTGCATTGTTTTAAAGGGTTGTTAGGAATTCATTTAAATAAGACATTGAATTTTGTAAATAAAGCACTAATGCGCAAATTAAAAAAACATCTTAAAATACAAATTATCACCCCGGTCAGTCCTAGCACAGGAA
Organism: Spisula solida; assembly: GCA_947247005.1. Classification (NCBI taxonomy): domain Eukaryota; kingdom Metazoa; phylum Mollusca; class Bivalvia; order Venerida; family Mactridae; genus Spisula; species Spisula solida. The sequence continues at coordinate 33,469,071 of OX365950.1, read as the reverse complement.
CTTGCATTTATAATTTTTTTTCACTAGGCCTACTTTATACTAAAATATAGACAGGAGTGCAATGCGATTGTATCCCACGAACTATTCTAATACAAATATTTTCTCTATACCAACTTGACTGTTAAAACATATGATCTAGGCAGTTAAAGGGGCTAATAACAATACAGAATACATTCGCACCTCAACCGATCGGTACCGATAATCGTCTAATATCGGCTTTTAAAGCCAATATTTGTGGAGTTTTGATTTGGCGTCGACTCCATTGAGCGTCCGCTAGTACAATTAAATGATCAAAACTTTAACTTCCCTATAGCCGAGTGGTTAACAGCTTTTGTTTTGTCAGTCTTATTTTGAATATGTAAACAATTTACTGCGAGTTCAAATCCCAACAATGCCTAGATTTTTTAAATTTTGCTTAAACTATGTATATTATTGCTTTTGCTAATTATTACTTTAGTGATTTAAAAAAATTGCATTCTGAACACTTATAACAAAACTGGTTGCATAGTTAATTCAAATTGTTCTGTCACATACCAATCACTTTTTCAATAGTTATACCACATTTAAGGTGATTGCACACTCTTCAGTTGAGCGGAAGTTTGAAATCGGTGTAAATAAGACGCATTGAAAGCGTCTGACTACCATGATGAAATAGTACGCAAATCTTAAAATTGATGTGTCAGCATATTCTCATGTCTTAAAATCGCGAATTTACTGTATAGTAATTGCTATATGATACTATAATAAACTTGCAGAAAAAACTATATCTGAAATTTTATGTGCCAACTATTATAAATGTTTGAAACACCAACACTCGCGAATTCTAGCTACAACGTATGTGAAACGTATTATAATGCGCCTTCACAAGATTTTATATTTGTTTAGCAGGCATCCCGACCACTTAAGAGGAAGGTTCTTTTGCAATTATTTCGTAGGAATATAGACTAGCTAATGCAAAAGAGCATATAGCTAAAACTGGGCTCATCTTTAAATATACACTTTTTTCAAAAACAAATTATTGCAAAAACTGGATACAACGTATCCAAAGCGTTGATGTATTTTGTAAACTCTACTGGTTTTCGACATTTCCGAAATCGCTTAAGTGTCAATTAAAAAAATCTAGCCGAGCAACTGCCATGAAATTTTGGATAAAACTTCTTTAATAGTTCTCTACTAGTTGCATGTACGAAAACATTATGTTGTTCAACAATTATTTTCGTATCTTTTTAAATGAAAAATGACATCTTTTAAAATATCATTTAAAATACACATAACATGCATATTCTAAAACAAACGTTATCGTGTGATTTCGCATATACGAAATTTCGTGCATGCCAAGTTTGATGTAATTAGATGTCTATTTTTTTCGGTAAAATGCAAATATCAGTTTTTAGGGGGCTTCCCCAAATTCTAAACATATCTTAAAAACTAGCCGAGCAAAACTGTTATGGGTTGGCACAATTATCATCATGGGTGTGTTCTTCATAAAAATCAGGTGTTTGATACCTCTTGTACAGAAAAAATTAAGAGTTGTGAATTACCTTAAAGGGATTTTGAAGATTTATTACATTTTGCAACTTTATTACAAAACGGGTTGCAAACATTTTTTTCAAAGTGTAATAAGCTCTCAATCCGTTTTGTAATAATTATTACATTTTGCAACTTTATTACAAAACGGGTTGTAACAATGCGCTCCGTCGTCTCAAATACAATGACTAGACTGTATGGATAGACGTTACGCTCGTGCCCCCTCTTAGTGACATATACGGGGTGATCAACAAATACGCGGAAAAGTCCTGTTATTTCTTTATTTGTCACTGTAAGTCGTTGAAACCTTATAAACATGAAGATAAATTTATTTCAAATTGATTCATCGCTGACCATCAATATTAACCAAAGTCAGAACGAATGCGGTTTCCAATGGCAACGTCACTCGACGTCATGCGGCCCAAATTTTCATATTTTTCAACGTTGCACGTAGCAAACGATGACGTATTCGTGCGTTTGTAATATTATAATTTTCTAAAGGGTGGGTAATGAATATGCAATGATAAAATATAACATTCATTATTTCTAAAAAATGTTTTAACGTCAAAAGTCCGTTAAAGAGCTGTTTGCGTCGAAGTCTTTGGCTGAAAATGAGTGTTATATAGAAATCGGCGGTGAAAACTCGAGTTGCGAATGAAATATCATAAACTACCAATGACAATATTGCAAAATACAACACATATGTTATAGCATACACAACATGTGTCTGTTTTGCATATTCTCTCACATGTAGCCATGTGAAATCAATGCCGACTTGTGAATGGGCTATACGACGTCAATAACGTCAATTTATGTCATAAATATTAATGTTCTCCCGCAGCTAATTCTTCTAATTGACATGCAAGTTGCAAAGAAAAAACAATAATTTTCGGTTGACAGGTCTATGAAGTGTATCTGGTTGTACCGCTATTTTTTGAGAATCATTTTATGCGTTATACATTATGAATTGTGCCTCGAATGAGTATGGATAATGATGTATGTAACGACGTCGCGATGACGTTGGGCCGGTGTAGCCATAGTGACGTTACGGTTTCTATGTTTTTCCCCCAAATATTTCCTTAGGCTCAATGTTTTTATAGTTATGTATTTGTATCACTCCAATCTATTACCAGACCAATTTTCTTCAATTTTGATAAAGTAACAAACATTTTAGAGAATTTTTCCGCGTATTTGTTGATCACCCCTCGTACATCGCGTTGGCTCTGAAAGTATGAAGCAAACAGCAGCAAAACACGTCAAATATGAAAACAATTCAGGCATGAAACAGGGTGGGTGGGACGGCAATTATTGATGTTACTCGTCCTACAAAAATGTGTAGAAGAATAGACACACATATTGGTGTGTTTATATAGGAGAGATTACCGTATTCATATGCAAAATGCCCACCGGCAATCTTTTGGATAAATGAACAATGAAAACCTGCCATTCACCAATAGCTAGCTGGTAGTATAAATGCCTTTGTATACAAACATGACCTCTCCTATAAGCTCTGGTATTTGCTGGTTACCGTCATCCGACTAGATACTTAATGCAAAACCTTACTAAACCGGGAACGATCTTAAACATATACCCTACCTGTTTTCGACTTTCATTTTTAGCTAAATTAATATAATTATTTGATATTAAAATAATTCTTCAATATTTTCGTAAAACTTAGATTTTGTTCACACACTTAGAAAACTAGCGTTTCTTAGACACGGAATTAAATACGAGTACTTTATCAGCTTTATCTGCAGTCGATGCGACGGCGTAGAAAATCCAGGTTTTTGACAGGTTTTTACAGCCTATTACTATTCCTTGTGTGACATATAACATCAGGTATTAGACGGGTTTATACAGCCTATTGTTATTCCTTGTGTGACATATAACATCAGGTAATAGACGGGTTTATACAGCCTATTACTATTCCTTGTGTGACATATAACATCAGGTATTAGACGGGTTTATACAGCCTATTACTATTCCTTGTGTGACATATAATATCAGGTATTAGACAGGTTTATACAGCCTATTACTATTCCTTGTGTGACATATAATATCAGGTATTAGACGGGTTTATACAGCCTATTACTATTCCTTGTGTGACATATAATATCAGGTATTAGACGGGTTTATACAGCCTATTGTTATTCCTTGTGTGACATATAATATCAGGTATTAGACAGGTTTATACAGCCTATTACTATTCCTTGTGTGACATATAATACAAGTCGAATAGTTTCCTGCGGCTGATAACTTAGTTGTAGTGTTTATGATGTGTTTTTTTGCCGGTTGGATGCAATTCGAATTTATTCCGGTGTAAGATTAAATTTATGTTTCTGTCAAAATAATTCGAATACGTGTAATATCGGAAAATACCGATAAATCTAACAACAAACGCCATGATGAGATATAAATCGTATTCAGTTTAAACAAACAAATATCCTCCAATAATTTGGTTGTGTTAAATGTATGTGCCGAACGAATGAACAAATTCAAAATAATTAGAAAAATGTTGATCATGTTTCAATACCATGCTTCTGTTAATCTAGCGATGTGTTCTCTACGGGATGTAGTCCATTGTCCACTATATTTATTATTGACCGAGATGATAATGCAGCTGCAGACTCCTGCTGTTTAGATTCGTGGTCTCGCGTTCACAGTGAAATTTCGGAATAGTTCTGATTTCTTTGGTAAATAAACTATTGTAATGCGATAAAGACCGATGTTATCCGCATGGAATAACGGAATAGTCTGGTTCACGACATTCTTACAAAATGCTTCTTTTTTGGATATATTTTTTTGAAATCGTGAACCATCCAGAACATGTCACGTGCCCCTCCATGGTCATTTTACTTTTGGCAATCCAATATAACCTCAAGCCGCAGGTTAATCAGGTATTAGACGGGTTTATACAGCCTATAACTATTCCTTGTGTGACATATAGTATCAGGTATTAGACAGGTTTATACAGCCTATTACTATTCCTTGTGTGACATATAATATCAGGTATTAGACGGGTCTATACAGCCTATTACTATTCCTTGTGTGACATATAACATCAGGTATTAGACGGGTTTATACAGCCTATTGCTATTCCATGGTGACATATAATATCAGGTATTAGACAGGTTTATACAGCCTATTGCTATTCCTTGTGTGACATATAATTTCAGGTATTAGACAAACACATGTGTTAGATGTTTTGTGAATACGGGTCCTGGCTTTCAGTAAGCTTTCAGTAAGCGCTTCTTTGAACTTAGTCATAACCTGACTGGATTTGAACTGAAGGGCGACCATAGCAATGGATACAGTAAAACATATTAAACAGTTTTGGTTAACTATGATTAATCGTCCTATAGTTTGATGTATTTTTAATGACACAGTAAGTCACTTTGAAATAGCAACCTGGCCATAAAAACGGAAGTTATGGCTCCTAAAGAATGTTGATTTGCAGAGGTAATACCACACAGCTACATTCTAGTTCATTATAATATCTCAGACCTTGTTATTAAAATTACATCTAATCAATTAGGCAACGACTTATACGTAAGATATTGTTTCAAAGCATTATACGGAAATTTATGAAATAACCAACTAACAAAGCATCGTATTTTACCATGTCATGTCATTACTAGTATTGGAATTAAATATCAAAGTATGTGATCAAATTCTATATGTATTGACAACATAAGGATGATCTCAGAAGTTATTAATTATACTAATAATTGGTAATCGTTTAGGTTATACTCAAGGGACTACCGGAGGGATTTTGGGATGATATTAACGATAATAGAAAATAAACAAGAGGCAAATTAGTCGATCCTAAGTAAAACATGACGTATATTAGTGTACAATTGATACATCCTCAGGTACAGCTGATGTTAAATGACAGTGAAAATTGTTTTTAGATAAATATTAATTTTACCAAGTACGCTTGAGATGGAAGTTGAAATTTGAATTATAAATAGAATAGAAGGATTTAAAAGGGCCAAAGAGAGAACTGCTATCATCGCACGAGAAGAATAGTTTTGTAGTATTCACTAAGCAAACAAGTTCGTTATAATGAAGATGTTACTGATAGTTTTCTTCAGTGTCTCGTGTTTATTAAATGTTTCACGTGGTATCAACATCAACATAACTGTAAAAGTTGGTGTCATTTTGATCGAGAGTATTTCGGAACCGTTCGATCTCCCCCGCGTGGGACCGGCTTTATCTATCGCATTCGAAAAAATACAAGAAGATTTTGGAATAACTTTCGATCCGGTTTTTCGAAATTATTCAGGACGCTGTCCATGGGAAGCGCCTTTAGGAATTTTGTCGGAACTATATTATTACGATAACATTGAGGCGTTAATCGGCCCTGCTTGTTCACAAGGTGTGGAGTCAACCGCGAGATTGGCACAGTATCTCAAATTACCGATGGTGTCCGGGCTCGGCGATTTAGCCCTAAGAACTGAGCCCACAGACATGTTTAAGACGTTGACTAAACTTTCATACAATATACGGAAAATATCATGTAAGTAGAGTCAAAGTAATCGTACTTTAAGGAATAATTGTAATAAACAAAAGTTATGAAACTACCAAGTAACAAATAGATTACCATCATTTTGATCACATTATCATGTCATGCTTTTATGCTTCTTTCATTTTCTTCAATAATACCATTTTGGTGATAGGTGCCTTGAGGAGTAAACTTGATACCTTGTACAGCTGGTTTTATAAACTACAAAGTTTAACGTGTATATTAATAATATTTACGTATACATTTTACAAATTGTATAATATTGTTTGAACGACAATCCGAAAATATGAATTGATTATCCTGTATAAACAACAAGACACATTTGCGAAGTTTACCTTAATAACTGTTAAACAAACCTTTGTAGACAACTAGAAATAGAACTACTATGCAAACATATTATAACAATTAGTCAGTCAAGTATTTATTACATATATTACTTGGTCGCTATTTTTTTCAGTCAATATTTGTAATGATGTCTTTTATTTTCGATTTTATCAGATTCTTTGTCAGCTATAATGTCCAAGTACCTCTGGAGGCACACCGCCATCTTGTATGACGTCAGCTATATTTTATGGAGGATAATCGGAGAAAATCTGGCCATTGACTTCCGGCAAATCGAAACCCTTGAAAGACCGTACGACATTCCATTTAGTCTTAATCAAGTTAAAAACGAAACAACGACCATTGATTGCTTGACTGAAGCTACACGTCGAGCTAGGGGTAAGTTACTGTTTATTTCAAAGAGTTTGTTATACAAGGGGCATACAATATATAATGAGAACTATCAATTGTCTCTAAAACCCATCAAGATAATTAAACGAAATTTCGCATGATAAATATTTAAGTCGTTTTCGTTTTGTTCAGAAAATAAAAGGACCTTAACGTCAATGCTGTGGAAGGGAAAAACGTTCTATCCATACTTTTAGCTATAGATGAGACGTAGATACGTTAATACCAGCCGGAAATGTGACGACAGTAACCTAGGGACTCGACTTCCTTATTTACATTGGAATAAATAGGCAGTATAGAGTGTATGAGCGCAGTTGCCTAGCAACGCGTATAGAAGGTCTGTCGAAATTACAGAAGTTGGTCATTGATCACATAGAAGGTAACTTTGAATGATTATGTTAATGTTTGATAGATCAATATTGTCTGTAAGGATTTATGTGTTAATTCGCATTATATATTAAATGATTCTAGTATATTTCACTTAACGCTGTATTTGATTTAACTCTTATTGTCATAGTCGCACTTGTAACAGAAGGCGAATACAAGTACAGCACTACCTCCTCACCAAAGCATTACCCATTCAGAAACAAAAACTATTGAGCGTCGCTGAGACGTTCTTCCTATAGAGAAGTTAATTAGAAGTAAATCATATGTAGATCTACATGACATTTGTGTACAGTTATAATTTGCTTATGAGAGGAGCGCTTTGAAAATGCTCAACTGCATAATAAATCAAACACGTAAAGACATGTGTTGAAACTGTATTCGTGAAACTGTATTTTGGTATGTAAATTCAATGCTCAAAATTCATTTTGAGATTGAGGCATGATGCGATTCGAATGTTGGATTGTTCACAACGATGTCCACACAATCACAAACTTTATTGGTATTAACAGACATTTGTTCTCCTCGTATCTTTTCATCACTTGCTTGACATGTGAGCGGAATGGGACATGGTAGTGAACTATAAAGACTGATCCGTTTAACTGTCTGCCCGATGTAACTACGAGTATTATACGTTCTTCGCCATTGGCATACAAATCACGACGCTTAAATCATTTCAGTGACAAACTACAATGAATTTTGAAATAAGCTTGTAGTGCAAATTGTTATGTAATTGTTTATTTTCCCGATTTTTCTACAATTCCAATACATACAAATGAAGACACAAGAACTATTTTGACTAAACGAATGTACAATTAATTAAATGTATTGGTATATAACTGTTAAGAACCCGGTTAGGCAAACGAGCGCTAATAACAATAAAGAATATGCGGATGTTCGTTTCAGTGTTTTTATTCCGCTTCCTTCAAAACAAATGTTTGAGAAATACATAAGGTTGAGAAAAGATAGTAGAAAATTGGACAAGGAATGCAGCACTCAACTTAAACAGCCGAGCACAAAGAACATAAAAACATCACATACCCCACACATCTGAACGAGAAAATCAACTCAACCACTGAAAGTCCAAGTTTCAGCTATCAAAAAGTCGAAAGCCAAAGACCGAGCTGCCAAAAAGCTGTAAGACCCAGTTTCAGACATAAAACAGTTCAATGCATTATGTACAACGAAGCGTTTGTTTTGGTTTGCGCCCCATTGTGATAGATGCAGTATAACAGTTTTCGTTTGTACATTTTATGATGCCATCCTAAACTCAATAATAAAACATTCCCTACATTTCAGTGTTTATATTTGTGTGTGATGCTGCAACCTTCCGGGAATTTATGCACGATGCGTATAAACTTGGCTTTGCCAACGGCGAGTTTGTTTTCATAACAATTGAATTATTCCAAAGTGAATGGTTTGGACTCTACCGACAATTTCTGAGAGGTATGTAATGCATTCTATTGTTTTCAAACATAAAAATTATAACGATACATATAGACCTAGTGTTCTATGTGCTGTGTTTCAATTCATGACTCTGAGTGTATGTTTGAAATCATATTATTATGTATCAATGTACCTGACAGGCGACGATAAAGATTATGGTGTAACAAAAGCATATGAATCGGTCTTGATCGTGACATTGACACAACCGAGTAAGGATGATCTAGAATTTGTCAAGTTTTCTGACGAAGTGAAACGACGGGCTCTGATACAGTACAATTATACATTCGGTCCTGACGAAGAGGTAGGCACTTTCTGTTTTCTTGGAGAATTATCAATTAATTCCAACACTAAATATATACATTATAGGACAGTTTCTTGCTATAAAATGACATGGTTATTCTGTTCGTTCACGTCTATGCTGTAACCCTGGACACAGCGATAAAGAAAGCTGTCTTCTTAATGTCCTTTAAGTCGTAGAGCTGCTATTCTAAAGTTGTTGGTTCTGACCATAAGTGAAATACGCGCAACATAATTTTTTCCAATAAGATGCTTGAATACCAGCCTAGGTGTTCAAATGAGAGTTTGTGGAAGCGTCTATATTTTACCTAATTCAAACTTGTATTCTATTTACTACCAAGTAAACAAACGATACCAGTTATTGGCTGTCATCAGCTGTATCAATAAGCCAGTGTTCTAAATATAATATCTACACAATCTACTACGGCACTTATAGCGTGATGTCTGAAATAAATGACCTGAGGAAATTGAGTTTCAAATTAATAGTTATGCCTATATAGGGAAGTATCATTCTGAAGGTCACCAAAACCTTTGTAAACCGTAGTTTATACCGTTTGCATTAGAAGCAGATTAATTCTCGATAGACATACTCACGAATAAGCTGCAACCAATCTGAAACAAATAATTAGTAATACAAACGTACGAGGGTTGTCCCAGTATTAAAATAGTACAATTTGCTTATAACAAAAACATGATTTACTGGGACGCCCCTCAAACATGCATATGATCAATTGTCATTAGTGACTTTCGTGTAGATGCACATGTATCTGTAGGTGAATTATTTCATCACTGCATTCTACGACAGCGCCCTATATTTAGCCAATGTCTACAATATCACATACTATAGCAGCAAGGATCTCACTGATGGCATGTCCATTGCACAAACTCTATGGAACAACTCTTTTCAAGGTATGTACTACATGTATATTTGTGGTGTTTGGTTGCTGGTTGCAATAAGGGTTTTAACCGCGTTAAGTTACATGCGATGTATGACTACTTTGTCTTTTTTAATGTAAAAAGCTATTTTTGGCACAATATCATACTTAGTCTTGTATGAGTATTCCAAATAACCCACGGACTTTCATAATAGTTTTAATTGCTGATGATTCGTCAAGTTGAGCAGTTTTCAGGTTTGATTTTCATATTTTTGTCTCCCTGTTGGTTCACATTAAATGGTGACGTTTGAGAAGTTACAATGGTGTAACTGTACAATATTCCTCGAGTTAGTACTTAAGCCCAATCACTACACAATAGAATCAAAATGCGCGCTAAATATGGACATTCAGTTAACCACAGCTTGTTTGGTAAAGAAATACAATTTGTATACACAGGTATAACAGGGCCAGTGGCGATAGATGAACTTGGAGAAAGAGTTGCTGACTTTGATCTTCTTGATATGAACTCTGTCACAGACATGGAATTCCAGGTATAGAATCTGAATACTAGAAGAATAATACTTTAAAAGGAGGCGTAATGCCAGAGTCACACCAGTTTGGCGTCAGTACGTTAGTAACCTATAGGAATCATTCATTGAGGGTGGTTGTACATTTTGTATAATTTATTAGACCTTGTTATTTGATTGCCATCAAGCAGATAAGATAGTAAATAGTAAATATGATGTTTAACGTAGCTGAAGCTCGGTCCTATGTAAAACACTGTATGTTCTATGTAATGATTTAACGCATCCAAGCTGTGCTGTTGTCAAGACGAAAGTTGCAGTTTCTATCAACGTTAACATTGTTGTACCCTTATCTAGATTGTAGGAAGATTTTTAGGGGCTACCCAGTCGTACACTGAGTTTCAAGAAATAATTTGGCCTCGTGGTTTGCCTATTGATAAGCCAAAATGTGGGTTTTCAGGGGAGAAGTGTATTTCTGAAGGTATTTATAGCACAAACAATCATTGCCATCATTTTATTCGTAAAATCATGAGAATATCCGTGTATGGTGTAAACCTAAAAACATTTTTAACACCATTTCGGACCTGAACGTTATAGCTGTAGTGTGATATGAAGTTGCAGCTCAAGAAGAAAACACAGCTTTGGAACGATGTACGTTGTTTAAATTTAACCATTCGGACTTGGTTGGTTGCATACAAATAACCGAATTACTGTATCATTTTTTGTAAAGATAATAAACGATACTACTGTGTAAGAGTACTTCCGGTTAGCCCAGTCGCTTTAATATTCGAATGCTTATTTTAAGGCAGTATGTTCGGCTATTATTCTGTGGTATTTTCCAATGTACGATGGTATAAATTCAATGTGGTACATCCAAGATGTCTTTGATTTTAATGAACGATGATTTTTGTGGATTTATTGCCAGTTTCTTCGGGATTAACTTGTTAATTAACTATAGATGTGTTTTAATGATATTGACAAATGGTGAAAAAGTACAAAGGAAAAGAAGTTTTTTTGTGTTTATAGCAAATGAAAGTGTGCAACGCTATGCAACTTTACTTTCTGTTTTAGCTGTACTCAAAATGTATAATAAATGCCTAACATTAGCACGTACATGTATATCAATATGCCTTTTTTTATTTCAGACAATTCTCGGGTGATAATACTCATATCGGTGATTGTTTGTGCATTCATAGTCCTAACTTTGATAGTGGTCCTTATCACATACAGGTATGTTACAATATAGAATATATTTGTTTAAGATCAAAAGTGATCAAATCCCAATATTCGTCATTTTGACCGAGACTACTTTAATGCAGAGCTACATTTTTCTGTTTTTGTTCGTATATTGTTCTGATTGTGCCTTTTGCGCTCATACGTCTCATGTCTGATTCGACTTCATCTTTTTGTTGACAAAAATTACAATCATGTATACAGCTACCAGCTGTTATTGTGGCGTTTATCTGCGGTCTGTGGTTGTTCGTTTTGTGTTTGTCCTGTCGTGCTTCGTAGAGTGCTACATTCCCTGTCCGATTTGTTATTATACGTATTTTAATGATATAATTTAGCTTATTATAAGTTTGAAGTCCGCATTACGACGTCGTCTGTAGAGTTTGGTCCGGAATTACTTACTTGTATGTTAGAAAATTGCATACACCTGACCATTGATCAAGACCTAATTGTTTGAGACAATATTATTTATGCGCCCTGATAGATTGTACGCCATTTTTGTTTGATACATTTATAGAAAATATATTTCAATATTCACAGTTTCTCTCTTTTACAGACGAGTACGTGTTCAACAAGAAATAGGCAGACGTCTATGGATAGTTGAACAAGATGACATTGTTAAAAAGCACGTGCGTCGCCATGAAGCTTCATCCATACTGTCTAAATCTATAATCAGTATCAGGACTAACATGTCTGTGAGTAACTGTGTAAATCTATAATCAGTATCAGGACTAACATGTCTGTGAGTAACTGTGTAAATCTATAATCAGTATCAGGACTAACATGTCTGTGAGTAATTGTGTAAATCTATAATCAGTATCAGGACTAACATGTCTGTGAGTAACTGTGTAAATCTATAATCAGTATCAGGACTAACATGTCTGTGAGTAACTGTGTAAATCTATAATCAGTATCAGGACGAACATGTCTGTGAGTAATTGTGTAAATATATAATCAGTATCAGGACTAACATGTCTGTGAGTAACTGTGTAAATCTATAATCAGTACAAGTCGAATAGTTTTCCGCGGGCAGATGATTTAGTTGTATTGTTTAGAATGTGTTTTTTTGCAGTTTGGATGCTGATCGAATTTATTCCGAATTTATATTTAAATATATATGTCCAAATAATTCAAATACATGACTTGTAATATCGGACTATTCCGATAAATCTATCATAACCAACTATAATATGTAACAGTAATTTTGAACTTTATCACAACATTACAACAAATGTGATGATGAGATATAAATCGTATTCAGTTTAAACAAACATATATCCTCTAATTATTTGGTTTTGTATTTGAAAAACTTTTATCATGTATCAATATACCATGCTTCTGTTAATCTATCAATGTGTTCTCTACGGGGTGTACTCCATTGCCCACTATATTCATCATTGACCGGGAAGGGGAAGCGCTTTGCTTGTACAGCTGCAGACACCTGCTGTTTAGATACATGGTCTCATTTGCCTAGCGCCCACAGTGATATTTCGGACAGTTCTGATTGCTTCGGTAAATAAACGATTGCAATGCGACAAAGACCGATGTTATCCGCATGGAATAATGGACTTAGTCTGGTTCACGACAATCTTACAAAATGCTTCTTTTTTTGTTTTGTTTTTTGAAATCGTAAACCATCGAGAACAGGGCACGTGCCCCTCCATGGACTTTTCACTTTGAGCATACCAATAGACCTGTGGGCTTCAGCCCGCAGATAATCAGGACTAACATGCCCGTGAGTAAATGTTTTATCAAACACTACAGTATGTGTCCGTAACTAACATATGAGGGGTGTTAAAAAAGTTCTGAAGGTTGTGAAGGCAGTAACTAATATAAAATAGAAACAATTTCGGCGTATTTATTGAACACCAATAGCATGTAAAAGTTATGTCTAGCAACCGTGCAATAAATGCGTTAGAAACATACAATTAGTCATGACCTTCATTTTTAACTATAAATCCCATTAATGCAACATGTACTTAGTGAGTCTTTGCAAGCCAGCTCGACACACTAATAGCGGTAGTTTATGGCTGTCCTTTATACTACTGCTAACGTAGATGGATTCGTTAATATTCTAGACCATAAAGTTGTTTTGGAACATGCTATGGTAGTTTGAAATGATGTTTGTTGAATCTGGTTAACTATGCGATATTATATTCCCCCTTTCTATCTCACGGTATTCTAGTTTGAAGGCGAGCAGATGTTTTGCGAGGTGGCTGTTTGTCGTGGTCAGACCATTGCTGTCCGTAAACTTAGACAGAAGACGTTGTGTATCACTAAGACAGTGGAACTAGAATTTCATGAGGTAATATTGTATAGGTGTAAAAACGTAAATTACATCATGACTTCGGTAATTTACATTGATGTTAACTGAGGAGGTGTACCGAGGACTTATCCACGTATAGTACTTTTGTGCGGTAATATTTGACATTGTCAATATAATCTAACTATTTTAGCAACGCGTTTCAAAAAAGAACAGTCAGCGTATTTTAAATATCCAGGGGCTGTTAGGTTGTAACACGACTATGATAGTCTAATATAATTGTCACTGAAATGTCCAAGTGAGTCAGGATGCACGTGATAGCATCTTAATATATTTTTTTATCATACATTAAAGTCAAGGTAATGATATAATATGTTCAATATTGGTAAACCCTTTGTGTTTTAGTAAATATGCAATAAGGTTGTAGCCACGTTTTAATTGGCTAACAAAGTATGTAACATGCAATTTGATTGGCTAAGAACGTTTTAAGTATTTTGTAACGTGTAATTTGATTGGTAAAAAGCTATTAAGATTTAGTTTTCTATGATTTGAAAAAAGTGTATATTAAGTAAGATTTGAAATAGGAAAAAGAGAGTTATGATGTAGGTTTTAAAAAGTTAGGAAAAGTTGAGTTCCACTACGTTACGTTAAGCAACTAACTTTGTGTTTAAAAAAAGCTTATTTGTTATTGTTAAACTATTTGGCAAAACTACAAAATAAAAATAGTAAAACTGACGTTGGATTTGTCATAGCTTATTTAGTTGAGACTTTGTTATCATATTTGAAATTATACTGGAAAAACGCACTGGACTTACTACGTTAGCAGAGCTAAACTGACATCTCACACAACGCACGGACCAACGGGTTGTTACATACGAGCTTATTCCCAAAACAGACAACAGACAATACTGTTGTTTAAACAACAAGACAGATTTCACGATCAACAACACACGGAACAAACTTGATCAAATTTCCCACATACTGTAATCAACACTCTTTTTCTACGGCATTACTTCTTAAATGTATTTTAATTGTCTAGTACCTTTGTTACCAAATGACAACCACACTAAGTTGAATAACTGTTTCTCATACTATCCTCTGAACGTTTTATTTTCGTTGGAGCGATCATTTTGCAAATATCTTTAATTCCACCACCGATGCTAAGCGGGTTACTGCCCCAACGTCATAAAACATGTATGTTCATTTCAGATGACCAAGTTGTCTCACTCAAATCTGGCAAAGTTTGTAGGTGCTTGCATTCAACCTGGTAGTTTGAAGTTACTGGTGGAGTACTGTCCACGAGGCAGCCTTCAGGTATCGTATGCTGTATATGATTATAACATTTTTATTATGTTTATTATGCCCCCACTAAATAGTTTGGGAACATATAGGTTTTGTCCTTGTTTAAGCTGGTTTTCAGACATATGTACAATTAATTGTTAACCATCATATTCCACTAAATATTACAGATAGTTTCCGTTACACAAAAACTTAGATACAACTGTAATCAACGTGTTATTTCTAGCAGAAACAATGGACCAAAGATGCTGCATGCAGGGGGATAGAGTAAGAAATTTAATTACTAGTACATATGTCTTGCCTATTTGACCTATACCATTCTTTTTATATATTTTTTTCTTTTATAACAGGATATTCTTCATAATGATAATATTGAGCTTGATTGGAATTTCCGGTATTCTTTGATCCATGATATCATTAAGGTAAGACTAATGTACTTGTTCTTTCTACAGTAGAAATTGCATTCACCATAGGACAAATACATCATATCTTAATCAAAATACTGTGGGTGATATTCATCCAAACTGTCATTTATTCTTTAGAAAGCTGTCAGTTAAAATCATGGAAGATAACGAAACAGTTTTAGACCTGCTAGTTTTTGGGAGGCGATTAAGCCTCTCATTACTACCATTACCCATTTCTTAATACAAAATTAACCGCCTTTAGGCTGCTATGTGAATCCGCATTCAAGTAGTTCCAGAAACTGTCAACATTCCCAATACTGCTACATATGTTTCTCCAAATTTTTTAACTGATGTAAGCCAATCAGCAACATTTGTTTATTCTAAGATCAAAAATTATTGTGAAACTGTTCGTTAAATCGATATTCGTTTGAATCGTATACGGTCTGCAAAGTACTGTTATGCAATCATATGGTGTCGCTGTACTAGCTAGCCGCTTTGGACTGTCTCCCGCTGTGTAAGGAAGTGATTACAAGACGGTACTGTAGAATCTGATAAATAGGCGCGTAGTATTATTTTAAAGCCACTTTTAATAACGCATTCAATACACGTATTACATATAAATTAATATGCACCTTTTAACAATTATTTAGATACCCAACATGCCTATATAGTCACATATGCCTATTTTGACATTCAAGACAAGATCGGCAGTAAGAAAACGAACATTAAACGTGTAAAGTCGGTTTAAGCTTTAGTAGCAGCAACCAGATCGCCTCCCACCAGTACTCTCAGTGCTTTGATTTTAAATCATTGTTATACTCAGATTGTATTCAATTATGAAAACCGAATTCATATCAATGTATTCATTTTGTAAAAAAGCATGTTTGTAAAGTCAGAGCCGGTGTACGAAAATCTGCAGTTTTATTCGCGTATATACAATGTGAAAGTACATCTTAATACAAGAACGATGACAATCATTAGTTCTGTTTAATTCCGTGTAACTATGTGCTGTTCATGAATACCACTAAACTCTCGGACAGGGAGGCAGCACTCAACTGAAACAGCCGAGCAGAGCACAGAAAACATAACAGGCCTCTTGATTTGTGTAGGCCCCATTTTACATCTACCCAATTTCAGGGAATGCTGTACTTGCATGGAAGCCCAATCCTTGTCCATGGTCGATTGACCAGTACGAACTGTGTGATAGACTCACGCTTTATGCTTAAACTGACCGACTATGGTCTACATTCGATGTTTGCCAAGGAAAGAGAGGAAGAGAAGCGGTCTAGTTATGAGTTGATCTGCAAAAGTAAGACATTAACGATAGTATGCAACTATCTGCAACAAAAAAATAAGAAGACCCCCACGAAAAAATGTCTGCAAACCTTAATAAGTGATAGAGTAATGCATTACAGAATTGATTTGTAAGAAATTGTGCTTGGTCATGAATGAAACAAGACATTAAACAGCGTTATTTGTACCGTGTGTAAGTCTTTCGACATTTTACAATATTGGTGGGGTGTTGTGTAGTTACATTGATACCGGTACTAGTTATTTGTGCAGCCGTTGTGATGGCCGAATGGCTTATAATTCGTACTTCGATGACTACGATGGGTGTGAAAATCCTAAAATAGTTCATTAGTCATTTTATAATCTGCAAAAGAGTAAATCTCTATACATAAAAACGAGTTCATTAGTAACGATTTTGGAGATCACAAAGTAGTTTTTGTCTTTAAAAAAATTATTTTGTATACTAGAGCAGAACGAGCAATGTTTGTTTGTACTTACGCTTATATTTTACAGAATTATTGTGGACAGCACCCGAACATCTCCGAACTCTGGAAACAACTTCCGTGGTGGAGCATTCTCAAACAGGCGATGTTTACTCATTCGGTATAATCCTTCAAGAAATCGTCACTCGAGAGGATCCTTTTGAAACCAATAATTTAGGATACACTGGTTAGTTGTTTCCAATGTTAGCTATTCTCGTATATACACAACGCCCCATACAAGACAGCCCTCTTCGTAACTAACCTCCATGGATATAGTATATTTGACATAAACAAGCGCCTAGTATTCTGACATAAACAAGCGCCTACTATTCTGACATAAACAAGCGCCTACTTTTCTGACATAAACAAGCGCCTACTATTCTGACATTAACAAGCGCCTACTATTCTGACATAAACAAGCGCCTACTATTCTGACATAAACAAGCGCCTACTATTCTGACATAAACAAGAGCCTAGTATTCTGACATAAACAAGCGCCTAGTATTCGTAGTTTTGTTTTGATTCGAATATCCAGATTTATTTCAGTTTAGCGGCGTGGAAAAGTTGTTCATAATTACACTGTACTGCCATTAAAGGTTTTTGGATGTAGAATAATTATAATCTATTCGTTGCTCAATGTAAACCTATGAATATTCATGAACAAATTTATCGTAAGCATAAGTAATTGTACGTCTTTGTCCGAGCAATAGTTCGTCCGTTTGATTAGTTAAAGTCAAAAGATAAAAGTAACTGCGGTAACATTATCATATATATGAGTCAATTTCAAAATTCGTAGGTTTTTAGCACCCACAATTTCATAAATATTTTTGGTCAAATATAATGGTTTTAATTGAACAATGTTATTGACCAAACTCTTCTTCGAATTTTATGTATAGGTTCCATACTTAATTTTAATTAAGGCAATACATTTATTTTTTTAACTTCAAACTTAAAATCGCTTAAGTAAATTGTCTGTGGTGTAACGATCAGAAAATTGAACAAAACATTCCTTAAACAAATTCAGCTGACTTTCAAGTCCATTGAAAAACGAATGAGTCACTAGAAATTGTATAGCAATACAACGAGCCAATGTAAAATCAGAACTTTTTCTATTCCTTTGTATTGTATATATTATTACAAGCAAAACATTTTTGTTTACTTATTTTCTTTCATATGTGTAGCATTTCCTGCAGGTTATCTTTAAGATAATCTATTTTAAAGACTGTTTTCATTTCAATTGCATCCCAAAACCTGATTTACACTTTTACACTACAGACAGGTATGTTACACCACAGTCAGGTATGTTACACCATAGACAAATACATTAATGTGCTTAATCGATTAACTTTAGGTATAAACTGAACATAAAAGGTATTGCAGGCGAGTGTGTTGTGCCAACAAATATCTCTATGCAAACACAAAAAGAATGCCATAGGTTAACTCAGGTCGCTTTCATTAAAGAAATTGTCCATGGTGTAACAGTTATATTACACTTAGTAGTTTTCTTATGAACAATAAGGACATTATTATGTTTTTGGCAACACATATCTGCTTTAAAAATATGTGTCAATGAAATGCAATCATTAGCAATGAAAAATGTCAATATACTTCTGAACTTCATAGTACATGTACTGTTTATGTCTGTGGTGTAACAAATTTAAATTGTTACACCACAGGCAGTTACACCACATACATTTTTTAGATGCTACCATAAGCAAATACACATCATTTGTAGTAATTTGATAATGACAATACAATACTCATTTATACATATATCTTAAACAAAAAGTAGAACTATTCTGCAAAATATGCTTGCATATGCATAATAAACAGCGTTACAACACAGACAAAGAAAAAAGTACGACCAGGGATACAAATATTGAATTGTCAATAGCTTTCCAATTATAAATTCAATTAAAAAACATTCATCGCTCTTTTGTGAAAGATGAGGAACTCTTCGAAATAAAAGAAGTGATTTGGTATTTAAGGGATCATAGTATAAAATTAGGTACCTAATTGACTTCGTTACACCAAAGACACAAAACCATGGGACATGGATAAAACTTATTTTTTACAATATTCATTATATGGTTTGTTTACTATACATGTATATTTTCTGTGTATTATTAAATCTTCACCATCAAAATGAACATATAAGTTGAGTTGGTCTCATAACATATGACAAAATAAAATACTTTTAATAAAAGCATGGCACTGTGTCATTCATTTGTTCTCAGTTGTAGGCAGTAAAAACCCAAATTTAAAAATTCACTCATGAATCATTTAGTTTAGCTGTGTTACTATAAATACAGTATATATAGCTCCACATAATACATGTTTTAATATAATTTATCAAATCTATGTGCAAGTTATTGAATAAGGACAAAGTTTCAAAGTTTATTCAAAATAAATTCCACATAAATTAATAAAAGATTGTTTAGGTCAAAAATGACACATGAACAAACAACATTAATCATATCAATGTAATAGTTCAATGTGAAAAATAACTATATATTCCTGAATTATGGTTACATATCTATAATTGTTGTACGTTTTTAAATAAAGAAACATTTTCAAATAGTCATGAAATAAGAAAACCTGCGAATTTTGAAATTGACTCTTATACGATTGAATAGTATTCTCATTGTTTCAGAGGTTATTAAGGTGCTAATTGAACAGAGAGAAGACGTCGTACGTCCTGTGGTCAGTAAGAACGATTGTTCCCAGGGACTTCATAATTTGATGAAACAATGTTGGTGTGAGAGTATAACTGATAGGCCCAGTTTTACAGCGGTGGATCATAGCTTTAAGCATATACGGGCGTATGTACTAAAATATGTTCAGTCCACCTGAATGCACTTGTAGACATATCTACTTCCACTCAATTAGAAAGTAATTCTTAGCAGTGTTCATTGGGTCACCGACTCCCAAGTTCTCGTATATGCTATGTTTAATAAACATGGCTGTCAGGGATCGGTCTAGTTTTTCTTACCATTATAGGGAATATTCACGCAAGCTACTAGTTGTCGGTCCTTCATTGTTCTCTCGTTATTGACTACTTGTTAACACATTTTAAATAAGATATGATGTGTACATATGTACTATTTCTGATCTCAGTTTTGCTTATCTTAACATATTGCTAATGACTGAATGTTCTTATAATTATATTCCCTCAAAGAATATCTGTTCTGTACTCGATGTGGTTTTCTTAAATAGCGTTATTTTTGAAGAGGTTGGAAATCGCACAGCGGGGTTCATATAATAATTATTATTTTGAACATGTTGAAATTGTTACCTTATTTTCAGTGGTAAATCGTCAAATATAATGGACAACCTTTTACAGCGTATGTCACAGTATGCGGACAATCTGGAGAGTTTGGCTGCTGAAAGAACCAGTCAATACTTAGAAGAGAAGCAGAGAGCTGAGCAATTGTTGCACAGACTTCTACCAAAGTAATATCCACTACATATTTATAGTTAAATAGTTGTACATGTAGTATATCGTTTTGTTATCGCACAAACATACACACGCTGTGTCAAACTGTCGCACTTGAAGCAAAAGAACATTATGTTTTGAATGATATATTGTAAGCTTTCAGACTAGCTTCATAAAAAACCAAATACATGTACACAATGATTGTATAACTACAAAGTAGTAAACATGTAATAATGGTTGACAGTAATTTATTAATATTCCCAAATGACTTCTTCAAGAATGATAAACATGGTATTTATCTGTTTATGTAATAATGATTGACAATACTTTATTAATATTCCCAAATGACGTCTACAACAATGATAAACATGGTATATATCTGTGTATGTAATAATGATTGACAATAATTTATTAATATTCCCAAATGACATATACAAGAATAATAAACGCGTTATATATATGTGTATGTATTGTAGATCTGTGGCTTGTCAGTAAGAGAAAGGACAGGTGGTAACTCTGGAATTGTTCGAGTGTCTCTCTGTTTACTTCAGTGATATTGTTGATTATATGTATATGTAGTGTAGATATGTGGCTTGTCAGTTAGGGAAAGGACAGATGGTGACTCTGGAATTGTTCGAGTGTGTCTCTGTTTACTTCAGTGATAGTGTTGATTATATGTGTATGTAGTGTAGATATGTGGCTTGTCAGTTAGGGAAAGGACAGATGGTGACTCTGGAATTGTTCGAGTGTGTCTCTGTTTACTTTAGTGATAGTGTTGATTATATGTGTATGTATTGTAGATATGTGGCTTGTCAGTTAGGGAAAGGACAGATGGTGACTCTGGAATTGTTCGAGTGTGTCTCTGTTTACTTCAGTGATATTGTTGATTTTATGTGTATGTATTGTAGATCTGTGGCTTGTCAGTTAGGGAAAGGACATATGGTGACTCCGGAATTGTTCGAGTGTGTCTCTGTTTACTTCAGTGATATTGTTGGCTTTACAACCCTAGCGGCAAGCAGCTCTCCTATAGAGGTAATGTGATCAATTGTTTGAGTGGATATAAACTTGTAAATATACGAGCAAATCCAAATTTACTATGATAAAGTTTGTTGTTGTAGTTCCGATTTTTTAATAAGTACCTAATAAAATATTATACAATTCTCTAAATACAAATATTTATTTCAAATGCATGTATTTTTGTTAAACATTTTCGCTATAATATATTTATAGTAAATCCCATGTTTCGAACAATACAAACACATGTAACTATCATTCATTATAGCCGAAATATAATTCAACAGGTTGTCGACTTTCTGAATGATCTGTTTATCAAATTTGATGAAGCCATTGCGAAGTTTGATGTCTATAAGGTATATTCACATATAATAATATTTAGTCCTTGCAGTATAAACTTAATATATTATCATATACACGGAGTTGAATATTATAATATTATGTTACACATGACATATTCCGTCATTGTATGAGTACGTGTGTCCGTCCCACATTCCTGCCCGCGCTATTTGTGAATACCATCAATTTTATTAAACATAATCGGGACATCTCGATGCCAAGGTGAACGTCTTACCTCTAGACCAACGCACACAAAGCAATCAAATTAAGAGACGTTCTATTCGTTCTACTATATGGTATATAATCATGTGACTTGTGTTATCGGAAATTTGATGCTTGCTGTTTTGACATTTTAATTCCGATTCCTAATATCGTTCTCTTGTGTTCGACGACAATGTATAGTGAGGACCAAAAAAGACCATTGAAATCACATGTATATGTATTCTTTATTAGATACACAGTATTGATCGACTATGCCCAAATATTATGTTTAGGTGGAAACCATTGGTGACGCATATATGGTGGTTTCCGGACTACCGGAGAGAAATGGGGACAGACATATTAAGGAAATATCTGGAATGGGTTTAATGATGATTGACATTGTATCTAAATTCATCATCCGACATAGACCAGATGATAGGTTGAAAATACGGGCCGGAATACATTCAGGTAAGAATGAACTATTACGACACTTTATTTTCGACCATGTTAACGGTATTCCACTCTTCGATTCATAATTTTTGTATAATGAATTTTGTTTCCAACAAATATTCAACCGAACGCTGAATCTGTAGATAAAGAAATTACGAATAGTGTGAAAAATCATTTACTCGTAAAATAATAATAATACAAAAATGTAATACATGTAATTATAAAAGATGTAATAAATTACGTATTTACTAAACGTATTACTACTATCGATACGTCTTTTCTAATGGTATCTATATCTAGAAGATATGAGTGCTGTAGGTCACGGGTTCGATCCCTGGCCGTGTCTTACCAAAGACGAAATAAAAATGGCACCAGAAACTCCCTTGCTAGACGCTCAGCATAAAAGGAAACTGATTTCTCTTCTGTCATATCCTCCTGGCGATGGATAACACCAGGAATGAGGTGTCGAGAGTGATTAATATAAGTTGGAAAAACTTGTTTCACAATCGACCGTAAATGAATTAGTACTTAAACTAGAAGATATGAGAGAAAAGGTCGGTGTCACCCTTTTATTATCTTAAGCGCCAAATAATGGACACACTCGTACCATTTTCATTAATTTTGTCTTCTGTATGACGCGGCACGTAGCGCACCCGGACCTTCATAACTCGAAGCAGGCGCTCTAAAATAAGGCTTTTGAAGCGGTTGTAAGTTGCTAAATTAAGACATTTATGGTTCAATCTGAATCATTTGTATATGTTACAGGACCTGTAGTAGCTGGTGTTGTTGGTAAGACTATGCCAAGGTATTGTTTGTTCGGTGACACTGTAAACACGGCGTCCAGAATGGAATCAACTTCCCTGTGTAAGTATTCATGTTAATATGCTTTCACACTATTCAATCAATCTTATGAGGAATTCATGTTGATGACAGAAACCCATTTTTATGAAAATATATTCAAGAAATAGTAAAAATCGGACAGGGAAGGCAAAACTTAGCTGAAACAGTCGTGTACAGAAAACATAAAAACAACACCGACAACAATTTCACAATGTTACTCACGTTCTTTGTATCTTGAAATTTATCAAACAACATTTCAAAAAAAATGGTAGATATGTAACACAGTTATAAAATAAAACTGCAGTTTGACACTTTAGTTATTTTAATTCCGTACACTCATACACTGTTTTCACGGGCGGCAATCACGTGACTTCGTCTAGTATTTTAAACGAATAATGGCGGATATTCAGCCTCGGTAAGTAACCTTTTTTTCTTGTTGTTATATGTCGTATATCGTCTATATCAAAACTTCACATAGCCTATCATATGCGCCTTGCCTTTTTCCGAACGTTAGAAGTTAGTTTTGCCACGTAATCTGAACATATTTGGAGAACACTCATTGAATTTGATCAAAAGTTTCAGCGCAAGGCCGGTATGTCGCACGCATTGAGTAACATTTTGTTAAATTATAGATAAATACAGTTTTCTGGGACAAAAAAGTAAAAAATTATAGCAAATGTTTGATTATATCGTGAATTAACACTGTACGGATCCTCTAAGTTTAATTTTCGGAAGTATATTTCCATTTTACGTAAGTAGTATGTACCACGAATGATTTTTGCCATAGTATGTCTCACGTACATATTTGGGTGTGTTACAGTACGACAAGAGGTGGCTCTTTTTTACACATCTTACCACCTCATATTTATGGTTAACGTGTCAAAATATTTTCAGAAACTACAGTTGAATTACAATTACTGCGTTACGTGATAAACTATGACAATAGACAAATGGTTATATTGAAGATACATAAAACGTGTGTCATTCTCGACTCGGCTATGAACTTATTTTATTTCGCCTTTAATAATAGGCTTGACGCGGTCACGGATTGAAACGTGGCCTCCCGCGCTCAGAGCGTACACTCTACTTTGCAAATTCTAGAAGTGTTTTATCAATTCACAGGCCTAAGAAATTATATCACAAAATACCGAGTTTTGAAATTCCCCATCGTCCCGTCATTACTATATATAATAGACAGGTTGGCAACGCTTTTTTCTGGCTCCTACAGGAATCTACTATTTAACGCATCAGCGGGCCGGGAAACGCTTGCAATCTGGTCTAGATGTATTTTACTACATGAAACAATCAATTTATCTACCATTTAACTTGTTATAAGTTATATTTCAGGTATTTCGTTTTTATATCGGTGGTCCAGATTCCATGACTGTCGGCCATTTGTTGACGAAATAATTCCCACTAAAATACGCATGGAACGAATGGGATGCGGCTATTTCGTAACCAGGCTGAATCGTAACCGTCCATTTCGGCTATTTCGTAATTGGTTTTAATTGTTTTGCATAACATTTTCATTACGCGTTTATTTTATCACCACTGTCTATTACACTCAAACTGAAAACAGATTATGATAAGTACTACTCCAAAATTACTTAATTTAAACACAAACAACTGACAATAAATATCATATGAATACTTATAATGGGGAAATTACATCCCTGGAATCAGTTGATTTTGAAAAGGACCTAGGTGTAACTATAGACAACCATCTGAATTTTGATAAACATATTCAACTACAAATAAATAAAGCTAACCAGATAGCTGGACTTATGAGAAGGTCATTTACTTACATGGATAATAGCATGTTTAAACTTCTATTCAAATCTCTGGTCAGACCAAATTTAGAATATGCAAGTAGTGTATGGTCTCCATATAAGAAAAAAGACATTGAAGCTATTGAAAATGTTCAAAGAAGAGCGTCTAAAATGCTACCAACTATGAAAGATTTAACATATGAAGAGAGATTGCGTAAACTGAAACTTCCAACATTGAAATACCGTAGGATGAGAGGGGATATGATTGAAACATTCAAAATATTGAAAGGAATTTATGACGACAAAGTAACTGGAGATATTTTCAAACTTAGTGACATCTCAATTACTAGAGGGAATAGCCTGAAGCTAGAAAAAGTAAGATGCAATAAGGACTTGAGACTTAATAGCTTTACAGTTAGAGTTGTAGATTTATGGAACAGTCTTCCAGAACACATCATTATTTCAAAGGACATTCATCAGTTCGAAAATAGGCTAGACAACTACTGGAAATCCCATCCTCTACGTTTTGATTTTAAGGCGGATTATAAACTATCACCGGAAGTTAAACGTATTGTGTACTATCAGAATAACGAAGAGCTGCATACAGAGCACCCATCAGTGCTGCGTGCAGAAGCTACATAAGGTAACATAAGGTAACAAAATTTCACTCCATGGTGCCCAAATAATGACTTATTTATACGGAGGCACGGATTTCATGGTTACCAGTGAACAGGATTCAGAGCACCGACCTAGACACACACAAGCTATAATTTTACGAATTTTCATAAGCATTTTGACATTGTTCTTGTTTTGTGTATGCTCTTTGAGTTGGTGCAGATAAATTTTGAACTCGCATGCGCCGATGAAACTGTAAGAAGCACGGATGTACGAGACAACAGGATACTAGCTCTTTCTTACATGGGCCTACACGCAACATAGAGTGGCTTTTTAGTTCTGGGATTTAAAAGTAACTGACGATAATAAGCTAACTAGTCGAGCATCAATAGGCTTTATACCGTTTAAAAAACATTTTCATAACCTAACAGCGTACGCTTTATTTACGCTGTTATTAATAATTGTTAAAAGAAAGTACGGCAAATGTCCCATTTTCTCAAGTTACGTCTGAGAAAAATAATCATGAGACAGTCGATATAGGATAATGATACCTCGCCCTAGTTAAAATTCGACCCCTCGCTCGGGTGAGATATCCTTATCCTACATCTCATGGTGGATTTTTGGGAGGCGTTTTAACTTGTCATAAGTTATATTTCAGGTATTTCGTTTTAAGATCGATGGTCCCGATTCCATGACTGTTATTGTTTACAACTTACAAACACGCATCGGAAATATTTTACGAATTAAACGAAAAGGAACGAAACGGAAGTATAAAAGTTAATAATATCCAATATATACCGAGATGTATTATGTAATGGTAAAAGTAAGATTTAGATAACTTACCTTTATACATTTGGAGATCCTAAAACTGGAAAATTACTATATAACTATTGAAAAAAAATAAAATGGTTACTGAACACACGGCGAATAGGCGTATTTTGAATTCAGATACAAACGTAGTTCAAAAAATGCATTAATTAGTATGCATAAAACTATGTCTATCACGAGCAGGGATTTATTATGTAATGGTAAAAATAAGTTCCGTAAGTTGAAAAATGGCCTGTATCGTGGACTAAGAGAGCGATTAGCGTGTTGATCACACCTATTTCAACGAATGGTATTTAACTTGATTTGGATATGTTAATTCCGTCGTTCCATTGAACAAAAATGAAAATCCTAAATTCATACTTTCATTTCAGTGCAATTATAATTTTTGAATCTGTTAATAATCGACATATCATTTTTGTGTCTACGAGTTCGTTGGATTTTTCAATATCGACAATTCTGTATAGGACAGCTGTGATTGGTCGACAGGTTAGTCACGATTTAACGCCTTGAAACACATCCTTATTGGGTCCATGCGACAATGTACGATTTTTAAGGTGGAAACGTGGTCCAGTGGTAAAGGCTTCTGACTTCTGAGTTGTGGGTTCGATCCCTAATCCAACCGGATCAAAAACAGAAATGCTTTTGAGTGTTTCACACTTAACATAACTATTAAGTCTTCCGAACGGGACGTTAAGCGAGGACCCGTATATGATGCTTTACATCGGCCCCTAAAAGAACCAGGGATGCTTCTTGAACTGGAGCATCTTCTGTATCATGCACTATCCCACAAAAACTAAAGTGTGTGATTAACCTCTTCTTGGGGGCCTCGCCCATATGAATTTCCGATGGCCAGGATAAATAAAAGCATATAAATAAAAATGTACGATTTAGGAATAAAACAACTAAGTACTAGTATATTAATTGAATCGTGGATTATGATATTTGAAATTAAACAAGTTATGTCATGTAATTACTCTAAATAGCTCGGTATATACATAATTTCCGATTCGTCGGTACATAGATAGAGAAAAGTTCCGTTTAGTAGATAGAAAATGTCCGATTCAAAGAGAGAAAATTTCAGATTCCCCAATAGGTTGATGGAGAACATGTCCAACTTTGGGTCCCATGGAGAGCGACCGATAATACGCTGAGATCTATATAAAGTTACAGAGTGGAGATTTAGAAAAACGATTATAAATTAATAAGCGTTGTAACTATCGACTGTACGCAAACGGGATGATTTAGTTTAATTATTCATCTTTCAAGCAGTCTTAATTTGGAAAAATAAAATAAAAGCATGTTGGTCCTTTGTAATGTTTTTATTGTCACTACCATTCATCTAGAATAAAGAAGGAATGGGAAATAGTCGTTACACTGTCAGGTCGTTTACTATTTTAATAAAAATCACATCATCCGTGTGCGAACGGCTTCGTTTATGAAAATATATTATCTGTCCAATGATGTAATTTGAAAGAATTTGCTTTAAACAGATTTTGGCCCTTTTTGATGTTTTTGTAAAAAATACTTTTTATCATTTCCATTTTTTACCGATACATATCGCATAATATCTCTCTGTAACTTATTTTATTACCCACTGTGAATTCCCAGCATATATTCGTCCTCTTCGCTCGGGTTATTTTATTGCCTACCAAAAACGTTGATCTTTTATAAAACAGCGATATATGCCTGGTTTGTTAGATTTTGATCAAAGTTCGATGATATTCATGCTGACTTGATTACATATTACAAATATTATATTTGTTGTTATGAAAGGACTTCTTATAGTACTTGCTCAGAAAATCGACTATATTCAAACAGAAACAATGACATGGCAACGCTGAACGCTTAAAACCGATGGCCGCTTAAACAATATGAATACACGGTACCAGCTGGCCGTATTCTATCACTTAGCAATATTGGATGCTTAACACGGATGGTTGTCTAAAAGAGCTAACATTTCACTTTGAAACAACACTATTTATTATTACAAAATAAGTAGTTTTAAATACTTAATTTATGCTATTCGACATGACTTAATTTGTAAAGGAATTATAGAAGAGACGGCTTGTTTCAAGTCAGACTTTTTTAAAATGTTGTACACAAATATAGTGACACCGTTATATTTCTTTGTATACACGACAGTTATTATAGTCAGCGATGGTTGATTGTGCAGCATTGCCTGCTTCGCACCAAGCACTTTGATCATAACAATCGAATAACATTCTGTACTTATTACTCAAATCAACAAAGGATCAAAATCACAGGTTATTCAGGGCAAATGTGTTGAATACGGGATTTAGACGATGACAATACTACGGTGTGATTGGCTATTTGCGGCTGATCGCGGTCTAGGGCATTTTATTTAATGCTAACTAATGAGATATGGAGTTCTATCAGTGAAATAAAACCTATATCAGTCACTGATTATCACCTACCATGTGACTGATATAAGCTCCGCCCCCTCACAGAGACTACTTTACTTTTACCAAAAACCCAACACTAAACTGTCCGTAACTTTTTTATTACTGAACGGAAACATGTCATGTGCGGGTTCATATATAAGGCATGGTTATCGTATATATAATTATGTATTCTTTATTTCGGTCTCATCGTCGCCTTAATTCCAGAGGGTCGTAAGCAGGTTTTTTCTACTTTTGAGATACAAGGGTTTAAAGATTTGAAAGACATAACATTTTTCCTACTCGACGGATTTTTCTGATTTTTGTTGTGTAGTTCCAGAATATGTGTATCTGTTTATTGGTAAATTTTCATAAAAATCTTATATTTCAATTTTATTTTATTTAATAAAAATAAATACTAAATGACATACGTCTTTTATGATTTCAGGATCATAACTGTCCAATTCTATAATGGCACATCGACTTACGACCTTTTAGCACAAATATATTATGATAAAATACCTGATACGCCTTTATGGAACTGAAAGCTCACTATGCACGTCTATGTAATAGTGTATGTCTATGTAATAATAAATAGAAAGCTGGCTTTTAAAATAAACTTTATTAATACAAAACATCTTGATTGTTAAAACCACTAATCAAGAGTCATCTATCTGCTTTTTACAATAAAACTAAATGATTATAATTCACTACTGATAAGATTGTTTATTTTGCAAGCGTCTGATAGAGATAACTGTCCTGCAATATTCACATTGACTAGGAGGTAGTAAGTTTATACAATCAAGTAACAAGTAACACAAAATGAAAAACTAACTGGCTTAACTCAATAATGAGCATGGTATTCACTTACGGAGTACCTAAATTTCAGGTTATTTATTACAATTCGTTAACATTTATTCGCTAAATTATCAAAAGCAAACTATATGTTTTTATATAATTTGTATGTAGAAAGTATATTAACCATTTGGTCTATATCCTTTCTGCAAATAATTACGAAGCTATAAATCTTTCAAATAATAGCGAATGCAATTGCATAAAGTGTAATAAACCATCTTAAGAAACAACGCATACAACAACTCGGTTAACACATTACCCTTATAATGATTATAAAATGATTACATACAATCAAGGGGCTTTGACCAAATAATATTGGATGAATGAATACATCGCTTTACACATCAACTGTATATTTAAAGGGTGGTGATCACAACTCTTACAACTCATGTAGTTATAACTTAAATTGAAGTAACAAAGAACCTTGCACACTAACTGGCTTAAACATTAACTAAAAAACCAACGAGATTGTGTTCACAGCTTACTTATGAAGTGATTACCTAAATTGAAGAAACAATAACTGTTAAAATACTTGGCATAACATATGGTCATAATGATTATGTAATGAGTACCTTAATTTGATCAACATTAACTGTCAAAATAACAAGCTAACACATTTATATCATATTTTCAAAATAAATAGTGTTCCGAACTTGGAAAAGTAACCGACTCAACACCATATTTTCAAGTCATCTAGGAAGTGTTAACAACTCAAGAGATACTCGTATAATACTTAGTTAAATGATTTTATGTAACAGTTAAAGTACAGTTAAAGTTACGTTGGCTGTATTTATAAAGTCATTTAATTCTGAAGTGTTCATTATTGTTAACTAGGTAATAACTATGTTTATGATGTTTTGCAATATACATGTACAGTAAAGTTCCGCTATTAAGACCACCGACCGTTCTGACAGAAAGTGGTCTTAATAGCGAGTCGGTCTTAATAGCGAGTCTGTGTGTGTAAGCATCTTGAAGAAGTTAGTACTGGTTGTTATATACTGGTGAACATTGTCTTTGAAGCTAATATACATATATAAATATAATAAAAACAAGGTACAGCATAGACATTTAATTAATACAATATAATATTTATCCGAATTTTGAAGTTGTTCGAATACTATGCAAGTTACGATAACAGACCGTGATTTGAATCGTTCTGAGAATAAAATGGTGACTTTTTTGTTATGATTTGACCCAAAATATATTTAAGGAATGATTTATTGATTAATATAAACCACATTAATGCTCTTCGTAATTAACAAATTTCTGAACGATCTACGTTGGTAACGAAATTCCGTGACGCCGTATCGTACCTGACTTTAAACCGTACCGTAATGGAAGACATTTATTTTTATCGTCGGCAAATTCAACACGTTTTTCACAACTTTAGTGACATTTAATTGATGCTAATCAGTGTCTTAAATTGGTTAATCTGCTTGTTTGCTAGTCATGCATGCTGCCCCAGGCAATTATCGATTGTTTATATAATCTAATTGACATTTAATTGGCTGTCATAAATGGACACACAAGTTTCAATACGGCATCTTTGATCTCTTGCTGTGGTATGTTACCCTTCTGACTGTAATTCAAGCGCCCCGCGACCTTGATCAAGGTACAAGATGATTTTCAAGCGCCCCGGTGATACGCGTAGGTGTGAATAAAGTTGTTTACACAAAATTATACATGACACATAATTGGTCGTATTAGCGAGACCAAACACAGTGGGAATTGACACAATGGGACTGGTTAAATTGGTCGTAATACGGAATAGCGGACCGGTCGCATTATAGGACCTTAATTCAATTGAATATAGAACAAAATTATTTGGTTCTTTTAAAAATCGGTCGTAATAGCGGGACGGTCGCATTATCGGACCGGTCGTTAGGTGGAACTTTACTGTATAAGGACAGTAATAGGATAGAAGAAATATTGTTCACAGTAGCTACTTTTTAATGTCATTGTGTCTACCTAAATGACAAATTTCATAGCTTTATAGAAGTTTTTGTCAATCTCAAGTAGATATTTAAGTATGCTGCTTGTGTCTCTTTTTTCTGTGAGTGAGATAATATTGCATTTACATTTGCTTTAGACAATTACAATTGATACTAGAAGTCGACAATACTCCATAGGCTTGATGCATACTTCATAAGTTTGTGAAACCTTTGGCATATTCTGTTCACACATAAAAGTAGTTATTGTGTTTCAATGTACGACAATATCAGCACAAGCACGTCATTTGGAAGATCGGTCAACACAGTTCTGAAAATAAAAAGCAACAGAGTGTAAGCCAAAAAAAAAGCGACATATATCATTGTCTTTAGAAAACATGTACAGACAATATTGTTTATGTTTAATACCTTCCCATATTGTCATAATAAATCTAAAGAGAAATCTTTTGTAAGTACGAAATGCAACCATCGCAAATAATAGCAGATCCAGTTTGATCGAGTGCAACAGCACCCATGCAGAAAACGCAGATTACTATTATTGAAGTATTAGATGAACTCCATATAAAAAATGACCGGGCATTATGATGATCACATATATATTAAATTTACCAGTAACAGCTTCGTTTTCAAGCAAAAAATGCATCCCTCGTAGATCAAAACAGACACTCAATGCCCTGATAAGTACTAAAGATCTCCCCCTTCCCAACATATCAAACAGGAACAAATTAAATGACAAAAAAGACCAAGAGACAAAATACACCAGTTAGTCCAAACAACGGGCTACTTTTAACTTCTGTTTTGAGTTGATGATATGTTCATTACAAATTGTCAATTGGCTTGCAATGTCCAACTATTTTTAAAAACAAGACATGTTATTGGGAATTACATACAATATTGATAAACTGTATGAAGTTAAAACAGATGTAAAATGTAGCATTTGATATTACTCAGCATTCATTTGCTGGAAAATTCATGAAATAATAGATAGTAAAAGGGCATGTGTGTTGTTGAGAAACTTATTAGTAATCTATCCGGAAAACGTCACATCCGAAATGATTACAACAGAATTCAGCATTATTTTACCTTTATACTGAACAGTTAAACAATATTCAGACATCCTAAGCATTTGATATGGAAACAATTGTGAAAAGAAATTCATAATTATGTGCTAATACTTACATATCCTTGGTATATAGACGAACACAATCGAAATAATTTCAAGGAAAATTTGGTGTTGTTATGAAGTGACGCCATATTTTTTTAAAACGATCTATCTGATTGGTTCAAATTGTATGCCCCTCTGTAACTGACTGTAAACGCATAAACAGGTTATACGCCTTTCTGGAACTGGTATTTACCCTATTTAAGTCATTTCTACAGGGACATAACCTGTACCATTATGTAGAGCTTGAAAATACAAAATGATACCAAACACTCGATTTTGCAAAAATTGGTCATACGACCCTCTGGAATTAAGGCGACGTCATTCACATATATACTGTTACTTATATGTACGTTGGTGCATCGGAAATTCTCTATCAGCCAATTGGCGAATCGGAAATTTTCTATATCTATGTACTGGAGCCTCACATATTGTATATATACAACTCTACGGATTCCATTTGTCATTTGGAGTAATTACACTATACAAATTGTATTTTTTCTAATTTTATAATTCAAATAATATACTAAATCGTAATTTGGCGAATTGGAAACTTTTTATCTATAACTATATACCGGCGAAGTAATTAGTACAAATATACACTTTTTGTAATGTAATTTACATTTTCTCATGAATCAATTCAAATAATATATTTTCTCTTTCTATTCATAAATCGTGTGTTGGCATATCAGAAATTACCCGTTAACCTGATAGCGAATCGGTAATATGTACCTGCGAATCGGAAATTTTCTATGCTGGTGCATCGGAGATTTTATATGTATCTTCCTACTGGCTATTTGGAGTAATTACAGTATACAAATTGTATATTTTCTCATATATCATCATTCACAATTATCTCTACGAATCGGAAATTTACTTATGCTCCCTACAGCGCTTTGAGCCGAGGGTATATTGGAATGCCAAAAAAAATGACTATGGAGGAGCACGTGACCACATGCCAATGCCTGATTGGCTAATGTGTCAGTTTGACTTAAGGTGAGTCTAGACGGTACATTTTGGTTTAAAAATGTACTGTGTAGTTACATGTAGTATACTTCTACCACACAGTTTCTGGAGATGTACCGTCTAGACACATCTGCTGTAAATGGTCTCAATGTTTGAATCACGACAGGGGGTCTGCTTTGTTACTATTGATGTAGAATGCTCGAAAAAGGTTAGGCCAAAAGAATTTATGAAGTGTTTCCATGTTGATTAGGTAGGATTAACCGGTACTCTAACCAACAAGCAGTTTCAGCCATATACACATAGAGGAAATCATGGTGTGCACGAATTATCGATAAAATACAGCTACGACTGACAACTGCAAATAAGCCGTTCGATGATGAACATAGTGCTATTGTTACTACGTCTATTTGTAATATCCAATGCGGAATATTGGCTATACTAGAATCGAATTAATAAACATGTACCTGTGTTTTATTTAAAATAAAGCTTGTTCATGTGCGCATCCAAACTAGTGACTGTGCTTTATTCTACGATAAAGCACATGTACACATTCATTTTTTCTTAAGTAAAGTTACTGTTGTAAATACTGGTCTGGCCGAGGAAATCTATTTGACTTGTTATTTATTTGTTTCCATCAATATGATAAACTGATGGCGCGAGCGTTTTAATATACAATACAAGTTATTCTTTTAACACACGAGCGTTTTGTATACAATGCATTTAAAACCCGTTTACATTATCACATTTGCCTGGCTGTACGCTGGTTTTGGATTCTCCTGTCTAAAAAAAGCAAAAGCGCTAATACACTAGCAATAATGCAG
This sequence comes from Spisula solida, assembly GCA_947247005.1. Lineage (NCBI taxonomy): Eukaryota > Metazoa > Mollusca > Bivalvia > Venerida > Mactridae > Spisula > Spisula solida. The sequence continues at coordinate 33,434,152 of OX365950.1, read as the reverse complement.
AGCCTAGAACACGATGTAGTTTCGGGCGAGGCAATTGGAGAGTAAAATTTACTCTGCGAATCAGAATATAATCAAAGCACTGAGAGTACTTCTGGGAGGCGATCTGGTTGCTGCTACTAACGCTTAAACCGACTTTACACATTAAATGTTCGTTTTCTTACTGTCGATCTTGTCTTGAATGTCATAATAGGCATATGTGACTATATGGGCATGCTGGGTATCTAAATAATTGTTAAAAGGTGCATATTAATTTATATGTAATACGTGTATTGAATGCGTATATCAAAAGTGGCTTTAAAATAATACTACGCGCCTATTTATCTGATTCTACAGTATCGTCTTGTAATCACTTCCCTCACAGCGTGAGACAGTCTATAGAAAGCGGCTAGCTAGTACAGCGACACCATATGATTGCATAACAGTACTTTGCAGACCGTATACGATTCATTGATAAAACCATCACTTGACCGTAGTCTGAAGTTTCTAAAAATAGCTTTACAGCCGGGATATTAGATGAACACGTCATTTTCGTATTATGAAACAAGTTCGGTATCGACCGGTGTAGTGATTTATTTGCAAAAATATCGATTTAACGAACAGTTTTACAATAATTTTTGATCTTAGAATAAACAAATGTTGCTGATTGACTTAAATCAGTTAAAAAATTTGGAGAAACATATGTAGCAGTATTGGGAATGTTGACAGTTTCTGGAACTACTTGAATGCGGATTCACATAGCAGTCTAAAGGCGGTTAATTTTGTATTAAGAAATGGGCAATGGTAGTAATGAGAGGCTTAAACGCCTCCCAAAAATCCATCATGAGATGTAGGATAAGGATATCTCACCCGAGCGAGGGGTCGAATTTTAACTAGGGACGAGGTATCAATATCCTATATCGACTGTCTCATGATTATTTTTCTCAGACGTAACTTGAGAAAATGGGACATTTGCCGTACTTTCTTTTTACAATTATTAATAACAGCGTAAATAAAGCGTACGCTGTTAAGTTATGAAAATGTTTTTAAACGGTATAGAGCCTATTGATGCTCGACTAGTTAGCTTAATATCGTCAGTTACTTTTAAATCCCAGAACTAAAAAGCCGCTCTATGTTGCGTGTAGGCCCATGTAAGAAAGAGCTAGTATCCTGTTGTCTCGTACATCCGTGCTTCTTACAGTTTCATCGGCGCATGCGAGTTCAAAATTTATCTGCACCAACTCAAAGAGCATACACAAAACAAGAACAATGTCAAAATGCTTATGAAAATTCGTAAAATTATAGCTTGTGTGTGTCTAGGTCGGTGCTCTGAATCCTGTTCACTGGTAACCATGAAATCCGTGCCTCCGTATAAATAAGTCATTATTTGGGCACCATGGAGTGAAATTTTGTTTTTAAATTAAGTAATTTTGGAGTAGTACTTATCATAATCTGTTTTCAGTTTGAGTGTAATAGACAGTGGTGATAAAATAAAACGCGTAATGAAAATGTTATGCAAAACAAATAAAACCAATTACGAAATAGCCGAAATGGACATATAACATGTTAAATGGTAAATTGATTGTTTCATGTATATATATATCTAGACCAGATTCCAACCGTTTCCCGGCCCGATGGTGCATCAAATAGTGGATTTCTGTAGGGGCCGAAAAAAAGCGTTGCCAACCTGTCTATTATATATATTATAGCATAAAAACGGTGATTTTGTCCATACGTTAACGGGACGAAAACCATGCGTAAACATAAAGATTCACGCGCTGTTAACGTCCAGTTTTACGTATGCTCATTTCAGGGCCGCACCGGCGACTATAAAGGTTGTACAGCTTTATATGAACAGTTATTCCCATTTTATTTCTAAGTACTAATAAGTACTTATTAGTTTTCTATAATATTTAAATTATACATTAAAACAAACCCGCAGTATCCATGTTTTCTTGGTATTTGCCGATACCGGAAGTCGACGTGCATAACAATAACTGGTATGACGTTACGTTTGTTTTCGCGACGTCGTCACAAAATCTCCCGCCAAAATATCATTATTTTGAAATACAAACACATTAATTGATGTTTTGTATGCTATAATAGCGTTTACGCATGTTATTTTTCGCTTTATAACACATGCAGAGTCCCTCGGGAGCGTTGGTGCCCTCGCCCTAGCGGGCTTGGGCACCAACCGTCCCTCGGGACTCTGCAGATGTTATAGCCCGAAAAAGCATGCGTTAACCCTACAGTAATGACGGGAAGATGGGGAATTTCAAAACTCGGTATTTTGTGATATAATTTCTTAGGCCTGTGATCAATTTGACGATTGAGTATCGATTTTGTTATAAAATTCCATGTAAGTCTTTTATGTAATTGTGTTTATTGTGTCTTACAAACTTTAGGTACAGTGAACTTATATTACTTCGAACACTGAGATACATACCAATAGTGTTTTTACTGCCAGTCCTTAAATCAAATATTATGTGAGATATGCAGGGGCTGTCACAAAATCTAGGATCATTGACTTACAGACCTCTGCTAATTTGCCTACATTATTCGATAATTATTTTTACCTATTTCAGAACCTTTGCATACCGCACAAGTAAAACACGAGCTTACGATTTGACAGTATGCTGTATTTCGACAACGACACATCGTCTCTACAGGGTATGTTCTGACGGATATACAGTTTTACCAAGGACATTACTCCCGTGTAAGGTTGTTTATCCTATGTTAGAATATAACCTACTCTATGAGCCGGTGGAAACAAAGACCTGTTATGGGTATACGTTGCAATTTATCATTAAAAATGATCTTATCATACGTGACGTCATGTGTTGGCGCCACATACCATCGATCAATCAAAATGCATTTTCAACCACTAAGAATTGACTTAATATGTCTTAATAACTGTTATACATTAAAGTCGTAAACACAACACCTTAGTTGACGTGCCCCCGTAGCCCAATGGTTAGCGCTCGCAGTCTAAAGGCTCATCTAACGACCTGGGTTAAAATTTGGATCGAAGCATTCACATTCATGCCATTTTTCAGCAGAAAGCTGACTCGCAAATAAAGGCTACGATAGGGGTGTTTTAGTTAACATCAAAATACTAGTGTTGTGTTTCAGTGATTGCACATTTAATATGGTCCACAGAAAGAGACCTAGAAGGAAAGGACCAAGCAAGAAACTGTCAAGGATTGCTGTCCAACGAGGTGCAATTGTGGTGCGATTGGAGCGGGTACGGAGAAACGAGTCCAAAATGTTGCTCTCAGATAAATGGGTATTGAGGAAATTTAAATGTTCGATAACAATGATACGAATAAACTATACAAATGTAAGAATGTCTTAATTGTTTATTGATTTACAGTGCTTCATTTTGGGTTTTTAATACACCAAGTCCAGGCCTATCCCACTGAACTTAATAATCGTTCCCACTGTGTAAATAAACTACATGTATTTCCAAAAAAAAGATATTAATTCCAAGCCAGTTTTCATGAGTCATGGACTCAGAAGTCGCACCAACATGAAACACTGCATTAGCATAAAGAACGAAGTGATCGACATTTTTTTTATTTTGGAAATTATAATCATTATCACAGTATAGATCACAGAATAATAAAACAAAATCATTCCTTAACAGTTACTGTAAGATTTACGTTGATACCACAGTAAATACATGTACCTATCGACAGCATAAAACACTTGACATTAAAACATGTAACTAGCATTTCTCAATTAAAATTAGATTCTTTACACGCCCATAAGTAATGGCACAAGTCTAGTACTGTTGCATAATGATAGTAAATATGTGTGTCAAGTTTTTTGGAACAACATTAAGGTAAACGAAGTATTTGGCAAAATATTAAAACATGTAGTGTACATGCATCTGTATGACGCCTTCCCTGTATGACCTCTTTCGTGACAGGATAACCCAGGTTGACGTTTGTAGTTTTTTCAACAATGTGTGCAAACAAACGACTGTTCCATTATGAAAAAAGTTAATTCAGATAGTTTAATGCTCACTAAACGTTCATTCAACATCTATATGATTTACATAGCTAGTCATATACCTGAATGGAAACAATAGCATCAATGTAGTTACATTTTGTAGTTAAAACCCAACGAGTATGTCAGTCACAAACGTTTTTAATGGTTGCCGATTGTCCACAGAGAAACTAGGATTTCACTGGTCCTACTAGTGATTTTAAAGAAAAATGAATGAAAATGTAGCCGCACTGTTATAAAAAATAGAAAAAAAACTTGGATGTGTAGTAATTAAATCACGAAAGTGTATCACGAGTGATTTTATGTAAGCATCCATTTGAGTGAAATCGGAACGGTCCGTAGAACAGAATAGAATAAAATAATTTTATTCTGCCATAAAAATCCCATAATATCTTTAAATGCAAATACTCTTTCAATCTACGCATACGAAAACGAGTCTAATTAAAGTCACTGTTAATCCGGTTTTATAGTAAGTAGCGTTATTGTTTTCTTGGATATTGGACCAATCATTGAATATATGGTCGTTTTTGAAGCTATGACGTCTTAATTAAAAGTGTACTGGATCCTTCGTTGCAAATATAGCATATTATATTGTATCGATTATAAATAAACCATTACATCTCTTATATATCTTTGAAAACTATTTTGACATGTTAAACATAAATACGGGATGGTAACATGTTTAAAAAGAGCCACCTCATGACGTACTGAAGCATACCGAAATATGTACGTGAGACATACTATTACAAAAATCGTTCGTTGTACATACTACATGTACTTACATAAAATGGAAATATACTTCCGAATATTACACTAAAAGGATTCGTACAGTGTTCATTCACGATATAATCAAACATTTGCTATAATTTCATAACTCTTTTGTGCCAGAAAACTTTATTTGTCTTTAATTTGACAAAATGTTACTCAATGCGTGCGACATACCGGTCTTGCGCTGAAACTTTTGATCAAATTCAATGAGTGTTCTCCAAATATGTTCAGATTACGAGGCAAAACTAAGTTCTAACGTTCGAAAAAAGGCAATGCGCATATGATAGGCTATGTGAAGTTTTGATATAGATGATATACGACTTATAACAACAAGAAACATAGCTACTTACCGAGGCTGAATATCCGCCATTATTCGTTTCAAAAACTTGACGAAGTCACGTCATTACCGCCCGTGGTTTTGAAACCGTTTAAATAAATTCATACAATTTTCAAATCTTCTAAATTCATTTGTAACAAAATATTTTTGCAAAGCAGTGTTTTTATGTAGAACACATAATTTGGTGGGTTGAAGCACAGGATTTTTAAAAAAAAATTAATTATACAAGTTCCTGTGGTTGAAATTATCATTTATGATCAATATGTTGAACTTTATGGTGCTTAAAATTTGCTTCACTCAGAATTTTGTGGAATACATAAATCATCTGACTGAAAAATTCTATTTCAACAGCGCAGCAAATTCAAATGACAAAAGAAGCAAAGGCACTTCTTAATGTATTCCCACGGTTTTTGACGACAGAACGAGGCGATTTAGACATTAAGGTATGTGGAATATTTTTCTGCGGTGTTTGACATCAGAACCAGGCGATTTATACATTAAGGTTAGTGGAATATTGTCCTGTGGTGTTTGACATTAGAACGAGGCGATTTATACATTAAGGTTAGTGGGATATTTTTCTACGGTGTTTAACATCAGAACAAAGCGATTGATAAATTAAGGTTAGTGGAATGTTGTCTTGTGGTGTTTGACATAAGAACGAGGCGATTAATACATTAAGGCTAGTGGAACATTGTCTTGTGGTGTTTGACATTAGAACGAGGCGATTTATACATTAAGGTTAGTGGAATATTGTCCCGTGGTGTTTGACATTAGAACGAGGCGATTAATACATTAAGGTGAGTGGAATATTGTCCTGTGGCGTTTGACATTAGAACGAGGCGATTTATACATTAAGGTTAGTGGAATATTGCCCTGTGTTGTTTGGCATTAGAACGAGGCGATTTATACATTAAGGTGAGTGGAATATTGTCATGTTGTGTTTGACATCAGAACGAGGCGATCAATACATTAAGGTTAGTGGAATATTGTCCTGTGGTGTTTGACATCAGAACGAGGCGATTAATAGCTCGGTAGCGCCTTTTGGAAACGGCTTACTCCAGATTCGTAACTTCGTAACCAAACAATATTTTGTGAAGTTATGCATCACCAAAAAATCCAGTACTAGATGAGCTAAAAATATGCTGTGCATTAGTTCATATAACATTAAGGCTAGTGGAACATTGTCTTGTGGTGTTTGACATTAGAACGAGGCGATTTATACATTAAGGTGAGTGGAATATTGTCCTGTGGTGTTTGACATTAGAACGAGGCGATTTATACATTAAGGTTAGTGGAATATTGTCTTGTGGTGTTTGACATTAGAACGAGGCGATTTATACATTAAGGTTAGTGGAACATTGTCTTGTGGTGTTTGACATTAGAACGAGGCGATTTATACATTAAGGTTAGTGGAATATTGTCTTGTGGTGTTTAACATTAGAACGAGGCGATAATACATTAAGGTTAGTGGAATATTGTCTTGTGGTGTTTGACATTAGAACGAGGCGATTTATACATTAATGTTAGTGGAATATTGTCCTGTGGTGTTTGACATTAGAACGAGGCGATTAACAGGTGAGTGGAATATCTTTTGCTGCTTATGACGTAATTAGAACGAGACGATTTAAACATAAAGATAAATTAATAAAAGTTTTCTTGTAGTTTTTTACACCAGAAACGATTCAGACATATAGGTGAGTAAAATGTTTTCCTGCAGTTTTAAAAAACTTGTTGAACGGATACCACGTGACTTACTGACTGATTCCTGGTATTAAAGGATAGTCTGGAAGTAGTTGGTGTCTGATCATGACCATGATAATAGAATGAATACTTAGTTTGTGATACACAACTCGGTATCTTATGTACTGCAGGGCAAGGGAACAATGAAGACATTCTGGTTAGTCGGGATACAATCAAACCAACCTACATGTCAGCTGGAGAAGTTACAGGTCGACTTTCTACCCGGATCTTGCATCACTTCAACACATTAACTGGACTACCCTGTGTGAGGCTTCGTCCTGTTAGGTTTACCTGCTCGTATTCGATGCTACTGAAACTTATCTTGTTACAAAACTTACTCTTGCGAATTATTTTGGTTCAGATTGTGTACACTCATTTTCAACATTTATTTTGCGGTATTTCCTCAAATATCTGTTTTGAAGACTGATTATGGGTTTCGAATTCATGAATTGTGGATTTGGTGGAAATATTCCGTCTACAGATCGGCGTGAACTCATGACGTCACAGATCGGCGTGAACTCATGACGTCAGTCATTTTTAGGAGTTCTCCCTCACTATACCGCATGACTTCGCACTAGTACCGCTGCACATATTTACCTACCAAACACTTGAATAATAATTATGTTCTTTTGTTCCAATAATGATAGGTCCTTTGTGCAACGTGTATGTGGATGTATGTACTTTAAATGTTGTATATCAAGAGAAATAGAATAAGAAGTTCATCATGTGTTATGGCTTATGAGCATTAACAACTAATGTACCCCTTTAATTCAAGTACAATTGTTGCTGGAGTCACCTAAGTCACGACAATCTTTTGTGACTCCATTCATACATTTATCCAACAAAATAGCTCCCCTACACAGCCTATAAGTAGACCAATGCATTCTAACAATGCAGGATATTCTAGGGAACCAATATTTATAGGAGCAAGTCACAAAAATTATCCTTAGGCGCCCGCTTAGCGCAGGGAATACAGCACCCGTTTGTCATCCGAGGAAACCGGTGTAACAGGCCCCGTCTTACCCCAGTCAGTTTTATCTCCCGGGGATAAACCGGGCCGGTCTAGTTTATCCACCGGGGGAAGAAGAGGCCTGGTCAGTTTTATCCCCCGCCAGGCCTCTTTTCCCCCACCCCAGGCATATTCTCCCCCCACATAAAAATTATGATTTTTTTTGTTATGGAGATGGGGAAGAAGAGGTCTCGTCTACTTTATCCCCACCTGAGTATAATTATCATGGAGATAGGGGAAGAAAAATACTTGGTCAGGCAGGTTCTGCTGTTTCTTGGCATGAGGAGAAAATGTCGGTCGCCTCGTGGAAGAGTAGGTTAGTACCCGTATATAATTAATTCTTAGGAAACTGGTTAGGCCAAAAATAAAATATTGTATTTTCTCCTTCCCTACACACCAGCGCAAAAATCCCATACCCATAATATTTTTGACCATCCAAAAATGAGCCCTTATTGGGAAGGGGAACAAACACTATTTTGTCTTTGGCCTTGGGACAACTTACCGCCATTTTTATATGACTGAAAGCTTGCTGAAATAATGGCACTTAACCATACCAAGATCGAATTTGTCCAAATATATAAATGTTCTCTGTTTACAAAAGTCCAACAATATAAAATGAAAATATACAGTTTAATAACAAGGACAATAACAAGTGCTTTATACTTGTATATGAATTGACAAACTAATACAAAATCAATAAGTTGTCTATGTGTCATTTGTGCAACTTTAACAGATTCATCTACATCGATATTTATTGTCACAGTTTCATTGACTGCCAAACGGCCAAAGTACATGTTTTTGTTCAGCGCACTTCGCACGTGCTCTCGTTTACGTTTCTCATCCAGTAAAATATGTCAACGTGTTATCTAGAATTCCGGAAGCACTTTATATTCAAAATATTTCTTGATATATTTGACTTGTTGAATCATCCAAGGTCCATATTTCTCAACCTTATGTTCAGGTCCTTGACCAGTAGCCATGGACATAAAGTTTTCACCGATGTCCCCGTCGTAGGAAGGCTCGAGGAAGAAAGGAACAGAATATCTATCCACGCCAATGTCTAACACTCGATGGTGAGTGGCTTTGAAACGACCACCCATCATTCGGGAGAAAACATCGCCAATGTTCATTACGAAACTTTTAGGACGTGGCTCTACTGCGCTCCAGTTTCCGTCTCCTGTGATGACTTCAAGTCCGGTAAATCCAAATGTATAAAGCAGAGTGAGAAAGTTGGAGTCAGTGTGGTCGGGAGTTGTAACAACTTTACCGTCTTCAATTCTTGCATTCTCCGGTGGAGCACCATTCCAAGGTGGGTAGTGCATCAGCCGGAACGTGGTGACAGGTCGATCGGCAAAAATGTCGTCAAAAGCGTGTTCGTCAATGCCAAGACCAATAGCTGCTAGACGAAGAATTTCCAGAGAAGCGTTATGTAGAATGGTGTAACATTCTGTTAGGAATTCTTTAAATGGAAATGTTCCGTCTTCTTTAGGCCACACAGAGGGTTCGTAAAACCAGTTTCCAGGAGCAATGGTTGGATCATTTGGATCGACGTCTTTGCCAAATTCAAAACCTTCCTTTCTGCTTGGCTCACCTTCCACAACTGGGAAATATCCTCGATAAACATTCGTGTTCTCTTTTCTCCAATGTTTTCTCATAAGCATATCTTTCTCGTCCTGTGGATGACCAAAGAACCATTTACAACTTTCCATCAGTTTGTCAAAGTCTATACCATGTATGTTGTCTATGTAAAGGAACCCAATATTCTCTAAGGCATGGACAACCTGATCAGCAACTTCTTTTCTGTCTGTTTTCGCTTTGTCAAGGTCAATGATTGGTAGTTTTATCGTTGCCATAGTGACAATATCTGTAAATAGTAATATTTTATTTTATAACAAACCTACTCGAAAGTTGAGATTCGTAAATAAGTCACTTTACGTCATGTAAGATGGTTTATAATCCAGCTTCGAAAACAACATAAACATAACATGAGTATTATCATTCGTTAAACTATCTTAATTGAGTTATTTTTCAAGTATTAATTCAAGATAATGAAAATAAAATCAAATTTTGGAATGTTCTGCTTTATAAACATTCGTTATAGGTATAACCTTGTTAAAACCTGAAAAGCAGAATATATTATGTTTTTAGAATTTTTAGGCATTGTGTGTTTCACGTGCAGTATAAATGTCTACCGGCTCAGTAACCAGCAGTTGGACATATTTCATGCTGCACTTAAGCCTATCATCTTTGTTTGTACTTTAGATATAGTCACCACATCGGACGATGTACCATAGTGCAAGTATATACAGGAAAAGGCAGATAAAGTGACATTTGATAACGTTTCAGCATCTGTAAATACGCACATACAATAACTAAAAGATGATTATGTGACTAAATGTCCAGTTAATAAGTCTCAATAATAAAACAGCCCGTGGGCTTCTTGGAAACTGGTCTAATGACGAGTAAGAAATCATGTTTCAACTGACAAAAAGTCATGTGATTTTATGTGTACGCACACATGAACGTTTAGCTACATTTACAAGTAGTCGTATACGTTCGCATAGCAACCTCCCTATTGAATATAAGATAACTTGTTGTGTATACCACTTGACAGTTTGACTGTACAATAGAAATGGTATATACATATTATACACCATTATCATACTTTGTTAAAGTAAATCAAACTGAATAAGGATAGCTAGTTATCATTTTGATACTAGTATCTAGTGTGACAATTATACTCTTCTCACTGATGTCATAAGTCTGTATGATAACCGTATTCTCTACAAAACTATCAACCTTTGTTTGCCAGATTTACAATAGTCTTAAAATCACAGCGTATAAACCTAATCACTGAGAAACTATATACAATCATTTTATTCAACTTGTATGACTTATTGCGATCAAAAGTAACTGTAACTTCAGATTACTGTATGACTTATTTGGAGACTATACAATTCAACGTATATGACTTATTGCGATAAACGGAAGTTGGTTCGTTTTTACCATGTGAAAAGTAGATACACTCATGAAATAAATGAATACTATTTAATGTAATAATCTATGTGATTTTGACTACTATAATATTGACCATGAATTTAACCGTCCTACAATGTTGATCATACACGTATTCGTCAATTGTTTTGTTCTAGGTCGGACCGGCATAAAACACTTGGCAACTAAACATTAACAGTCATTTGTTTAGTATTGGAACATGGCTGAGTGGAAACTGCTTAAAAACTTCAAATTATTAAAGCTCTGAATATTCGTTTTGGTCCGATTGAGAAGTTATGATAATTGATGAGTAATGAATACACCGAAACTCACAAATATCCTTATGTATGAAATATTCACATGTTTAAAGAGTCAACGTCCAGGTATATCCTGAATCACTGTTACTACTTCGGTCACAAAGCACCTGGTAGACGGACGGTTTGCGTGTATCCGATGTGTACCCAACGTCTAGGCGTCTTGTGAACACCGACCGATGCCTGTCCGGTTTGCGGTCAGATAAGACCTAAGTATGTACGTATAAATGTCATGAGTATCTATGTTCTACAGAAAGACATTGTTCTAAATAATGATATAAACCCTCGTGAGTAGATGTTGATGTAAACTATACCCACCCACTAAAACTGTCCGTGTATTACATGTTAACTTTGTATCTGCCTCTTGAGAAGCATATTCCTTGGTTGCAATAATGGTAGGAAGTTAAAGCAGTTAAAATTGCACTATAACCGACTTGGAAATGCACACACACATTGTCGACATTGAGTCGGATATTATTATTATGAACAAACAAAGAGGCGTGCATCGATATACACTCCGTTTCAATGTGTAAATCTGATTAAATCTCTGTCTGTTTAACATATTAATTATGTTTACGCTTAGCGTCGTAAAATCACTATTAAGTGAATACCGATATGGAATAGTGTATGTGAGACCCACCCCTGAAACTGACCAAGCTTCAAATTTTAACTTGTAATGGTTGTTCACATCTTCCAACCAGATTCACCAACGTGACGTAATCCGTAAAATTAATATGCAAACTGACAATTAGTAGTATTTTGGCTGAATAATAATAATAATAATAATAACTTTATTTAAAGAAGATGACACATTAAGATCATACAAATTATACAAAAATGGTCAGATATTTTTTATATTTATGTTTAAAAGCTGATAAAGAATTTAAATTTCTAACAGAAAGGGGTATGCTGTTCCATAATTTCATTGATATATAGGAAAAGGTATTTTGACCATATCTAGTGTGTATCTTCGCATGTGTTATATCTCTATGATTGGTGGATCTCAATGTGTATAAAGTGCTGTTGGCAAAATGTAAGATATTTTGTAAGTATGAAGAAGTGTGACCATGTAAGCATTTGTATATGATGATTGCAGTAAGATATTTACATCTGTTTTCAAACGTTAACCATTCTAATTCTTAAAATAGTTCAATGGAAGGAGTGCGAGTAGGTTTTCTAAGTATTATTTTTGCACAGCGCTTTTGTAGAATTTTTATTTTGGAGATATTTGTTTTACTACATGTGCTCCAGATAACGCAGCAGAATGAACAATACGTCCAGCCATTGACCAATATCTCACGGATTTTGCATACAAATGTAGTGCCCCTGCATGTTAAGATTACCTCTATACATATAAATGTAGACTGCACATATCGATTTAAGTTTCTCTTTAAAACAATGAATACATAACCTCATATTTACCTTCAATGAGTGATTAATATATTCTCCTATAATAGTACACTGTACACTACTGAGGAGTTATCAATGTTCATCCAGATATATTGTACATGTTGTATTTGTACATGTGTAAAATAAGTACGTAACCCAGAGTTCAATATACAGGGTATCGCTTTTAATGATTGTGTACAAGCGTCCAGGTGTGTAGCTGGGTTGAAATCACTGTATCATCAGTTAACACAATCACTACGACGATACATCTCACACGAGAGGTGCAGCCCCGCTTAAATTTTAACTGTGTTGAACATCCGATAGTGAACAATGTCGCAATCCTTTATAAACACTATTTTATAGTATGAATGTTATAGTTTTTATCCAGACTTATCAAAGAACAGTTATTAGGGGTTTACCGGGATACCCCGAATCTTATTCGGTATACCCGGTTCAGTGAACCGGCGTACGACCGTAACAACATTTGATAGCCAAGACGAACCGTGATGAACCGTGATAATCTTATCAAACTGGCAAAAGATACCCGATTGTTTTTAAATGTTTAAAGCCTCGTGTAGTCCCCATGAGCTACCGTGAGGAATGTACAAGATTTCAACAGAATCGGAATATGGAGTCAAACCTGGGTTACAACCGGGGCTACACCTTAAGCCTCGTTCTCACTGTCCCGGTTCAGGTACTGGTACGTCCCGGTGGAGATAAGCCGATATACCGTGATGATCCGGGACATTTTTGTAACAAAATATCAATTGCATTATCGCATTCCCAACGTTTCCCAGTCATACCCCCGGTCTGAAAGAATATTCTATCAGTTTGACGCCGGAGTAGCTAGGGTTATTTCCGGTACGATGTCGTTACCTTATCATTACGGTGCAGAGTCGTAGGTCCCCGGTAAAGCACGGTTTGGTCCTGGTTTTGCCAGTGGAATTAATGTGGTAGCCGGTATCGCCACGGCTGTGTCCCGGTGATACCGGGACGCATCAGGGCTATACCGTACATAACCGGGGCTAAGTCGGCTCTCGCCACAGTCTATATTATACCCGCTGTGCTATGGTTTACCATGGTATACATAGGATGGAGAAACGGTCCTTCCCCGGAAGGCCCCGGTGTTGTCCCGGTGATTCCCAGAGTAAACCGGTTCTCGATAATAATAATAATATCTTTATTTAGAGAAGGTAACATGTACAGACATATGCAATAGGCGAATTCACATACATCTTACTTCTATAAAACAAACAACAACAAAACATGTTATTTTGACAATCACTCAAAGTACACACATACTATAAGTAAACAATTTAAATACTCAATTTCGTTATTTCCAACATAGAAAATTGAAGTCATACATATATGGTATTAATATATTGGTTTGTGTATTAAGAAATGTTTTACTGATTTTTTGAACGAATTAAGTGATGTAAGTAGACGAATGTTTGTTGGGGTTACATTCCACATATATGCAGACGTATATGAGAAGGACATTTTCATGTAGTTTATGTTGTGTTTAGGTGTCACTAAGTCATTGTTACTAACTGATCTAAGGGTGTATGTATTATTACTGGAAAATGTCAATAAATTTGAAAGATAATTAGGAGCAAGATTCTTATGGACTTTGTAAACCATTACAACTGTATGATAATGACATCGATTAGTAAAAGATAGCCATTCGAGCTCATTTAGTAACTCTGAGCCATGTTTTTTTGAGTCCTTAGTAATGATCAATTTCGCCATTCTGGTCTGTAATTTATATATGAGATTTTTGCTCTTAGTGCCTGTTCCCCATACCGTGCAGCAATAATCTAGAATCGACAACATGTATGCGTTATAAAACATCTTTTTCATATCTTCATTTAGAACATAACTTATTTTCTTAAACAAGGCAATCTTATTATTTATTTTAGAACATACTTTTTTAAGCTGTAAATTCCATGACAGCACATTGTAAACATAGATTCCTAGTATCTTTTGAACAGCTACATTTTTTATATATGAGTCCCCTATTTTCAATTTCAGATGAAAGTTTGGTTGATTTCTTAATCTTTGTTTGGTAGTTATTATCATACAGTTTTTTTGTTGGATGAAGTGACATATTGTCTGTTTGACACCAGTTAGTAACAGCGGTTAAGTTTCTTTGAAGTTTGTTTTGTAGGATATGTATGTCATTGTCCGATTCATAGAGAGTAGAATCGTCAGCATATAAATCAATATCGCATGTTTCAGATTCAAATGTAATGTCGTTATATAAAGGAGAAATAAAAGTGGTCCAAGAATAGAGCCCTGAGGAACTCCTGATATAATTTTGAGTTTCTTCGAAGTCTGATTATCAGATTTGATTACTTGAAATCTATTCGATAAATAAGATTCAAATAGTTTGATAGATTGACTAGAAAAATGATACAGTTCAAGTTTATGTAAAAGGATTTTATGATCAACCAGGTCAAATGCTTTCATTAAATCCAAAAAAACAGCACCGACGTATTTCCCAGAATCTATATCATTCAGCCACGTATCGATTAGATGAATTAGGGCAGTATGACATGAATGTTTCGGACGGAAACCCGACTGGGTTGAATGAATTATGTCAGTTGACTTGAAATAATTTTGAAGTTGAGCACCAATGTAACTATGTCCCGGCTGTATTAAAATTTTCAAAACAACCGGGGCTGTCAGTCGGTGCATCACGGTTTATCCAAGATCGCCCCGGATGATCCCAGGTGTTCACGGTTGTCTCCCCGGTTAGACACGGTCCCCCCGGATAACTAACCGGGACTCACCGGTGATACCAAACCGGGACAGTGAGAGCGGGGCTTTAGCTCTACCACGATGATGCATCTCGGTATCAGAACCTGACAGAGTCCTAGTATCACTGTGCCGGTAGGTGACATGTCTAACCGGGCTAATAACCATTGAGACACTGTGAACTTCTTAGACCGTGAACGGTGTTAATACGACCTTATGACGTCGTACAGTATTGGTTCGAATTCCACTATAGGTGCAAACCAATTCCGGGATTATTTTTTTAGATGTTTGTTACAACCGGGAGTGATAAAAAAGATGTAAAGAACCGACTACTGTAAACCGCTTTACTTTCGGGAATACTTACTTTCGCGTTTTGCCTATCGTCGGCATATTCGCGGCTACAAAGTTTCGCGTAATTTAGTCTCCCGCGAACTCCGCAAAACCTAAGTCGCAAATTCACTTTTGTTACAATCTATCACATACCTACTTTCACGTATTGTACAGTATATAATTGCCACTTAATCAATGTTCTCACCTTTGGTTAATCCTTTGTTAAGCCCTGTCAAACATCAATTGTTTGTGCCCATTGAATACAAAATATTGAAAAGAATTGACAATTCATCTAAACTGTCACAAACTGCATCATTACTGCGTGTAACTTCCCGTATTATGTGTGTTCTTGAAATGACCAAGTAAGTATGCAGCAACTGTGATATTATTTTAAATGAATTAATTTTCTTCAAAAACATAGTTGTACACTAAAAAAAGAACGTTTCTTACTTGATGTGGAAATCCCGTTACTTAAAACTTGATTTCAGATTTAATACAGCTTGTTTCTATGTTTACATCGAGGGATTTCCACTACAGGTATATCCGGGCAGGTCTTTGTCTCTATCCTCCCTCTACCTTAAAGAACCGTGGCATATCGGTATTTTTAGGCTGCGCTGAACCCTGGGTCTGTACCGATTGAGTCCCGATAAAGTACGTTTCATACAGATCGAAGCAGGGTATGACCTAGCGTTTACCCGAAGAATAGTTATATACGGTAAAGCCCTGTAAAACCCCGCTTTGTTACGGAAACTGACTGCAACGTGCACCTAGTCTGATCACGCCCCATGGGTTACACCAGAGGAACGTCGCTAATGAGAGAACGTAACTACTTTTGTTCAGGAAACGACACGGATCATTTCGATTTGGTGGCTTTCTTTTACCAGGACCTGCATCGTGACGGTTTAACCCAGTCCAGTCCGTTACAATTTATTGCTGACTGGTTTGTGTGGGGTGCGTGTGGGTGCCAGTTGGTAACGTGTTACGTAAGTGACATACGGACAGGATATCGTTCTTTAGAAACCGTCATGATGAATTTGATATTAACAATTGTAACAACACACGAAATCAATAACATAGAACTTCTACAACAGGAGTAGAATAACTATGTAGTTCAGCAGTTTTACTGTTGTAACTAGGTCATTCAGCGTAGGCATTCTGCCTTTTGTTTGCTGAATCTTTTCTATTCAGCTTTTAAACTTTGCTGTGGAAACTGGGTCATTCAGCTACTTGTAATTTATTATACTTTTCGACAGCTTGGACTTGGGCGGACAGTCGCTTGTTTAGTTGGGCTGTGTGTCTTTATGTGTTTTATGTGTCTGTGCTCGGTTGGTTCAGTTGGGCATTGAGTTTTGTGTGTTTTTATGTTTTCTGTGCTTGGCTGGTTGGGTTGAGTGCTGCCTTCCCTGTCTGACTTATTATAATATTTTTTTATTCCAATTAAGGGTCAGTGCTGACATGACAATCATATTAAACCACATTTATATTTTCTAATGTATTTTGTGTATTTAGCGTCGGTTGCGACATTTAGCGTCAGCCTTGCGACATTAAAGTCAAGTGCGACATTTAGCGTCGATACGACATTTAACGTTGCTACACACGATGTTAACATGATATAAATGAAATAGATCTATCTCTTTTAGACCGCGTATAATAATGTCAGGTAACATAATACACTCAGTCTGTTTGTAAAATGGTTAAAACCAAAACCTACATTTTTGTGGCGGGTATGTTTGCAATAGGAGCATCAACATGGTATAGGTTAAATGCACCACATGACTGCGACTAAGTAGCAAACCAACGCAACATTGCAGATATACCAGAAAACCTGTATTATACGTTAGTATGTCAAAGCTGTATAGTATCCATGAAGATGTAACGTTTGACCGCCTGTTAAACAGGCATTCACAGCGCTACCTACAACTGTAGCCTTGTCCTCACCAATATATGCGCTTCATACAACTGTTCGGTCACCCAACACAATGTGCATACAATGTCCCTTTACAAAAGGTGTGCAAGAGAGTGCCTCCCAGGGTTGTAAGAGCCATCACCGGAATGTTCACAAGGTGGTAAAAGAACTAAATTTGTACAGTTGTACTATAAGTCAGTCTGATAAAAAAATCCAAAGAGATACTCGATCGAAGCTTTTATACTCTGGAAATGAGGCCCCACAGGGGTACATGGTTTTTATTCCCCCCCCCCCCCCCGGTATAAATACCTGTTATTTTCACCTAATTGGGAAGCAAAACATATGTAAACTTAGTATATATCATAATTGACGTTTCTATTTGAATTATATTGCTGTTTGTAATAATTAAACATCAAAAAGAGGCCCGCTAGTGATTTAAAGGAAAAAATGAGGCCCTATAAATTCGGGAAAATAATACCTAAATAATATACTCAGGGTTGTAAGAGCCATGAATGTTCATAGGGTGTATTAAGCACCAAATTAAGAATAATTGTACTTCAAGTCATTCTGATTTCAAAAATCCAAAGAGACACTCATGAGAGGCCCTGTCGCCTATACAAATGATGCCTCAAAGAGGTACATGCGATTTAACAAGTATGGCAGTATATAAAATACATTGTTATTTACCCGTTTATGAAGCAAAGAATATGTGACCATATTATATATTAAGATGAATATGAGTATATGAAATAAGTTATTTTTGTGATAATAAAACATGGAAAAGAGGCCCCATCGGTGGTTTCAACAAAAATATGGCCCCTATTCGGGAAAATAGTAAATGAATAAGGAACATGACTGTTAACATTGTATATAAAGCACCAAACTTGGCATATTTCTACTTTAAGTCTGTCTGGCTAAAAGGACGAAAGAGACACTCACGAGAAGCCCTATCTCCACAAATGAGGCCCCAAAGTGGGTACAATAATTATAACTAATCAGACAGTATAAATACATTTTTTTGAAGATTGTGAAGCAAAACCTATGTTACTATTGTATATATTATTACTTATATGATCATTTGAAATATGTTGCTTGTGTAATAATAAAACGAGACATTTGTATGAGCCCCTCCCCCACTTCCCGTGGTCTGCACGAAGGGGAACCAAAGGAATACAATGTTCTTGATTTTTCCCAAATTGATCAATATAATATACACATACTAGGCCCACCTGTGTTTTAAAGCAAATGTTATACCCAATATTAAACAAAATAAATCATATAGCCTAGATAAACATGAGCAATCAAGTTGCATTGGTAAGTCTAAACAATCTACATTACCTGAATGAAAATTTAATTTGATGAAAATAAGGCCATGCTAAGGTAAATTTAAATAAGAAAATCAATTACGTCACCAAAAATACAATAGCAAAGGAACATATCATTCCCTCTCATTTTAAGCAAATCAACTTTATCACAATGTACATTGTATATGGTATACACCATTTTGAATGGAGGCATTTGAATTGCACTAAGTTTCATAATTGTAAAATTAGGCAATGTGCCTATGCTTGCAATGTGAATTATGTGTATTTGAATCAATAAACACAAATTGAGACCAATAATATAAATTAGTATACATGTAAATTATAATGTGAAAACAGGTAAAATAAGTTCAATTACAGCGTTATTCTATTAATGTATGCCATAATTTATCATGGTAGTTTCACTAATACCTCCAGAAAATGAATTTTAGATACTGTTAATCTGGATAACACAATTGTGACTGACAAGTGGATTTTAGACTTTATTGAGGCCCGTAATGGGTTATAACCTACTTATGTTCAGATTGCACAATTAATTTTCTTTTTAAATATATCGATACTATCATAAATGGATGTACACAATCGATCTGCTACATTATTTGAAATCAGTAATTAATATATAGTTTACTGTCATAAGTTCTTTTCACATCAGTTAATGAAAACTAACACCCACATGGTCCCTTTCACTCCAACTAGAACATGGTTAGTACCATCAAGTAAAGCAACCACAGGTCATGTAAGATACCCTACATCTACAAGTACAGCCATTCCAATAGATAAGACGTCCCCACGATATCCATTCCAGGCCCTTTTGGAAACTCATTACTCTAAGTATAGGCATTTCAGGCCCTATGTGGTGATCACCTTAACCGGTGCCAGCCATTCCAGACCCTATGTAGACCAGTATTCCAGACCCTATGTAGACCAGTATTCCAGACCCTATGTAGACCAGTATTCCAGACCCTATGTAGACCAGTATTCCAGACCCTATGTAGACCAGTATTCCGGACCCTATGTAGACCAGTATTCCGGACCCTATGTAGACCAGTATTCCAGACCCTATGTAGACCAGTATTCCAGACCCTATGTAGACCAGTATTCCAGACCCTATGTAGACCAGTATTCCAGACACCATGTAGACCAGTATTCCAGACCCCATGTAGACCAGTATTCCAGACCCTATGTAGACCAGTATTCCAGACACCATGTAGACCAGTATTCCAGACCCCATGTAGACCAGTATTCCAGACCCTATGTAGACCAGTATTCCAGACCCCATAAGGTACTCAACTCCATCAAGTTTTACCATTCCTTACCTGATAGGGAATAAACATATAGTAGAAGCTATACCTGATCCTGTGAGGTACTTCCCACTACCTAGTTCAGCCATTACTGGCCCTAACAGGGAATACAACAAGTTTTCATGAGTTTATGTGGTACCTTAAATGACAGACACAATCGTCATACCTGGCTCAAAGAGTACCACACGTTTTGGATACAGCTGCCTGGCGTAACGATTTCTGACAATATGGGTGACCTAACCTGTCTTGGCATAGCCATTTTTAGCTCTATATTGAACCTAACAATGCCTGAAACAAAGTCATAACTCGCTCTGTGGTATTCCTATCACTGCCTGGAATAGCTATTTCATACGGTATGGTGCACCTAACAGTGCTTGGCACATTCATTATTTGCTTCTTGTGATACCTAATATCACTTACTTGACGTTACAATCCATTTAGTGCTCTGCACTGTACCTAACACTCCTTGTCTCGGCTGTGACCTTCTTTATGGTTTACTCTTACATGTAAAACGCCATGTCCAGTGGTTATTTAATACTAGTCTGGGCTAGATATGGCATTTTTTTGATGAACATTGCTTTGAGGTATATAGTTTTTTTTCTCTTCTGATTATGATTTAGCACATATTCACTGTATAAAATCAGGTGGGTACATCGGGATTACCCTTGGGCAACTTTTTTTATTGACGTTTATTGATATAATGGTCAAACGGCCTAATATACCTGAAATATAACACCTTTAAAAGGTTAAAACTCATCAGTTAAACTCACTGTATCATGAATTCATGTTTATTTCTTGGACAAATTGATAGGAAATGGTATACAGTACTTGTTTGCAACAAATCAATTACTGTAACATATGTTTCTCTTACTAATCGTGGTATTTTACGTTACCAAAGTGCATTTGGTTACAAGGCATATTTGTATATTTTCATTACTAATCTGTTTTACTATTAAAACGTATCTTATTATCTTTTATCTATACATGTAATCCTTTAAAACATATTGGTACATGATCACGTTTTGGACATCACTATAATAAATGAAACCTCCGTCACCACCCTAAAAGTTTCATTAAAACAACCAAATACGAAACAATACCAATAATTGTATTGTATTCTCAAACAATAATGTAATTTCCTAAAAGTAATAGCATACAGAACGCAAGCAAATATGAATCTTCTTATACGTTAATACTGATTTGTAATGTCCATTATACTGTGATATTATTCCTATAAATATTAAGAAAAATACCCAACAAATGCCAAAAATGCCGTTCAAAATATTTGTCTTCATGTTGCACTATTTCCAATGGATGGATACACCATGAATACTGCCTTTGACTTCTCCTTATTACAATCAATACATACATAACAAGAACAGAATATTTATTACACACAGAAATGGGATATGTGTTTTATATTTAGTACCTGTTTTCAAAACCTTGATCAGCATAATTTTCGTTTTTCTTACTAGTTGCTCTAATTTTCGTTACCAAAGTTCATTTGGTTATGTACAACTAGATTTGAATTTTCTCGTAAATGCATGTTTGACTGATACAATTGATCTGTTTTGTATTATCCTTTGAATACATTTTACTTGTTTAAGCCTAGGCCAAACTGAGGAATTCGTCATCGTCAATGTTGGATTACACTTAGTTTGTCCCGATGGCTCCCGTTACTCCCGATGTTTTGCACAAACTTCTCTGAAGCGCCTAATTGTCATATGGAGTACATCCCTGAGACAGTGGGACCGATGTGCACCATCGGGAACACATCGGAGGTTCTCCCGGTGCCTACCAGTACCAAATATACCCCATACATCTAAATACCAGCAAATATTCGAGGAATAAATATCGAGACCGTAAATGTGTTACCGAAATATCGCCAATTGTTCGCAAAACCTTTATATATTCCCGAAGGTTCCTGACACTTGAGCGAAGCATCCCCGATCTTTTCCCGAGGCTCTGTGTCTTTCGGGATACCTCCCCGAGATATTCCCGTCATGAAATTGCCAGTACATTAGGCAAAATTCAATTGAAATACACTGATATACATGTACTCGTGATGTCACTAAATGTTTTAATACTTCCCGAAGCTTCCCCGAAAAATATAAGGGAGCTTCTGTAAGACATTGGGAACCTGTTCTTAACGACTTTAGAAGATCTGAATTACCATCAGGGGTACATCCCCGAGGCAGTGGACAGACGTATAATGTCGGGCACACTTCGGGAGTTCTCCCGATGCCTGCTGATACACCCACCCGATTCATCGCGACCCCTCCCGATATAACCAATCGTCTCAGGACTTCCCGAATCTTCCCATATTTCACGAGGAATATGTTCCCGAAAATGAATATTTTTCATCGGGATTACATCACAGAGGCAACAGCAGTTATAACAAAACCTTCATTACCATCCTTATTAAACACATTTTAATAACAAATTGCATATACCTATTTCATTTTGAAACAACAAATATGTTTCCCAAACATTGTGTTGTATGGAAATCACACATACAAAATATTCTCGTTACTGTTACATTTATTTCTCATTCTAACAGAGAACAACAGAGTAATTTGTGAGAACATAACTGCATCTAAATCCATCGTGAGTGGATCGGAGCTTGTAGACCGTTACTCTGTTGACATTAAACATCGAGTTGAAACATTCAGTGGCATAAAACTTAACTTGTTGTGAACTCGGTGCCAAGTTACAATTTTTGTATTGGTAAAGAAACATTGTAGGAAGCGGAGAAAGGCAAAAATATGACATTCATGTTTTGGAGAGCCGGATACGTAAATTGAGGAAAGTATCGAATGCGTCTGGGCTGGTCATGGCCAAATTTATTGAGTCATTATCCGAATTCACACACAATGTTTTGGTTATATAGGTTTGTAAACTAACGTATCATCTTTAAAGTTACACACCTTCCTGCCAACAATAGAGGTGTTTATTTAAATCTTAATCATGCACGTATGCAGACATCTATTTAGAAGCTCTCACTATCTCAAGACACACTGATGCAATGGAGTATTGCTGGCTGAAAATGAGGACCCACATACTTTATTATATCAAAATGCTCTCAGGGCAGTTGCCTTGCTCATAACATAATGATGTGTGTCAAATAAAGCACCACGTTTACATGTGCCTATAATTCTGCAATTGTAATGACATTCAATTACCTGGTATTGCTAGAGATTATTGATACCTTTAAACTAATCTACTAGTAGTTTCTTTTTTACATGACCAATAATTGCTGAAAACTAGAAGGCTAGCACAATACACATACATACAAACAATATCATATGAACCGTACGTCACTATGGATACATCGGCCTCATGTAGGCATCTAAGTTTAACATACCTTATCAAGAATTTTCAAATATACATAGTTGTTCACTGTTTTGATATTCGCGTTATTGAACTTCCGGTATATGTGTATAAATATATGCGTTAAACACAATACTCTTACATACTTATAGCATTCGACTCTACAACCCCACGTCTGGTAATTAGCAAACATTCACAGCTTTAATAGTCCGAATTTCAAAACCTGAAATTCAATTTTCAACCGAAGTCGAAAAAACCCATAAAATCAAGCCTGATTATTGTATCTTTGTTTATCTTTGTTATTTAAAACCTACACCTAAGCAGTTAATAATATTACGAACGCACAATCGTTAGGAAGTGATTATGGTTGCCCGACTCGATGTCTTGAGAGTATGCGATATTGGTTAAAACCTTTTCAAACAACATGATCATGATCAGGGTGAGTCAATTTGAAAAAAAAACGTAAATTGAAAGGCAACTTTGACATTTTGGTTATCCATTATAATTATAGGAATGACTATTACAGTAACGGACGTTACAGTTCAGTATAAATGTATTAGAAGATTCATGATTGCGTGTCAAAATTAGTTTTATGTGCTTTTCCTTTTTGAAAATAACATTAACGCTTCAGATTACAACACATTGTTGTGTCATTTGTTATTCGGTTGTTTTATGCAACTTTATAGGGTTGTAACGGAGGTTTCTTTTATCATAGTGATGTCCAAAACGTGATCATGTACCAATATATTCTAAAGAAGTATATACTCGCATAAAACACAAACATGATGCAGTTGAATAGTAAAACAGATTAGTAATGAAAATATACAAATATGCCTTGTAACCAAATGCACTTTGGTAACGTAAGATTAGTAAGAGAAACATATGTTACAGTAATTAATTTGTTGCAAACAAGTACTGTATATCATTTCCTATCAATTTGTACAAGAAATAAACATGGATTCATGATACAGTGAGTTTAACTGATGAGTATTAACCTTTAAAGGGTGTTATATTTCTGGTATATTAGGCCGTTTGACCATTATATCAATAAACGTCAATAAAAAAAGTTGCCCAATGGTAATCCCGATGTACCCACCTGATTTTATACAGTGAATATGTGCTAAATCATAATCAGAAGAGAAAAAAACTATATACCTCAAAGCAAGGTTCAAGTCTACCTGGCCCAGACTATACTCCTCCTCGACGCACTCATTGGGGTACCTAACACTACCTACTTAAAATGTCATTTCTGACTGTGTGAGTGTTACCTTACCATGTATTCCTGGCCCATTGAGTACCTATCAAGGTTTGATACTTCCATTATTCTCTCGGTAATATAGGCACCTACAATAATTGTCAAGAAGAGCCGTTCTGCGCCCTTATGATTTACAGGACACAACCACCCATTGTGCCGTACCGACCTCCAGCACACAAAACTTTCACTAGAGCCTTGAAGAGCATACACAGTAATACAAAATTCACTTGAGCCCCTTCCAGAATAGAAGAGGGAATGCGGTCTCGATGTAATTCATTTTTCTTTTACATGTTTTAATTAATTAATACAATGTAAACTAAAGATAATCATTATGGTGTTTTTGAGTATGCTTAGATCAATTGCGAGTATGCAATAGTTGTATTCTAAGTATCATCACATGTACTGCAAACTTTAGTCGTGGTAAATATTGAAACAAATACACATACACTTTTATTAGCAATTATGCAAGAAATTTGACTTTAAAGGGACTGCATCACATATTGGTGTATTGCAAAAATAAAATAAAATTGTCAAATATTCGCGTTAGTTTGGTAAAGTAGCCTGTATATCCCGTAAACAACCACACTGACATCTGAAATAACTTGAGAAACTTCGGCATTTAGTAGTTATTTAGTTTTTTAACATCAACAATTCTATAGGGTATTAATACCCTATAGAATTAACACTACTACCTCACTAATGTTTACGCTGTAGTTTGTTGATGTTACAGTTCGGTCACGTGTGAATTAAATAATTCACAAAGCATGTTGGAAGTAAAAACTTAGTGGGGGTTTTTTCAAGAAAAAAACACTTAGTGGGCGATATCGAGAGTGGTTAAAAGTGCTTATATGCACCAAATTCTTTCATAAAGCAACCGTCAATGGCTTTCTATTACATCAATACTTGGTTAGGTTGGAAAATCACAATATACAAAACATTTAGCCAAATCTGTGAGGCAGTACCTTTAATTGATTTCTTTATTATATTTGCCAAACAATTGACTTCATGTGTAGTTTATGAGTACCACAAGCGGGGCTAAATGTTTGTCCAACGAATGCAAACGGGTAACGGACACAATGAGTGCGATGGTAACACAGAGAGCTAGCGTGAGCGAACTTTTTCAGCAAAGTTGAACGCATGTCTAACGGAGGCCAGCTGGTACCAGGCGCAATCAACGCAATGATAAATGACAAGCTATGCGAACCATAGCGTACTAGTAGCTTAGGAGAACGTTGAACAACGCCAACTCGTTTGTCTAAGTTGGACAAAGTCAGCACACACGCTACGTCTGAGTTAACGAAAGTACGCATACGCCAACAGAATACAACATCAACGCCGGCAAATACTGCAACGCTGCCGAGTGTTGCATCTAATACATAACGTTCGTAGTGCGAACAAAAAACTAAATCACGAGTCCCGACATGTCAACCTTTATGTATGTATTTTCCACTTTATAGTAAAACAAATAACAAGGAAAACTACAAATATGTTTGCCCCTGTGTTAATTATGTATGTGCAACTTTACAACTTTGTAGTCGCACGCACGCACGCACGCACGCACGCACGCACGCACGCACGCACGCACGCACGCACGCACGCACGCACGCACGCACGCACGCACGCACGCACGCACGCACGCACGCACGCACGCACGCACGCACGCACGCACGCACGCACGCACGCACGCACGCACGCACGCACGCACGCACGCACGCACGCACGCACGCACGCACGCACGCACGCACGCACGCACGCACGCACGCATATATATAAACAGATAATTAAAACATCGGATATGGAAGGCAGCACTCGACTTTAAACAGCCGGGCATAGAAAACATAAAAAACACAGACCACAATCACACGACACGATGCCCAAAAATGCTGCTCCATTTCTTTCGAAGAGGTATGTGTACAAGTATGTCGCTTGTAGTGTATGAACGACCATGTGATTCACTCTTAATTGCTTGCTCTTGCTACAGTTGTCGTGTTTGTTTGTAACTGGTCAGTTTGCGTCGCTTTTTAAGTTATCCTTCCCTGCCCATATTGTTTTTTTCTTAAAAAATATGAATTTTGAACAATTGACCTTTCTGCAGACGCTTCGTAGCCACGCCCCCTATAGTTACGGGTATTCGTTGTTGCTACGCAAGACAAGCTTTCATTAAAATGGCGTCTAATACGGAGATGTCGTGTGATGCGCTTGATACAATTCCGTAAAATATTTCGCTTTAAGTCAATGTTTTGAAAAAGTTGAGGAGTATTTAGTAATTAACTCGGAGTAGCGCCTTACATGGTAAGTTTAATATTATGCAATTAGTTTTCTTTAAGTCCTATTATCTCTCAGAATCAGATATTTCGCCTCATCTATAACATAGTGGTAGAGCAACAGCTTCCAGTGCGGGAACTCCCAGATTTGATCCCTGGCCACGTCATACCAAAAACAAATAAAAATGGTAACAGAAATTCCCTTGCTAGACGCTCAGCATAAAAGGGAAACTGATTTCTCTTCTCTCATACCCCCTCGTGGCGATGGATAACATCAGGAATTAGGTGTCGAAAGTGATTAATATAAGTTGAAAAACACTTGTTTCATAATCGACCTTAAAAAGATTAATATAAACTTATAATCAGCTATTTCTAGTGCATAGTTTACAAATACAAATAACATATCTTTATAGAAAAGTTTATTCAGGATTTTCAAGTAACATAACATTGCGGAGCATTATTTTATTCTATGAGCTACTCGTACTAAATCATTTCTCGCATGATGAATAGCATAGCATAGCCTAAATATTGGACCAAAAAGAAAAATCACTTACTTAATTAAGCGGTGGTTGTTTTCGACAGCTTGGACGTGGGAGGATCATAACTTGTTTAGTTGGACATTGTGTCTTGTATCTGTTTTATGTTTTCTGTGCTCGGCTGGTTAAGCTGAATGCTACCTTCGTGTCTGACTTAATATTATCTTTTTACACTTCCTTACTGAAATGTCAAATATCATACTAACGCAAGACATGTATGTTCTATTTTATTTCATTTCCTTGAAAGATAAGATCTATGTCGTACAACAATAATTGATTAATAGTTTTATACAATTATTTAATGTCAATTTGGTATACATTATGTTTGTTTTATAATAATCATTATTAATTACAGATAGTGTCACTATGTCAACGATAAAACTACCAATAATTGATCTTGACAAAGCGAAAACAGACAGAAAAGAAGTTGCTGATCAAGTTGTGCAAGCCTTAGAGAATATTGGGTTCCTTTACATAGACAACATACATGGTATAGACTTTGACAAACTGATGGAAAGTTGTAAATGGTTCTTTGGTCATCCACAGGACGAGAAAGATAAACTTATGAGAAAACATTGGAGAAAAGAGAACACAAATGTTTATCGAGGATATTTCCCAGTTGTGGAAGGTGAGCCAAGCAGAAAGGAAGGTTTTGAATTTGGTAAAGACGTCGATCCAAATGATCCAACCATTGCTCCTGGAAACTGGTTTTACGAACCCTCTGTGTGGCCTAAAGAAGACAGAACATTTCCATTTAAAGAATTCCTAACAGAATGTTACACCATTCTACATAACGCTTCTCTGGAAATTCTTCGTCTAGCAGCTATTGGTCTTGGTATTGACGAACACGCTTTTGACGGCATTTTTGCCGATCGACCTGTCACCACGTTCCGACTGATGCACTACCCACCTTGGAATGGTGCTCCACCGGAGAATGCAAGAATTGAAGACGGTAAAGTTGTTACAACTCCCGACCACACTGACTCCAACTTTCTCACTCTGCTTTATACATTTGGATTTACCGGACTTGAAGTCATCACAAGAGACGGAAACTGGAGCGCAGTAGAGCCACGTCCTAAAAGTTTCGTAATGAACATTGGCGATGTTTTCTCCCGAATGATGGGTGGTCGTTTTAAAGCCACTCACCATCGAGTGTTAGACATTGGCGTTGATAGATATTCTGTTCCTTTCTTCCTCGAGCCTTCCTACGACGGGGACATCGGTGAAAACTTTTTGTTCATTGCAACGGGTAAAGGGCCTGAACATAAGGTTGAGAAATATGGACCTTGGGTGATTAATCAAATTAAATATATCAAGAAATATTTTGAGTATAAAGTGCTTCCGGAATTCTAGATAATTTGTTCAGATATGTCGCTGCGTGAGAAACGTTCAGGCCTATGATAACTATTGCTACGCGCGTTTAAAGAGTTGTTCAAACATGTATGTGCTCATAAAACGTGTAGGGGTTGTTAAATGCAAAATCTTAGGTCCATACATAAAACTATTCATGTGTACGTATTTATACATTTGGGAAGGAGTAATATAAACAGTTTTATCATACAGAGATATCGTATGTCAATAGGTATTTAATGATACCATTATCAATGTCAAATTTAGTCTCATGTTTATTGCTAACACGTAAATATTGATACTTTGTGTTAGATATTCAACTTTAAATTAGTTAACTTTGTGCTAGATATTAAACTTTGATTTGGTTGACAATTAATAAAAGTGTGTCAATAGGCCTTTTCGACTGGGCTGTTTTGTAAAGCAAGTTTTAGCCTGGTTCCCGTCCCCACAATTACAGCACTACTACAGTAATAAAACTGTAAAATTAGTACGGGAACCAGACTGTAACCTGCTCCACAAAACAGCCCAGTGGAAAAGGCCTAATGAATATTTAATATGGATAACACGGTGTTCTTATCCATCATTCTCGTGAACGGATGAATATGAAATACTTGAACAGTTGTTACAATTGTAATAAATATAGTTTGTACGTAGATCATCAATCCATATATTCTCCATCAGTTTATTTGTTAATATATATATTATCTTTATTTCCTCCAGTATTGAAGAGCATATATATTATTATATAACAATAAATACATAGTTATAGCATGTTACAAGCATACATTATTGATGAGAAGATTAGTAAGCATAATTACACATATCAGGAGCAATTTATGAGCACATAGATAATAACTTGCATCGAACATGATATGGATAATTAAATCGCAAAGCTTTACAATATTATGACATGACAATGTTTATACACAAGAAGACATGGGGACAAATTTGTAAATTCATACTTAAGTTTATCCCTGACATAATGCATACATAAAACAAATCTACACAAAATATGAAAACAACGAATTGCAAGAATACAAGGGAACAACAAGTAGCAAATGGCAAACATAAATACACTCAAACATAAATACACTCAAGAGCTCACTCTACACGTATAACAGATCTGAGCATATAGTAATGAGCACATGTATACCAACAATACAGAATCACATACTGTAGTTACATAAAACACTGAATTCCACATTAAATAACCTAAATTGAATATCAACAAATCTACTTTTAATTAAAGTAGATTAGTGTTGGTGGCCAGAGTATGGTAGAAAATTGCGTTAGCAATGTTCGGTCACCAGTTGTAACATGAAATATTTTTATAGATATATACACAGCTATTCCCCACTGAGTCATGGTCTTGCCGAAACGAAATACAAGAGAAGGACGGGGGCAATACTACAAGAATGAAATATTAATATAAAATGTATTTAGAATTAAATTATGTTTATTCACCTATTTAAGATAGCTAAGTATGTAACTACAGTATATTAATAAACACTGGTAGGATAATAGGATAATTGTCAATAACTCATTAAATGTATCGTATGGACCACTGTTTTGAAGCATAGCACTCGAGATGCGTCCGGCATTGTGAATGACGGAAACCCTGACAACATTTCAATAATTTGATAGTCATGTGGTCCATTACAGAATTCTCTGAAGTTTGGAGCTCCCAATTCTTTGGAAATTTTAGTCCACATAGTATGCCTGTATGTATCGTTCGCGTTACAAAACAAAAGTACATGTTTGCTCATATTAGCTGTGGTTATAGAACATTTGCTACATACTCTGTCGTATTTCCTGTCAAACAGACTGCACATAAGAATAAATGCAGACGTGCATTGAGGTTGTAAGTGTCTGTATGTACGACAAAACTGCCACATATTACACAAGTCATATTTTGAGTGAATACACATGAAGTCAGTGATACTTTTATCTAGGAGAAGTCTATTTTTCCATTCATTTTCAACAAGCAGATTTATTGACTTTTTAACTGTTCTTTTCCACGAAAAAATTGGTGGGAATATGCCAGAGTGTAGGTATTCTTGTAAAGCGCTTGAAAGACCGCATTTCCCTAAGATTCTGTAGATGTCTGGTATAAAACCCTTCGCATCTTTTGGAGAAATCATGAATGAAGTGAGACGATGTGCAAATACACTTTTAATCTTAAAACTAGTGTCTAAATGGCAAAGTTGACCAAAGAGTAACAGTTTTCTTTGGTCTATTAAATATTGACAGGTCTAACCCTTTCTTGTATAGTTTGACGAGTATAGATGATATCCATGCGCGATCAAAGGCCTGTTTTGCATCGAGGAAGCACGCATAGATTTTCGAGTGATGTTCTATACCATAATTAATACATTCACGTAACATAAACGACGTCATGAGGCAATTAACGTGTTTTTGGAATCCACCTTGGGATGCATTAAATGTGACAGACTTATCATGTTCAATAAGTTGTAGTCATATTTTCTCGTAAAGTTTGAGTATATTTGAGCACAGTGATATTGCCCTGTAACTATTTGGGTCAGTCTTGGTTTTGTTACCTCCCTTGAATAATGTTACAATAATACCACGTTTCATTTCCAGGGGCGTATATGAGAAAGTCAGCATAGCGTTGTATAGTTTTACCAGGATATTCATTAGTAATGGGCCACCATGAATATTATTTTCATAGAATACTCCATCGTTACCACAAGCTTTCCCTTTCTTTGAAGCTTTCACAACGTTTTGTAGCATTTCCGTTGTAATTGTATATTTACAGTGATTGTGTTTGAATATTTCATCCTTGATCATTTGTAATTCATGTTCTATATGGTTTTTGTAGTCTTCATCGAAGTTCGAGTCCATAGTTGGTGAGTAAAGTTCACTGAAATAGTTTTTCCATTCAACATTAATATCCCTGGGGTTGTTATGGGTTACGCCGTTAAATTTCATTTCGAAGCCGCTGTTGTTAGAAGGCTTATCCCTACGTTTATTGATGAGGCGCCAGAATTCGTTGTTGTCGCATATACGTCATATCTCAAGTATTACGTCATATCTCAAGTATATACGTCATATCTCAAGTATATACGTCATATCTCAAGTATATACGTCATAACTCAAGTATGTACGTCATATCTCAAGTATATACGTCATATCTCAAGTATATACGTCATAACTCAAGTATATACGTCATAACTCAAGTATATACGACGATTGTAATAAAAGAAAATTTAAATGGTATCAGGCACGCGGTGCGAACCAATCGAAAGACATTTAGGTTTGACATCTAACGGATTACGTAGCATGCATGAGTTGAACCACGCATAAATTCTCTAAGATACGTATGTATTAACACATATTCTAACACAACCTGTTTCACCTATATACACATAGAGGAAACCAAGGTGTGCATGAATTACCATTAAATCATAGCTACAGCAAATAAATTAAATAGAGGATCTTGCATGAGTGCTCGCATGAGTGCTCATTACAAACGAGTTTTATTAAACGAGTGGACAAAATGGTATAACACGAGGCTTTACCGAGTGTCATATTGTTTTTGTCGACGAGTTTAATAAAACTCGTATGTAATGAGCACGAATGGTAGATTCTATTTATCGCATAACCTTAGAACACGCTCATTATTGTTCAAAAGGATGATGCACGCTGCATATGTTTCAGCCACAATTCAGCGGTACACTGAGCGCGACGTCATGGCGACGTTGATATTATCCTGACGTCATTGACGGATCAATGCATGGATTGGCTAACGTCACGTCAAGCTCATTTACATATTTATTGCACAGTCTTGGAGTGCCAAACGATATTTTCGGCATGGCTTTACGGCACTACTGGGCCGCAGGTTATGTGATAATATTATATATATAACGTTCCGTTAAAGAAAATAGTAAAGCGGCGTGTTGACCAAGGCGGAATATTGGCTATGTTAGAATCAATCAAAATGATGAATACAATGTATGTACCTGTGTTATATCTTTAATAAAGAACGAAATTATTTCATAAAAGTATTAGTATATAAACAGTGTAGCAATACCACGTGACTTTTGACTACAGTTACAAGAAGAAATTTGTAAACATTTGAAAATAAAAAAGCCATAAGTATGTTATTTCTTCATTGATTTCTATTAAATATACGCCTAGCTAAGGGGAAACTTATTTGCTTTCCATGGTATATAAAATCTTTTCCCGTGGCTGTGCCGTTTTGTCCATTACCTGGTGAAACCGTGGAACGTGTAGGTTTCACAGGGTAATGGAAAAATCGGTAAAACTGCTGAAAAATATGTTATAGTTCACGGAAATCAAATACATTTCTCCCCTTAGCGTGGCGTATATTTTATAGAAATCGATGAAGAAATAAAGTTCTTATGGCTATATTTGTGTTCCAATGTTTACAAATTTCTACTAAAAGCCACGTGGTATTGCTACTCTGATAAAGCACAAGCCTATATACGTAAGGAGGTTTCAGGATTCGTATAGTCACGGGGTGTATCGAAGCTGACACCGTTAAAAAACCAAGGACTACAATCGGTAAGAGCTAGAGTAGTTTGTTTCACACAGCAGT
This sequence comes from Spisula solida, assembly GCA_947247005.1. Classification (NCBI taxonomy): domain Eukaryota; kingdom Metazoa; phylum Mollusca; class Bivalvia; order Venerida; family Mactridae; genus Spisula; species Spisula solida. Next base: position 33,400,684 of record OX365950.1, on the reverse strand, counting down.
CTTTTCCAGCGAAGTCGGAGGTCATTGGTCAATCTGGTAGAGAAAAGAGTCGAATGACCAAACACTTGTGACTGCTTAAAATCAGTAGCAAATAGACAATACAAAGCCACACAGAAACAACGGTATTGCCTACACACCCACCCACCCACCCAAGCAAGCATAGAGTCAGACATTGAATGGATCATCCATATTCCCAAATCAGGATATTTCAAGCCAGCTTATATACTCATCCCGCAATGGGACACGCGCTGCACTTTGAGTTTCGTGTATTATTAAACATAAAGGGTTTTTAATCATGCATGATAACGTCACTTAGTCGGACGCAAACAAACAACAGCATACAAATATATAGCTTGCACACATTGGTCACATTCTAATTCAAGCAGATGTATGAATTACGTTACGGGATCGAATCCGTTACTGTATCGGCTGGGTTAAGTAGGTGGAGGCCATGTCACATGGACCGAAATAAAATATAATACATCTATGCATCCATTGTATACAACTGTATGGGTGAATAATGCAGCTATCATAACGCAGAATCAATAAACAGAACACTGTATGGGTGAATAATGCAGCTATCATAACGCAGAATCAATACACAGAACACTGTATGGGTGAATAATGCAGCTATCATAACGCAGAATCAATACACAGAACACTGTATCAATCTAGTTAAATATAAAATAATACACCACGTGGGTTCTTTATCATCAACTTAGAACAAATTTAAATATTGATACAACCGATAGTAATTAAAGATAAATCTATAACCGGAGTAATTGAATACTTGTCTATATTTACATAATTATCAGTACAATAAAATAGAACATCCATCGAACATTGAAAAATTCAACAATGTTTAAACAAAATGATCAACATCCAAAAGAGAGCAGTGCGAATGATATCAGACAAATCATATGATTATGATGCAAATATTTTATTTCAAGAACATAATCTAATGCCATTTTTGTTAAGATGTAAATATCATGTTGCTGTGCGGTACATTAAACGTTAAATAACTTGTCCCCTATATATATGTCTAATATTCTACAATTTTCAACAAATAATGTGTATTCTTTGCGATCTGTAACGAATAATAACATAGTACATCCTGTTTGTAAATCATACTTTACTAAATTAACTTTCCAGTATGAAGCTGTGGCAATATGGAACGCTTTGCCCAGTCAAGTTAAAAACACAAACGTCAGAGAAAATGTTTAAATCTATATTAAAATCATACTTTTCCGCATATCTAACAAAGATAAATTAAAAACACTCGGATTATTGCTGTTTACCTATTATATCAGGATATTTTAATACAATATTTTAAATGTCAGTATTTACTTTTTTGTATTGTCTGCCATTTTATTGATGCTTTTGAATGTTTGTATATATTTATGCTTGTTTTGTTAGATGACCCCATGGGAGATAATCCCTAGGCTTAATGGGTATATCATCGGAAAATAAAGTTATTATTATTATTAGTAAGTCATAATTTCATTTTCTTGTTAAGTTTTGTTTTGTGCTTTTGAGCTGTGCTATTTCTTTTTTCGTCTTTCTTTTTTTTTGCCTTTCGGGTTGAGTGCTGCCTTTCCTGTTTGACTTTTATTTTTTGTATAAATATGCAAAATGAAGCTGTTGAGCCTAAACATGAAAATTACCTCGTGAAAGAGTTGTCCCATTACAATGTAAATGTGACGTTCGTGAAAGAGTTGTCCCATACCAATGTAAATGTGACGTTCGTGAAAGAGTTGTCCCATACCAATGTAAATGTGACGTTCGTGAAAGAGTTGTCCCATACCAATGTAAATGTGACGTTCGTGAAAGAGTTGTCCCATACCCATGTACATGTGACGTTTGTGAAAGAGATTTCAAGGGTGTGATAGTAAAAAAATGAAGTCTCATTAATAAAACATGCAATTAAAGTATATTATTATTTGCTTAACCATTGGCCGCCGTATTATAGTTGACTGAAACGAGGGCAAGACATATACATGTATAACCATGTACGACTGTTGCCATGTTTAAGACTACACAATTATCTAGCAGGCAGGAACTTATAGATGGGAGGCCAGTAAGTTTATGTGTCCAGGGTCCATATTCACAAAACTTCTCTTTTTGTCTTAGAAACACAACACATTTTTACTTTTTATCTTATGTGGAATGTTTGTCTATTTATTTCAATATAAAATCAGTTAGAACATTTAGGGCAGAGTTCAATGATATATCCGTTCCATCTAATAGTAAGGAAGTGTCATCTGCAAATTGAGAAATCTTGTATTCCTTGCCATCAATATGTATTCCTTTAATATCTTTATTCTGTCGTAACTTGATAGCTAAAATGTCTGAACATAAAATAAAAATATATGGTGATATTGGGTCCCCTTGTCTGCAACCCCTTTCAACTTTAAAGAAGTTCGATAGATAGCCATTTAGTTGTACACAAACCTCCGTATTATTCAAAAACAGTTGTATCCATTTCTTAAACATATTACCAAATTTAAAGAAGTTGAGCGTTTTTTTCTATAAAATTAAAAGATATTGATTCAAAGGCCTTTTCAAAATCTATCAGAACAAGTAGACCGGGAATTTTATTTGATTCTGTATATTGCATTATGTCATATAATAACCTAGTGTTTTCCCCAATATACCGACCTTTAACAAAACCGGTCTAGTCATTTGAAATCAATACACTTAATACTTGTTTTAATCTATTTGCTTTGCGGCCTGAGGCAAGTTTATACAATACATTTAATAAAGTTATTGGTCTCCAATTTTTTAAAAAATGTTTTGGTTTATTCTCCTTTGGGATGCAGGTTATTTTCCCCAACTTGATATTTTTTTAAAATGAGTTGAATAAAAATGCATAATTTATAGCATTCACAACAAAGTGTCATATTTTAACCCAAAATACCTTAAAAATTTCGAAAGTAAAACCATCACATCACATCTTCTGAACTTAATTTTTTTGCACCAATCTAGTTCATAATCTAGTTCATAATCATCTATCAAAGATTCTTTGCTATACAAAGCTTTGTAAAAATTTGCAGATTCTTGTACAATTTCTTTTTGGTCAAAAATGACCGCACTGTCTTCTTTTTCTATAAATGATATTGATTTATTAGAAATAAAACTTTTTTCTAAGTTACAAAAATATTTTGTGGCTTTTTCTCCATTTTCAACCCAATTTGCCCTTGCCCTTACAAAAGAACCTTTATGTTCATTATGTCTTAATTCCTCTAATTGGTTTTTAGGAAGAATAATCTGTCATTATTTCCAGATAGACATGATTCAATTTCAGTTATGTCTTTTAAAAGTCTTTCTTCATTACTATTTCTTTGTTTTGCTAGGTAGCTAGAATATGAATGTGTTTCCCCCCTAATTTCCATCAATAAAGTCTCCAGGAACAATTCATCACTTATAACAAATTGTATAGTTTCTCTGTCCATATTTAATATATTATCTATATTATAAACTGGTAGGCAAAATTGTAAAATGATTTCATCAATCTTTGAATTAATACATTTTATAAATTCACTATTATGTAGTAATGAGTTATTGAACTTCCAAAAACCTTTACCATGTGTTGTTTTTGAGATACACAATTCAAGGAATATACTGGAATGATCTGATTTATAACTGATGTCAATATTACATTTCCTAGCGCAGTTGAGTAAACTATTCGAAATTAAAAAGAAGTCAAGTATGCCCTGTTGTGCAGGATTCATCATTCTTCTCCATGTATATCTTTTAAGATTTCCATGGAATTCACGAAGAGGATCAACTAAATTTCTATCATCAATTACTTCTAGAAGGTTTTTTCTTCCATATACATTATGGTTTTTAGATTTGTAATTGTTATAATCTATATCAGGGTCAAGTACCAGATTAAAATCTCCGCACATAATGATATCTGTAGTATTCAAAGAATCAATTTCCTTAAAAATTGTACTGAAAAAAGCTATATTAGGGGTGTAAACATTGATAAGAACAAAATTTGTGTCATTGTATACTGCTTCTAGAATCAAATAATTCCCATTTGAATCCAATTTACTATTTACTATCTTAATGTTCATATTTTGTCTGAAGAGTATTGCTACCCATCTAGCATCAGATTTACCATGACTAAAAAACATTCTCCATTCCATTCTGAATAAACTGTGTTTTCAGTTTCTTTAGTAAAATGGGTTTCTTGCAGACAAAGAATGTCAACTTTTTTTCTTTAAACAAATTTAAGATATCCATCCTTTTCTTGGCACCTCAAAGGCCCCGACAATTGTATGAGTAAATTTTTAGATCCGACATTGTTTATAAGAATTTTTATCATTTTTGTCTTTTAAATATATGTGTGTTGGATAAAATCGTTTAGGTACAAGATATTCATTTCACATAGAAAGGAAAGGAGCTGACTATATATAATAAGGGTGAGTGAAAAATAAACATGCAAACTCCAGCATGGGTTTCCACAATTACAGTGGGTTCGATGAACATAATAAAAACATACAAATACATAGGCTAAAAATATGAACATAATGGAATAATTTCATTTACCTTATGAAACATTTGTAAAAGAGATAATTTATAAGATTTTTAGTATTATAAACTCTTTTTTCAAAGGGCTATAACTTGATTTTTTTTAAAAATCAGTTAGAACTGTTTTAAGTGAATTATATTTCGCCCGGGTTCTATGTTGCGATGTTTTGCATTATGTAAACGAAATTACGAATATGTTTTAACCAAACATGGAATGAAAAAAGATATATTTCTCCTAAACTAAAGGATAACTGAGTGGTTTAGGTTGTTCCCACAATCACATTTCGAGTGAACTGTGCCAGGGATGAACATGACATTCAATTGTCAATCATTCTGTAACACAACATGGAGTCACTGGTTTTTTATCACTTAACATAATTATGATGTAATTATGGTATAATTTCGATCATTTAATCTTAACTTCGAAGGACGAAAAGTCAGCCACCGCATTTGCACAAGCGCACTGTGTTAAATATATCACATCTATAATAAGTACTTAATGAAGTAGTTGATACCCCTAACAACGTTGAGCAACTCCATCAGATATCAATACCATGTTTGATACCCCTCACAACGTTGAGAAACTCCATCAGATATCAATACTATGTTTGAACCATTATAAACTCATTACACCATTATAAGACCACACACAGGGTATCTCTTATCACCTTGTGTAGTTATTTGTGTTGTTACCTCCCTAATACATTGTTCTCTGGGATTGATTGTGATAGTTAAGATGAAAAGGAGATGAATGTCAATGTTTTAGACGGGCTGTGTCTAGGTGTCTCAAACATATTAATGGTCTAATACATAGGTACTTTTAATCTTGTTGTTCTATTATGGATTTTAAAATAACCTGTTTCTATTTGATAAGGCTTCATTTCTGTGGACACATGTAACGAATGCTTTCACATCACTCATTTGTATACCAAATAATTAGTCCAATTAAGGCTTCAAATTACATTTAACTCGCTAAATTACACTGAACGTTATAGGATTTTGTCCGCTGATAGTACAATGTATCCGATAATTGTCCCATTTGTTCCAGTTGTGACGTCGTCCAGAGTAAACTGACATTGCTAAGGTTGTAAATAAGCACAAGATTTCAGATTACTGTTTGAAATTATTTTTGCGATGATTTCATAATCTATTAATTGATATTAATTTTGTTTTATTCTGTAGAGTTATTTTCAGGAAATTGTTTAGGTCGCTTACTCTGCAATGAAACAAGTTCTAATCACCACTTGGCAGGCTATCACTCTTGTGCGCTGCTGTAACTATGAAGAATATTAGGGTTGCCAGTAACAACACGAGAGCAAAGAATATGAAGAATACTCGGTCCATAATATTTGCCACATCATTCCAAGTATATGCTGGTTTAGGATCATCACTGCTGGTTGTGTCGTCTTCATTCATCTTTCCTGTAGCTACTTCTTCATTGCCTTTTATTTCTTTAATCTTATTAGGAGAGAACTTTAGATTGGCGTTCATTTCCCCGTTTTCCGCGCATCGTTGGCCACCTACTTTGTTGGAAGGACAGCACTTCCGGCACGTGACGACGTTCAGGAATGATTGTAATTTTCCGGGAACTGGTGTCTTATCTTGATCAAACGAAGATAACCGAATGAGTACAAGAGCAATTAGGGTAATCATGGTACTCTCTAATGTGAGGATGATAAGGTACACAGAGAAATACGCAACATTATCAGAGTTCTCTGGTAACGTAGAGGATATAATAGATAAAAACACAGCGAATGCCAGAAACACGGTTACGGCATAGCTGGCCTTTTCCCCACTGTCGCATGGCAACAGGAATACCGAGATGTTGAGTATTGCCAACATAATAATCGGCATTATGACGGACAGAAGAACGTACATTGGCTTCCGCTTGATTTGAAGTGTAAATACAATCGAAGCTTCGAACGTTTCCCATTCAATTGCATAACTTGTATCCAGGACATTCCATTCCGAGTTAGTTTCGTACTGGTACAAATCTATTCCTTTGGCACCACTCATGATAATAACCTGAAAAATACAAAGTTTCATCTGAACTGCCTGTACATGTACACGATGTTAGTAAACTGTAATTTTGAATATGCGAAGTAGAAGTAGAGACTGTTTTAACAAGCACACACAGGGACATACATCCATCAGTATTTGATACAGGGCATCTCGTTTATCATTTGACGCAACTTTCTATGTGTCATGGAGTTGGGCAACAAGAAGGTTTTTGCTCTCGTGACTTTCGGTTGCAACAGACTGGAAATATATATAATTTTACATATAACTTTATAACTCGACCGCATAAAGAGTGTTCCACAGACTTTTGGGCAATATCCATTCAGTTGTTTATGAGGAGATGTTGCTAAAAGACATTGATGACAGAAGACGTACTCCGGACATACAAAGTTCCGTGATCAGGGAGTTAAAATCAGATGTAAAGGACCAAGAGTAATGTATATAACTGAACAGTTGGGGACCAAGAGTAATGTATAACTGAACAGTTGGGGACCAAGAGTAATGTATAACTGAACAGTTGGGGACCAAGAGTAATGTATAACTAAACAGTTGGGGACCAAGAGTAATGTATAACTGAACAGTTGGGGACCAAGAGTAATGTATAACTGAACAGTTGGGGACCAAGAGTAATGTATAACTGAACAGTTGGGGACCAAGAGTAATGTATAATTGAACATTTGGGGACCAACAGTAATGTATAATTGAACATTTGGAGACCAAGAGTAATGTATAACTGAACAGTTGGAGACCAAGAGTAATGTATAATTGAACAGTTGGAGACCAAGAGTAATGTATAATTGAACATTTGGGGACCAAGAGTAATGTATAATTGGACATTTGGGGACCAAGAGTAATGTATAACTGAACAGTTGGGGACCAAGAGTAATGTATAATTGAACAGTTGGTGACCAAGAGTAATGTATAATTGAACATTTGAGGACCAAGCATAATGTATAATTGAACAGTTGGAGACCAAGATTAATGTATAACTGAACAGTTGGGGACCAAGAGTAATGTATAATTGAACAGTTGGTGACCAAGAGTAATGTATAACTGAACAGTTGGGGACCAAGAGTAATGTATAATTGAACAGTTGGAGACCAAGAGTAATGTATAATTGAACATTTGGGGACCAAGAGTAATGTATAATTGAACAGTTGGGGACCAAGAGTAATCTATAATTGAACAGTTGGGGACCAAGAGTAATGTAAAACTGAACAGTTGGGGACCAAGAGTAATGTATAACTGAACAGTTTGGGATATAAAGATTTAAGAGTTGTATATATACCTCAGCCTTTGAATAACTCCACGCAACAAACTTCAACTTACAAACTTGTATATCAAACGGAAAGTATGTAATATCCACAGCACACGTAGACTGGAACACCTGAATATAGATTAATATATCAAATATGTTCAGCAGAATTGATTCCTTAAAGCAAGATTGATAGTAATACAATAAGTACGTATGAAGGGGTAAAAACAATACAAGCTTAGTACCTGACATGATTGTGCATGAGGTAATTTTACATACTCCCACAAGAACGTCCAAATGACTCTGTTAATATAGCAATCATAATATATGAAAGAAATGAGGAAAGCAATTACACGAACGCTAAAATGCAGATGTTTGGCTTACCTGAAATGGTTGCCATTCTACACCCCCGCCACTGGAAACATAAACATTCAACGAACTCACTCCAAGTTCCTTGTATTCCAGGTAGGAATTCTTCAACGCAATGTCCGGCTTCCATACGTCACCCTAAGGAAACAAACAATACGATACCATATATATTACTGCATGTACGAGGGCCACTTAAAAAGTATTAATCAGTGGGCGATAAATCAACAACATTGCCCCTGACTGTATTAAAAGTGTACATTTTCTTAAAGACCAATCTTTCAGCTACACATTCGGGGTATTTTCATCATTTAATATTAATGTATGTCCATTTTATTGATATTCAAACAGAACATGGTTTAAAGCACTGGACAAAAAATATCTCACAAATACGTAAGAACATTGTGTTATACGGGCTCATACGGTTTCTGAGCGTTGTTTTCAAATTTCATTCTGGTTGTTTGAAATGAAATTGAAATCATTTGCAATATGTATCCTTGTACTCTTAAATGACAATCCACAATTTTGAAAACATTAAATTATTAACAAACTATAGCAGTAGAAACAAGTCACATCCGAGACTCAAAATACCACACTTACACCCTAATGAATATTAGATATGTACTAGCTAAATAAACACTAATTTATTCTTAATATGTCAATTTTTCTAGATTATGATATGTAGTTTCATTCGTCGGACGGTTTTAATTAATTTACCTCAATTTTATTTTTTATTACAAAATTTTATGTCCCATCCCAACTTTTAAAAAGTGGGTGGGGTAATGTTATACCCCCCGTTTATGATAAAAAAAATTCACCCATGTTGTCCATTTCATGTAACTATTCTTATATGAAATTACTATCATATGTTTTTATTTTTGTTTTCAGTATTATTGTATTAGGAGTATGACGTCATAAATCTAAAATACGTGTTTTTTGGTCACGTGATCATGTTCTTTGAGCTGTTGTATAGGACAAATAATGAATAATTCAGGACATATTTATCATGTGTAAGATAGTAACATATAAATGTTTAAAAAGCTATATGTTTGACTTTCCCAATTAAGTCGTACAGTAGTTCAATACAGCAACAACGTATAGGGCATAGTCCCAGCAAAATGCAGTTTTTGGAGTATTTGGAACGTGGCAGATTCCTTGTACAACTAAATACATTTAGACTGTCCAAACAATAATGTTGATTCACCACTAGTTTAACAAGTATACGGTGCATGAAATCTGCAAATATCAAATCAATCGGATTCAAATTATAGAAATAATGACCATAAAATATCAACCCTTATGGCTACTATTATACCTTATTTTCGCGCAATACCAGTGTTTAATACCCCTACTTGTTAAATATCATATGGGAGACTGGATATTTGTCCGATTGCAATATTGTTTCATTGGTTAGCAAGGCAAAGGTTAGATCTTTCAGACAATGTCCACTTGTATACATATTTATTGAATGTTAAACGTGTTATTGGACACTGATTAATACTTTTTAAGTGGCCCTCGTATGATTATTGCAAATAAAAAGAAAAATAATTAATTAATTAAAACCATCAATTAAAATGAATATTGTTTAGGTTTCTTTAGGTAACTCAGTTCTTTAAAATTGGAATAACTATTGAGTTTTTGGTTCTGATTTCATCTAGCGTGTCGCTCATGAATGTATTGATTCTAAAGTCGTTGCACAAACATAATTTGTGTTTTTAAAAAAATGTTGTTTTCATAAATGTGATATAATAAATGATTAACAATTATGGACAACATGGAAAAGTTAAATATTATAGAGTTCATACGCGTAGGAATTATCACGAAGGCCGTAGGCCTGAGTGATTAATAACTATGCATATGAACGACAAACCGTTATCTATTCACCGGTATATCACGCAAAACTGCGATCTATTTGCATTCTAACACGTGTAATTTGTAATTTTAAGCTTTACTATTATCTTTATTTGTCGCTAAATTGATGCTTATTTAACGCCAACTTTCAATTACGTATTTCACGTTTACGCATATGAATTCATACATGCAATAACATATTACTAGAATATAAATATAATCGAATAAATAAACAGAAACGCTACGAAATGAAAATTACGCAAAACGTCGCGCTCTACGGCGACGTCAGAATTCATGACTTCACGAAATAAACAAGACGTAAATTCCATTGATAAAAATCGCGAATTATACGCGGGAGATAAATTGAACAGCCAAAAATCTACCGTGATATACCATTTATTTGATAACACTACAGCTCTATACGTTTACATGGAGCAAAATACGAACAGTGTTAGAATTAGGAAATAGATCGCTGTTTTGCGTGATATACTGGTGAATAGATAACGGTTTAGAGTTCATATGCGTAGGAATTAATCACGAAGGCCGTATTGCTGAGTGATTAATTACTATGCATATGAACGACAAACAGCGATCTATTTGCATTCTAACACGTGTAATTTGTACAAATTCAAACGGACTATTTTGTTTGCGAAGCTTGTGAGTTATTTTTCATGTTGCTATAGACAACTTCCTCTGTTCAAAGAATCGTAACGTACGCCCTTGGATTTTTAAGCTTTACTTTATTTGTCGCCAAACTGATGCTTATTTAACGCCAAATACCAATTACGTATTTCACGTTTAAGCATATGAATTGATACATGCCATAACATGTTGCTAGAAAATAAATATAATCGAATAAATAAACAGTAACGCTACGAAAAGAAAATTACGCAAAACGTCGCGCTCTACGGCGACGTCAAAATTCATGACGTCATGAAATAAACAAGACGTAAATTTCATTGATAAAAATCGCGAATTATACGCGGGAGATAAATTAAACAGCAGAAAAATCTACTGTGATATACCGTTTATTAGATAACGCTACAGCTCTATACGTTTACATGGAGCAAAATACAGACAGTGTTAGAATCTTCTATATAAACCAACTTGTTAGTTATCTAACGATACATTTTAAATATAACATAAATCGTCTATAAGCCTATTGCAGTACTTGTTTACATAGGGAATAAAACTTATTCTTAGTTTGCCTTTCTCATACACAATGGATAGTTAGTTTGCCTTCCTCATACACAATGGATAGTCAAGATTCAGACAACGAAATACGTTAGAAAACGAAATTGTAGCAAAATCAAATAAACACATTGAGCAAATTAGACTAGCGTTCAATCCAACCGAAACATTGTGAAGCGTATTTGTTTACTAAATTACAATCAAATTTGTTTTATGGTTAATCATGCTTGAAATTCAAAGTTCACAGTAGGTCATTCATTGCGGCTTGCTTGAAATATCCATTTTTTGGGGGGATAGTGATTGTTTGTTCTACGTCTGATTCTTGCGTGAGTGGCTAGGTGCTTTCGCCGTTTCTATGTGGCTTAGGATTGTCTGTGCTCTACAGCATTCATTGAGCTTAACACCTTAAATATGCCTCATTATAATGTCGTCATTAAACATTGTTATCGTACGCATCAGTCACTGTTCATATTGTATTGGCATACTTTACTAAGAACGTCATTACCTTAAACATATTTAATATGCTCTCATTGAGTTCAGTGTGTATGTTTTTGTCAAACATGTACCAAGACTTGTATGATCTACATTGCATCATGGTTTGCATTATTGAAATCGGTTCATGGCTGTTTTAGAAAAGGATAATGAGACATTGAACGGGGAACGCAGAACTTAACTCAGAAAACAAAAATAACATAATAACATAGACTACAATTACACGACAAAATGTTCAACACACAACTCAACGAGAAAATAAAAAAAAACTAAACCGCTGAATGTCCAAGTTTCATTTGTCAAAAAGCCGAAAGTCCAACTTTCAGCTGTCAAAAAGCTAAAAGTCCTAGTTTCGGAAGTGAAAAAGTATCCAATAATCACTGTAAATGGTAAAACATTATTTGATGGTAGTAAAAAAAAAGAAAATAAGTGAATGGAGAAAGGATGATTGGGCGCAAGAAAAAGAAAAATGCAACTTAAAAGCTACACACATGAATTATATACGAACCGGATAGGGTACGAACTGCACACACGAATATGGCAGGGACGAACTGTGAATGCGAGTAAAACACACAGCTCCGAATGAAATTGGACAGGGTAAAAATGACGAATATTGAGAATCTACACTTAACAAATCTTATAAGTATGCATGTATATATTTACCCATAACTCGGACAAAACGTGGTTGATCTAGCTGAAATTTTCAACATAATTATGCAGCTTGGTTATGTGGAATTACAATCCAATTGATTTATTACGATCTGATACCAATTTTCACAAACGGAATAAACAAATGATGACACCAGGAAAAGCCAATGTCACACGTTCTTGTCGTGTGTTCATCAAGTGTTTATCAGGTTGTTAATGCAGCTTTGTTTCCTCTTTGCTGATCAAGTTCGGGTTCAAGTGTATGTACTTATCACCGAGACAGAAATAAAGAAAACAATGATAAAAATAAAGCCCAATTAAGGTTATAATTACCCACTTTTTGCCGTAGAATGCAATTTGGGAAGAGTTATCTCCTTTGACCATAAAATTCAAACTGTATTTTTAAAAGTTTAAAACCACCGTGTTGTTGAGTGAAAAATCGCATAATTTTGTGGGTTTTTTAATGTAACGATATATCTAAAATTCTTATTGACCATAAATAAAAATAATTTGCACCTACGCGTCAATTTCTTTTGATGTTTCATGGTCCAGTGATCCACTGTGTTTAATTTTGAAAAAAAAACTTTATAAATCTAATTTTGTGGTATTCAATAGCATTTACACAAAATTTCATGCAGAAATATTCATAAATAAAAAAGTTATACGGTAAAAACACGTGTACACTTATAAGATTTGTTAAGTGTATGACCTTTGGTTGATTATTCCAATTTTACGGTATCAGAGCTTAAAATTAAATCTAGCATCATTTTATAGTATAAACATGTATAATACGAAACTAAGGACTATCACCCTACAGAAACAGCAGGACACGAAACGTACAAAAAGACACATGGAACTAAAAAGACACAGACAATGTACATACGCAAAACTGAACAATTACACAAACAAGAGCCTACCACCTCTCAGGTTCTGTCAGTCAAACAAATCCGGAGTGAGAACACAAACCTGTGGCCAATGATAGTAGTATATATCTCCATACAATGCCGGATCCCACGTTAAAAAATCATCATGCCACAAAATCCATAGATAACCTGTAGTTTTGAGAGTCTCTGTAACCTCGTCTAGTGCATTGATAGATAACAAGTACAAATTGACGTACACCTCTGAAATAAAAACACATATAATCTCATTCAACCTATTCATTAAACACACATTTTGTTTTGGAACATGTCGTTACAAATTGTCCACAAGGGAAAGCATAATTTACTCTTTTAATAGCTTGCTGAACCAGGTGAGTCTAATTAATGACCACTTCTTAAAATGTATAGGAACATATACGTTTTATAAGCTTCGACAATAAAGCAGCTATTGAGACATTGATAGTGTATTTCTATATACGTGGGGTGATCAAAAAGAAATGAGACAAACGCTGTAAAATGACAATTAATATTGATATAAATAAGAAAAGTTGTATGTCTGTTACACAATATATCCTCTCTCCGTCTGCTGAGTTTCATAGATATTCATTTAGCATTTGTTAAGATATCAGCGGTTTTGCAACCTTGGGTTTAGCGACTCGCCGAACACAATTGACGTCAATGACGTCATGAACGTAAAAGATTAACCATTCGAACGTCACATTGCTCTAATAAATTCCTCATACTGCACAAATTTACCATTTATCCAATATTTAACACAAAACATTATTCGTGTGTGTAAAAACATTGCAGTTGTAATAAAGTATAAAGAATATGTTACATAGTTATTCGATCATTCTCATTCCAAAGAAGACTCCCGTTTATGACGTACGTCTTGGCGAGTGACGTTCAAAATTGATTACTTATCTAATGCATTTTGTGCATCTAATCGATATACTAAAGTGTATTTTCCGTCACAAACCATCTTGTACTAACGATATATAAGTATACGTCTGGCAGACTTCTCTCCCGATGTCCATTTCATCATTTAAAATGTTTGTTTAGACTTTTCTCTTTTTTGTGATAAAACGGTACATTTTCAAACTGTTATTTTTTGCCGAAATATGACGTGGCTTTCAGGTAGGTAGAGTTAGTTTTCACGTCATATATTTAAAACCGACACACTTATACCAACAAAACCGTTTTTTTCACGGTTGTTCAATGCTTTGACTTCATGTCCAGTTAATTCGACAAATGTTGGAGGAATATTTAATAAAATATTAGTCATATGTTTTTCCATATCCTACGGCGAAAATTTACTACGTTTTGATGTGCGGCGACATATTTAACGTTCTATTAATTAATCAGTACTTATAGTAGAAACTTATATTTTCACGTACAAATCGGCATTAAACGCACCCAAACGAATATGATATTTTTATAATTAAAACACGTAAACTTTACAAATTATAGCATTTGTCTGATTTCTTTTTGATCACCCCACGTACGTCAAAAAATATTCTTGTATGCTAGGAGTAGAGGAAAAACATACAATACAAATATGGCATCCATTGCTGAGTCATCGATGGAAAGATATTCATTCAGGTATAATCGTCTTTTAATTACAATCAGTTATACCGGTGTGTTCTAGAGGTACTTTATTAATGTCGTTAGTCACCATGGGATTGATTTATTCTATACCTAATCGCTTCTTTAGTTCTCTAATATAATAATAATATATCTCTATAATGAGTATATATAATAAATTAGGCTGAAACATTCAAGCAGGTAATAACAATATATTAACTATTCACGAACTAACGAAAAGGTGGATGACTGCAAGTTCTCTAGTTTTGTTATGTACCAAGTGAGGGTCCCTCGGTCACCACCAATCACTAAAATACTGGTTTTACTTTTACCCATCAATTATCAAATTAAATTAATAACTATGTATTTCATGAAACGAAATAAACATAAATAAATCGTTTTCAATAGCCGCAAGTTCATTTAGACACAAGCCTTAAAAATGGTTGCAAAAGTAAAATATAGTGTGGTTTACAATCTATTAATCATCTCAATGTGTTTGCACGTCTTTAGGACTATTATAAAATTCTCCCAAGCTAATTTAATACAAAAAGGAAGGTTACGTATAAGTGCAGTGCAGTGATATCCCCCTCCCCCGACACGTTCCCTTGTAAACTGTTCAAATAATAGTTGAAACCATTTCTATTTACAAATCCGATCATTTGCAAATGTAATGACCGTCGCGAGACGTGGTTTCATTTTGTAACACATGCAAAAGATACATAACCAAATATGGGTCAACAAAGACGGAAACTATTTTGCATTGTGAAACGTGCAATGAGTGACAGTAGTAATGTAATGTCCCACCTTTCTAATTGATGCATAAAATGAATATTACGCACATGTCACTTTTTGCAAAAGATGAAGAAATGCCTTCAGTTGATACTTAAACGCGGAACAAGCACCTGTGTGTTGGGTGTCATCCTGTTGAATGACAATGTGTCTTTACGCGACGCTGCCGTTAAGATCTCGGTTTGAATCGTTACCAGTGCATGCACAGGAATGCTTATGTAAAAAAGATGGAATTATCAGTCTGAAATTTCGCTAATACTTCAAGGGGACCAGTAGAGCTTTAATTCAACATTTTTATGTTCTCCGATCTATTTAACAACATTGACTCATTTAAGTTAATTATCAATATGGCTCCTATGCCAATAACGTCTATTATTTTGCGAACATATATGTCATTTTGTAAATGTATTATCTCCCTTTGAAACGCTTAGGTAGATGGAAATCGAATGCATAATGGCTGTACGTGCGTTACTAACTTGATAAGATACTGCTTATATTGTTGGTTTTGCTTTGTATTCTCGGCAGATATATGGCTAATTGGCGACTCCATATTACATTGGGCTGGTGAGAGGGCTAATCAAAGGGGTCGTGGAAATTTGAAACTACCTAGTGACATGACAGTTAAATGGCTAGCGATTCGGGGCATGAAGTGGCAAGATTTCCACCATGTAATACAAAGAGAGAGACTGTTCTGTACTCCACCGAAAACAATTGTTATCAATTTAGGTGGGAATAATTTATGTTCTTGTACTTTGTATAAACTTAGAAGGTTAATTACGAGGGAAATAAGATACTTGTATGAATCTTTCCCTGATACTATGGTTATCTGGCTGGATATTTTACAGCGTCGTAATTGGGGCGACTGCTCTCAAATTAATGTTGCAATGGAAAAGAAACGTAGACGTGTTAATGGTTTCGGACGTAAAGCTGTAATGCAATGTTCTGTAGGTAGGGTGTTAACCTCACAGATCGATTTTGCTACTGCGGGTTTTTATCGTGAGGATGGAATACATCTATCTGAGGTCGGTTTAGAAATGTTCCTAGATTGCATAAGAGAGGGCATAATCAATTGTATGGGGCTAGAATTTGGCGGATAAATATTACTTTTGTAAATTTATTTTGGTGGAAATTCTAGCGGTCTGGGAGTTTGGTCCTTTCCATTTACGACACCTCTCACTACGAAAGTCCTAAGTTACTGGATACCTAGGGTGAGAGATGGTTTTATACACAGATCATCTGCCTTACTCTCTTAATATCGAATGTATGCGTGCATTCATTCGTTGCAGTTAGATTAGGAAATAATGTGTAACGTTATCATTTACAAACAGGTAAATTACAACTAGTGATTTTCAAAATTCAAATTGATTGATAACAATTTAGGGGCTAGGGATCTCGCTCGTATAGTCATAGTGCTTGGCGTTTCCTGTGTACCCCCTAAATTTTTGGCTATATTAACTTCAAGTGGTGGTTGAAATGTATGGGTACGTATTTGCATTAGTTGTTGCAATACACGTGTTTGGGTACAGTATTGATTGAAATGTACGTACCCTTGGGCAGTAGTGGTCAAACTGTACGTGTACGTATTTGCAGTGAGGAAGGATTTACATGTACGTGTCCGTGTACAGTAGATGTTGAAATGCACATGTCCGTGTGCAGTAGTGGTTACAATGTACGTGTCCGTCTACAGTATACTTGTTTTTGCACATTCTGTATGTAGTGTGTTGTACAGTGGCTATCGATATTATTGTGTTGACCGTTTACATAATGCTAACGTTGATATATTATAGCACCAGTTTAGGCAGGTACTTTTATTCAAGACAGTCGGACTAAACTTCCAGACCGGTAGGGTTTCTATTTCGGTTCAACTGTAGCCACCATTGGTAACTCAGTGAACCATGTAGCGGCCATATACCTCCATACTACCATACTCATTATACAAATGGCTTGATCATACATTTGCTTCGACAATTTGTTGTTTCATTTTAATGTTGTTATAAATACATGTACTGAAATAAATCTATGAATTGTGCACAGTGTTGTCTAATTTTAAGTGAGTCAAAAAATAATGTACTATGTATGTACTGTGTATAGGGTTTTTTTATTATAATGCTATCGAATGTACATTAGTGAGACAAAAATAAGGAAACAGTAACGTTACAGTGTTTTGCAAACGACTCCCTTGACTCAGATATAGAGAAAAAATTCTAGTTGCCGATAACGTATTAGAACATAAAAATATCTGCCTAAATATAATAATTATCATACTATTAAAATATGAAGACGTCTAAATTATTTTAATGATGGGTATTTTTTATTACGGCATGTGTCATTAACTGGATTCCGCTGTGATTCATATTGATGCGAAATTACCGTAGGATGCAGACTTAATGTCGTCTGTCAGAGACATTGATACCTGTTGGGTTATGTCTCTAGTGGATTAATTCTGCGTTTAGTTAATAAAGACCGCCGTTCTTTGACGTTTATTATACGACAACTAACTTCGTTCCGGACACCTGTCCCGTAAGAATCGTCAGAGGTGTTATATTCGTCCGACTGGGATAAGTGCGCATGCGCGGCACTTACATTTCTTACGGTGTGATGCGGGCGGATGTGCAGATTCATCGATGAAGACAGGTTGCAAGGTAAAACGCTTGTTTATATTGTAATTTAATAAGCAATATTGCGTGTAGTCTAAGCGTATATAAGCAGAGTGTTACATTAAGTACACTGTGTCACTGTTCAAAGAACTATATCTAATTCATAGATGAGTTTTATCATGCATGCTCGACTATACGCCAACGGTGGGTGGGGTGTTGTTGTCCTGACCCAGGGCAGGGACGGGGAAAACTGATGTTTGATCAGGGAATGTTGTGTCAGAATATTTGTCGGAACCCTGCTATTTGTCAGCGTTTTAAATCAGATGGCTGAATCGCATGGCCCAGTAGTCAAACCATTTCGATGCTAACAGTACCTTACTAGCTGTGGCTGGACCATCAGAATTCAAAAGCAGCCAATTGGAGACAGCTTATCTGTCTGCATGGACTCAAAGGTAGTCTCATGCGTATCGGTGTTTTTCGCTGGGCATGTTTAAGAACCAAGATTCTTCATTATTTGGAAGGAGCTAGGATAACGCACCCGGATTCCTTGTTTTACATCCATAGCTGTCTCTTAATTGAATTTAAGTCTGCGCTAAACAGCACACCTGCCAATAAACTCGAAAAGAGGTGCATGCTAGTTAGTGAAACTAGACGGAGAAAATATTTACTTCTATGACAAATGAAATTATCTGGATAGGTCTATCCCCCACCAACCCCCGTGAGAAAATGATTGAAAAGCACATTTGTAAGGAAATTTAATTGTTATAGTGTTAAAGCCCTGTATGCAAAGGCATGGCTAAAAGATGATCTACTAGCCAGGGGCGACACTTTTGTGTAAATGTAAACTTCAGAATGCACCATATTTACATACTGTTGGCATGGCTCACAAGAATATTTTCGTTGTAGGTGCTGTGTTTTCTTTGTCTGTTAATTTCTAGACTGGAAAATTAAGAATGTTTAGGTTGAGTGTGGCACACTTGTACCCATTGATTTTAATTACTTCATGATGGCCTAAACCATTTATGAGTTTTTCACAATAACATATTGATGTAGACTCAGTAGTACATATTATAAACTTTACAAACCTTCATTGTTATTAAATAGAGCTGTCATCTATAGAAGCGATATTGATGTATCGACAATATTTTTTGGTCGATTGATTATCAATTCACATCAGGGGCGGAGCCAGGATTTAGTGTTAGGTGGGGCGTGAAATGAAAAATGAGCTGGGGTCCAGGGGGCCGCAAGGGTGCAGGCCAAAGCCCTGCTAGGGGGGCGAATCACCCCGGTAGCTCCATTTAATACGCATCCATCTTTGTTGTCATAAAATGCAGCGAAAAGAGAATCAATGTGCAAAAAGAGCGAAACATCAGAATCGCAAAGTTCGACCTGAATAACGGGGCGGCAGAGATGTCTGTGGTTAGTGGAAAATGTTAATTGCACGCTGTGCGCGCAGAAAGCAGAACAAAAATGACTTTAAATATGTGATTTAGTGTGATACAACAAATGAATTGACTTTACTTTGGTGATTTTAGGGGGGCGTACGCCGGGTCCATACCGAATGGGAATCATCCATACCGAATCAGACAGAGCTGTACTATTAAATTAATAATAAAAGTGGTAGTTTTTACATGCATCTATATATCTTTTGACAATAGGTGTATAATACTTCATTAATTATTATTGTTTTATCTTACTTGAAGTAATCATTTCAATAATAATTAATTGATCTGACTTCATTTCAGGTTTTGGCAGTCAAGTACTTTCCAAGATCTGCTCATTGACTGTCACCTTTGTTTTGAAGATCTGGTATTAATACTTACTGGAACTGCAAGGTAATTCTGACCTGAATAATGTCACTGTTGTGTCCTATAATTTTCTAAAATTAAATTTATTATCAAGAAAATAAGAGCAATGTTAACATTGCCATCCCCACAGTACATGTTTGTTACTAACTGATGTTTGATAGAAACAGGACTAAGAGGGAAAAGGGAAATATCATTACTTCTTTGGTTAAAGGGAAATAATTCAAGAATGGTACCAGTTAGAGTTAGGTTTCTTTAAGTCACAACACTTCTCCTAGATGCTATTCTACTTATATTTAAAGTTTCAAGTCAATCAATTGAATACTTAATTAAATTAAACAAAGGGAGATAATTTGAAAACAGGGCGACATAGAGTTATGGTTCTTGGTCACTGCACTTATATATATAGTTGCCACCTATTTACAAAATTAAAGGTGGACAAGTGGTCTAGTGGTAAGGGCTACTGACTGCTGATCTGAAGGTTGTGGGTTTGATCCCTACTCCAGACGGTCAAAAACAGAAATGCTTTTCAGTGTTTCCCACCTAACATAACTAAACTTACTAACAGTCTTTTGGACGAGACGTTAAGCGAGGTCCCGTGTATGATGCTTTACATCGGCACGTAAAAGAACAGGAATGCTCCTGGAACTGGAGCATCTTCTATATCATGCACTATCCCCCAAACACTAAAGTGACTAGCCTCTTCTTGGGGCATCGCCCATATGGATTATCCGGTGGCGAGGATAAATAAAAGCAAATAAACGAAACAGAATTATCTAGGTTTAAGTAAATACCTTACATTATTGTTTTGCCATTATTTAGGCCCTTTGTTACTTTTACTATATACCCAATAATGAAAATTTTGTTTGAACTCCTCACAAAGTGCTGGATGGAATTTCTTCAAACTTTCACAAATGAACAATCTCAATGTATAGATGACAGTAAAGATGGAACATTTGTTGCGTCAAAACTACTCATAAACTGGTTCTGATTCATTTAAAGCTCCTGCGGGTATCATCTATTGAGTGACATGACCTCTGAATTTGCGATCTTACATTGCTCACCGTTTAAATGTTGTCATATTTTACAAATTATTTTAGAAAAACTCAATCATAATGTCATATTGTATATATATACGGGTTGATATCCTTATCAAATACATTGCCTACAGGCTACTTTATGTATTCTAATTCATTAAAAGCTCCTAGGGGCATTGTCTATCAAGTGACACAACGTCTGAAACTCAGTTCTGACTTTTCTCACAGTTTATATGTTGTCTTATTTTTCCAATTATTTCAGAAAAACTCAATAATCATGTTCTATAATATATAAGTTGTGTTCTTCATCAAATATATTGCCTAATTTATGTATTCTTATTCACTGAAAGCTCCTCGGGCATTGTCTATCAAATGACACAACCTCTAAAATTCAGTTCTTACATTTCTCACAGTTTAAATATTTTTATATTTTCCAAATTATTTTAGCAAAACTCAATAATCATGTTCAATAATATATAAGTGGTGTTATTTATCAAACATATGATACAATGTAAGTATTTGAAATAATGTTTGCATTTTAATTCATGAAAAGCTTCCGGGGGCATAATTTTTCAAGTCACATAACCTGTGAAGTTCAGTTCTTACATTTCTCACAGTTTAAATATTGTTATATTTTCCAAATTATTTTAGAAAAACTAACATTTAATAATCATGTCCTATAATACAAAAGTTGTGTTCTTAATCAAATATATGAAATAAAGTATGCATTTTGATTTATGAAAAATTCCCGGGGGAATCATCTATCAAGTCACGTGACCTCTGAAATTCATTTCTTCCATTTCTCACAGTTTAAATATTGTCTTATTTTCCAAATAATTTCTGAAAAATTCAAAAATCATGTTCTATAATATATAAGTTGTCTTCTTTATCAAACATATAATACAATGTAAGTATTTTGATTCATGAAAAGCTTCTGGGGGGCATCATTTATCAAGTCACATAACCTGTGAAGTTCAGTTCTTACATTTCTCACAGTTTAAATATTGTTATATTTTCCAAATTATTTTAGAAAAACTAAAATTTAATAATCATGTCCTATAATACAAAAGTTGTGTTCTTAATCAAATATATGAAATAATGTATGCATTTTGATTTATGAAAAATTCCCGGGGGAATCATCTATCAAGTCACGTGACCTCTGAAATTCATTTCTTCCATTTCTCACAGTTTAAATATTGTCTTATTTTCCAAATAATTTCTGAAAAATTCAAAAATCATGTTCTATAATATATAAGTTGTCTTCTTTATCAAACATATAATACAATGTAAGTATTTTGATTCATGAAAAGCTTCCGGGGGGCATCATTTATCAAGTCACATAACCTGTGAAGTTCAGTTCTTACATTTCTCACAGTTTAAATATTGTTATATTTTCCAAATTAGTTTAGAAAAAACTCAATTATCATGTTCTATAATATATAAGTTGTGTTCTTGTTCTTTATCAAATATATGAAATAATGCATTTTGATTCATGAAAAGCTCCTGGGGGCATCAGCTATCAAGTCACATGACCTCTGAAAATCACTTCTTACATTTCTCACAGTTTGAATATTGTTATTTTTTCCAAAATATTTTAGAAAAACTTAATAATCATGTTCTATAATATATAAGTTTTATGTTTTTTATCAACTACATGTATATGATACAATGTATGCATTTTGAATCATGAAAAAAACCTGGGGACATCATCTTTCAAGTCATTATTTTAGAAAAACTCAATAATTGTGTTCTGTAATAAAGAAGTTGTTCTTTATCAATTATGTTGCCTAGTAAAAGAACCCCATTTATGACCTATAGAGCCACATGTCCACATATGAATTGGTTTGCATGAATACTTTGTTAAATAGGGGCATACTGAGAAAATAGGGACATATTATTTTGGACTCTACAGGTATTCTCTCAGCATGATGTCAGTATGTGCTCCCTATTTTTCAAGATGTCAATATACAGTATTGCACACTATTGCATAATATTGCACAGTCTGTTAATCAGTTATCTTACATCACCCAGATACCCTGTTTGAGAATTAAATAGTCCCTTTATGACAGGAAGTTAATTATAAATTGGGGTATAATAAAACCAGTTACTTGTAATTAAATAATATCCTATACATTTTTTATATATAACCTTTGTTGTAATCAATAAAATATATAGTCTGTTCTGTAATCAATACATGTTATAAATGATCAAACATTACCTTTTATTAGGCTGGATAATTTTTGACATCAGGCAATGGTGACATGTCAAATCAACCTACCTGTACATTACCAAACTATAAGTGTCATCATTATATACAGTGTGAAAAATATGTAGACATTAAGTGACCCTTAATTTTAATGAACAGAACAGAATAAATGGTTTATTCAGCTTAAGCATAATATACAGCTGAAATGGAAGTAATAGATGACTTCAAAATATTTTTATCCCATGATTGTTTTTTAATTAATGGACCTGCAAAGAGGTGACACTTAATGTCACATATCAGGTAGTCAGTTATTAATCATTGCACTTGTGAAGTGAAGTAAAACAGTTACATTTTGTCACCTCCATTTTCTATGTAAACATGAAATGAGTGAATAAAAGGTATTTGGCTTGAATAAAAGTTATTTGGCTTGAATAATTTAATACCTATTGATGTGTTGTAAATATTACAGATTATATATTTGCTAGACATTTGTTTTTATGATCATTTAAACATTACTACGCATCCACAATTCAAAATTCAAGAATCAAATATTAATTCCTAATTAGCCGACCAGGTTACAATCAATCAACCAATCGATCCGTCAATTAACTCGACCGACCTGACTCTATCCAACCCAATCAATCAATCAATCAATCAATCAATCAATCAATCAATCAATCAATCAATTTAAAACCTCAAAAATATAATATTATGTGTTCAACATTATTGAAAGTCAATCCTGTGATGGTATGTTTTGGTTATTGATACAATAAGATGATAAATGTTTTTTTCTATTTGTAGATTGTTTGATAGAACAGCAAGACAGCTGTTGGAGATCAATTCCACGAAACTGGTATTCGTAATGAAGAACAATTCATATAGGGTCAATCCGTTTAAAGTTGGACAGAAGTCGATGAATCGAACTTGACAGGCAGCTGTACGTCAGTGTATGGAGCAGGAATCCTGTTGACTATTTGCATCATTATCTTCGGATTTCGTATACATTTGAACGATAATATCAAAACTATCCCGACAAAGACAGAAATGTTATCAACAAATGAAATGCCAATCTTGGGCAGTGCAGCTAAAAAGTAGAAACTCCACAGTGCATAATCGAGTCAACTTCTGGTAATCGCAATAAGGCATACATGTTGAATTGTATAGTCTTGCAATAAGTCATACAGTTATCGGAAATCATATGTGTTTTTACTCACAAGAAGTAATACAGGTTGAATTGTATAGTATCCCTATAAGTCGTACAGTGATTTGGTTTATACGCTGTGAACTTGGGACGTTTAATTTTAAATATTCAAAATTTGGACATTTTAAAAATGAGCATAGTTAAAGAAATCAATCCTATTACATGTGCTGTAATCCAACTGAATAGGGTTAGCACGTTTGGACTAGTGTTTATCCTTTACCCTGAGAGACATATAATTGCTGATTGGACAGAATAAATCCAGCAGGTAAATTAATAAGACAAAGTGTGAAATCGAACGCTAGGAATTTTAACAAGTGTTCAACCCCTATCGGGTATGTCTGGACAGCACTATATGAAATGCACCTAAAGTTAACAGCATTGAAGGCTGTCCTGAAACTAATAAATATTGTATTTATGTTGGGACTTTACTAACCCAGTAGGCGGGGGGGCTCTACTTAACCAAATAGGCGGGCCTACTAAACACAGTAGGTGGGGCTCTACTAAACCCAGTAGGCGGGGGCTCTACTTAATCCAGTATGTTGGGACTCTACTAACCAAGTAGGCGGGGGGGGCTCTACTTAATCCAGTATTGAACATGTATCCGACTTAGAATAAATATTGTATTTGTATTTTTGTTGGGACTCTACTAACCAAGTAGGCGGGGGGCTCTACTTAACCAAATAGGCGGGCCTACTAAACACAGTAGGCGGGGCTCTACTAAACCCAGTAGGCGGGAGCTCTACTTAATCCAGTATGTTGTGACTCTTCTAACCCAGAAGGCGGGGGCTCTACTTAATCCAGTATGTTGGGACTCTACTAACCAAGTAGGCGGGGGGGGCTCTACTTAATCCAGTATTGAACATGTATCCGACTTAGAATAAATATTGTATTTGTATTTTTGTTGGGACTCTACTAACCAAGTAGGCGGGGGGCTCTACTTAACCAAATAGGCGGGCCTACTAAACACAGTAGGCGGGGCTCTACTAAACCCAGTAGGCGGGAGCTCTACTTAATCCAGTATGTTGTGACTCTTCTAACCCAGAAGGCGGGGGGCTCTACTTAATACAAATTTGTAAATGTATCCGACTTAAAATAAATATTGTATTTGTATTTATGTTGGGACTCTAACCCAGTAGGCGGGGGCTCTACTTAACCAAATAGGCGGGCCTACTAAACACAGTAGGTGGGGCTCTACTAAACCCAGTAGGCGGGGGGGGGGCTCTACTTAATCCTGTATGTTGGGACTCTACTAACCCAGTAGGCGGGGGCTCTACTTAATCCTGTATGTTGGGACTCTACTAACCCAGTAGGCGGGGGCTCTACTCAACCCAGTAGGTTGGGGCTCTACTTAACCTAGTAGGCGGGGGCCTACTAAACCCAGAAGGCGGGGGGCTCTACTTAAACTAGTCGGTGGGGGCCTACTAAACCCAGTAGGCGGGGGCTCTACTCAACCCAGTAGGTGGGGGCTCTACTTAACGTAGTAGGCGGGGGCCTACTAAACCCAGTAGGCGGGGGCTCTACTCAACCCAGTAGGGTGGGGCTCTACTCAATCCCGTAGGTGGGGGCCTACTAAATCCAGTAGGTGGGGGCCTACTAAACCCAGAAGGTGGGGCTCTACTAAACCCAGTAGGCGGGGGGCTCTACTTAATCCTGTATGTTGGGACTCTACTAACCCAGTAGGCGGGGGCTCTACTTAATCCTGTATGTTGGGACTCTACTAACCCAGTAGGCGGGGGCTCTACTCAACCCAGTAGGTTGGGGCTCTACTTAACCTAGTAGGCGGGGGCCTACTAAACCCAGAAGGCGGGGGGCTCTACTTAAACTAGTAGGTGGGGGCCTACTAAACCCAGTAGGCGGGGGCTCTACTCAACCCAGTAGGTTGGGGCTCTACTTAACCTAGTAGGCGGGGGCCTACTAAACCCAGAAGGCGGGGGGCTCTACTTAAACTAGTAGGTGGGGGCCTACTAAACCCAGTAGACGGGGGGGGGCTACTAAACCCAGTAGGCGGGGGCTCTACTCAACCCAGTAGGGTGGGGCTCTACTCAACCCCGTAGGTGGGGGCCTACTAAATCCAGTAGGAGGGGGCCTACTAAACCCAGAAGGTGGGGCTTACTAAACCCAGTAGGTGGGGGCCTACTAAACCCAGAAGGTGGGGGCCTACTCAACCCAGTAGGTGGGGGCCTACTCAACCCAGTAGGTGGGGGCCTACTCAACCCAGAAGGTAGAGGCCTACTCAACCCAGTAGACGAGGGGTTGATTATTCGCTAGATATCGGGGTGTCACAAAGTTTTTCCCCGCTTTTCTCCTTATATCCATTGGTTTGATTTGAATGTAAATGGCCTAGTCATGGAGTACATGTATTTAGAGAATTTATAACATTCAATGATCTGTTGGGGATAGTTCTGATAGTTGTTGAACTTATTTGATTATATAACTCAAATAACTCAAGTGTTATCGCTTAGTATGAAATTGTACTAATTTTATTAAATTTTCATTTATTATCTGAATTAAATGTTTATTTTATAATATATATTTTCCTTATTTATCCACAGATTTATGTTATCTCTTATAAATAACTGGGTCACAAATCACCCTGACGCTGGGCGACTTCCCTGTCTTTTGCTGCTTTATGTCTATGCATATCATGCGGACGGGCCAATTAGTAGCAATGAATATTATCAAAGGACTCTTAAAATTACTCCTGTCTCTGCCCAATGCTCTACAATACCCCCGATGACCATAAGATTCCTTCAAGCAGATAAGCATTCGATCATTGGATTGCAATCGGATGGGATTTGTGACACCAGGTATAGTTACAGAATTTAGTCTGACAGGTCCATGTTGTCGTTTGTGATTTACTGAGACGGTCGTAAGTGCATTGTCATTGATTTTTCCCTGCTAGATCAGACAACCACCTCCGAGTTCGAGGGAAGAGTCCGTTTGTTACACTAGGAAACCGGGTGCGCTACCCTAGCTCTTTCCAAATAGACTCCCATCTTTCTTTTACATGCCCCAAGTAATTAAAGCACCGATACACACAATAATGCTTCTGTAATTTGGTGAGAAACACAGAAAATCAGTTCTGTGATTTCCAGTGTCTAGCGGAGATTTGAACCTGGGACCTCAGGGTAGCCTAGAGTCCTATCAACATGATCATGATAGATGGAATCTCAGCACAGGTATTAATTCTTAGCACTGTGTGGGTTGGCAACATCAACAAAATCAAATGCTCAAAATATAATGAAAACAACATGTACATAATTATCAGGGTATAGATAATTTTAATTGAATAGCTCCTGATAATTGAGCAGCGGCTCCATCTAAAGCTGATTTCAAAACCCAAGGGTAAATGGACTTTTTCAGGGGTCAGAGGGTCAATTCATATATTCAATTCTCCCATTAACATTGAAAGAAACAAAATCCAAATACCTCAACGAACAATTTTAGATCTTTGCAAAAGCTGACTATGGACGCATGTTCTTTTGTCAAAGACTATTATATAGATAACGTTTACAGATCTCTATCGAACGTACGTTAATAGTGTAAAATACGTAACTGATACATACATTTATGTGAACGTATTTTCTAATGTATAAATCAATATATAGGTATATATAGGCCTATATATAATGAAAATAAACAATTAAACTTGACCGCATGTTAGTACCAACGTACGGCGCATCCCACGTACGGAAGCGATCTATATATGCGGCGATAAATCTACGATAATACATAGTAGAGGACGTTTAAAACTGCGAATCATCAAGTATATTTGGAAAGTGTTCGTTTCTTTTATAAAAAAACCCCCATAAACATGACCGCGAGCTCCGAATTTAAACTCGCCAGGACTTTTTTTATACGCCTCGGCAGACAATTATCACGGCTGGAGATTAGCACTTGTGTACCGCATAAAATGTGTCAGCTATACTTCCGGTCGCACTGATCTCATAGTCGAATGACTCTCACGCGACACTACCGGTCTTATAGTCCAGTCGTTCTAGGTTTTATCCTAGACAAAATGCAAAAGAATTTCTTTGTACATATTTGTGTAGAGTATTGTCCCATATAGTCACAGAAAAAAATCCCCATTGATAGACCTCGCCGTTTTCTTGCATTTGACGAAGAAAGTTTTTAGGAAAATGCGTATTTTACTTCAAGTACAATGGCGACCGATACTTGTATTTATGACAATAGGAAATGTTACATAATAACAAAATTCTATTATAAACACGTATTTTGGAGAAAAACATGCAATATTCATTTCACATAATGTAGATTATAGTAAAACATCGGATGTATTCATATATTAACAAATTAAAACATTTTAAAGACATATTTAAACAAGGTCACGTGACATTATTTTTTCCAACTATGGGACGCCGTGTGTCGAACAAATTGCATATTATACTTCGATCTACTATTTGCGCTAATTTTGATGTACAGGAACAGGTACCCTCTTATATTTTCTAAGTCATTTGCCATATCGTTTTGATACGTTGCATACTTGTTCACCATCATGGCCCCCAAATCCTACACAGGAGTAGGTAACTATATCAAGCATTCTGTTGAAATTATGCCCCCTTGTTCAACTTTGTGCAACTGTTAAAGTATAGGTACAATTTTTTAAACATCGAATATTTTCAAGGTGCATGGACATACTTCTTTGATACTTTGCATACTTGCTCACCATTATTACACCAACCCATACACAGGGGTAGATAACTCTATCAAGCTTTTTTCAATATGCCCCCTTTTTGACATGCAAATGTTAAAGTTTAGGTACAAGTATTAGCATCAAATATTTTCAAAGCGGAGTGATATATTGCTTTGGTACTTTGTACTCTTGTTCACCATCATGTACCCTAACCCATACCCAGCGTTAGGTAACTCTATCAAACATTTTGTTGAAATTATACACCCTTTTGGACTTAGAAATGCAAGTGTTAAAGTTTAGATAGAAGTATTGTAACCTGTAATATCTTCAAAGTGCATTGACATACTGCTTTGATACTTTGCATACTTGTTCACCATCATGACACCATGACCTATACATAAGTAGGTACTTCTGTCAAACATTTTGGTCAAGTTATCTGCCATTTTAGACTTAGACTAAAAGGTAATATTAAGTCAGACAGGGACGGCAGCACTCAACTTAACCAAGCCGAGCACAAAAACATTAAAACACACAAAGCACAATGCCCAACTGAACCAACCGAGCACAGAAAACATAAAACACATACAAGGCGCAACCTCTACACTGAAGAGGGTAATTTTGCATCTATGAAGAATTTTGTTTTGTATATAATGATTATACTACCCTAGCATGCAACTGAGAATATAGGAGCGCGCTGTTTGTGGACAGCTCTTGTTAATACTTTTGAAACGCTAAAAAAGCTGGTGCGAACGTTTATAGTGTGAACCCACTGAAATGTTTTCCAGGCGTGACAGTTAAAGCCAAGGCCCTATTGAGCATTTTTTGACTCGGCGATGTAATCCCAATAGAAAGTAATGGTCTTTGGGAAGCTTCGGGACAGTCTCTAGACAATATGTGAATCGGGAGGCATCGGGAGAACTCCCGATGTATTCCCGACTTTATGCGCCGGTGTTACTGCCTCGGGGATGTATTGTCGATTGACATCAGGAGGTTCGCCGATGTCTGATTGAAGCTTCGGGAAGTCTCGGGACATTTAGTCAGATCTCGAATACACCCACCCGATGTACTCGCGATGTCATATTGGAAATATCTCGGGGATGCATCCCAGAAGCTCGGGAATATCCCGGGGAGGTATCCAAAACCTCGGGGAATGATCGGGGCATCCCAGAAACTTCCCCGACACTTCAGCGAAACATCGGGGATATTTTAATGTCTCGCGAGCATTCACAGTTTCGGGGTATAATCGGCGAATATACGTTCATATTAAACGGGGATAATTCGGGGTTACCGGGAGAACCCCCGGTATGTTCCCGACGTTTTGTTTCGTTATACGACGGTCCCACTGCCTCGGGGATGCACTCCCGATGACATTTTGGAGCTTCGGGGGAGTATCGAGAGCCTTCGGGAACCATCGAGGCCATCAGTAGAAACGGTTTGTAATTCGTATCGCCGATGTGGAACCTAGGCCTCAAATGATACGTTATTTTAATCAAAGCACTGAGAGTATTGTTGGGAGGCGATCTGGTTGCTGCTACTAAAGCTTAAACCGACTTTACACGTTTAATGTTCGTTTTCTTACTGCCGATCATGTCTTGAATGTCAAAATAGGCATATGTGACTATATAGGCATGTTGGGTATCTAAATAATTGTTAAAAGGTGCATTTCAATTTATATGTAATACTTGTATTGAATGCGTATATCAAAAGTGGCTTTAAAATAATACTACCCGCCTATTTATCAGATACAGTACCGTCTTGTAATCACTTCCCTCACAGCGTGAGACAGTCTATAGAAAGCGGCTAGCTAGTACAGCGACACCATATGATTGCATAACAGTACTTTGCAGACCGTATACGATTCATTGATAAAACCATCACTTGACCGTAGTCTGAAGTTTCTAAAAATAGCTTTACAGCCGGGACATTTGATGAACACGTCATTTTCGTATTATGAAACAAGTTCGGTATCGGCCGGTGTAGTGATTTTTTTGCAAAAATATCGATTTAACGAACAGTTTCACAATAATTTTTGATCTTAGAATAAACAAATGTTGCTGATTGGCTTAAATCAGTTAAAGAATTTGGAGAAACATATGTAGCAGTATTGGGAATGTTGACAGTTTCTGGAACTACTTGAATGCGGATTCACATATCAGCCTAAAGGCGGTTAATTTTGTATTAAGAAATGGGCAATGGTAGTAATGAGAGGCTTAAACGCCTCCCAAAAACCGCGGTTGTTGTTGGTAGATGCGATCCTGTTCTTGATAAATTAGGCATTTCGCACCCCCTGTGTCTATGGCATACATATTTTGGTGGAAAGCAGACCTGCATTAAATGTGTGTCCCGACCATCGCATCATTTTCAAAAATTATCTGCTATACATCCAAATAAATCTACAAATACGTTTAGTTTTGTACTAAAACATCACTGATAAATTGTTTTTACTGATTTCATAACATTTTTGTACCGGTCTTTAAATACAATTAAAGACTTTGAAAACGCACCACTTATTCAAACCACGCAAATCTATAGTAAACATTATTTATTTGACACAAAAATCGGTGTATAGAAAGGCTTTTTAAATTTAATCAACCAGCAAAATTTAATAATAAAAGTGTGCAAAATAGAAAAGTCACGTGACATCGATATGTTCAAGTCTCAAATGCCACATTCACAATATAGTATTTTGTGTATAACGATTTGTTAGTGGTGCATTCACAACTTCGGCTACTCAAAAACAACATCACATTTTAAATGTGCTGCTGAAGGAATATTCCAACATACATGGACAAAGGTCTGGGAAAATACGAGGGCAGATCGAGAACCGCACTCTCCCGTGGACACGTCTTTGTAAGAGCATGTCTTATTTTTTCAATGAGTGCAAAGTATGAGGATAAAACTGGAGTGTCCATCGCGTTGATATTCTTTTCGTCCATAAAACTGATTATTTTCAGTAATTTATGCGAATAATTATTATCATGCTGTCTAAAGTCAACATCGTTGTCGCCGAAAATAGTACAAGAAGGGAATGGCTACAGATTGAAGAAGATCTTCGACGCCAGAGTGTACACAAACTGTCGAATTGTACTAAATCAAAATGTCTTTTAGACAAAATCGAACGTATTTAAACTTTCATTTAATCATTTTGCCTACCTATGGTGACTAAGTATTTCTCTGACAGTCATGGTTGCAGACCGGAAGCTGTTTCGTCGGCTGCGCATGCACATTAATTCATCCGTATAAATAGCAGTGTTGGGCATTTTATCCTACCTTGGACGGTAGTGACGGTGTCAGTGTGCATAAAACGTTCATTTGGACGAATATTGTTAATATTATGGCAGTGGAATCCTGCAAAAAAGGCGTGGTTGCTACTTCCTGTGTGTAACATTACTACACCACTAGGCGTGGTTGCTACTTCCGGTGTGTAACATTGCTACACCACTAGATACATCATTTTTTGGTGAACGTGACATACAAACGTATCCTTTTGGATTATTAAAACTGTGATTTATTTGCATGTCAATGTATCGTGTAAACATTTCCAATAACACAATTCGATTAATTTCATTTACGCGAGATACACGAGCGAAAAATGAGATTTGGCCACGTGGTTACCACGTGTAATTTGCGTGTCAAAACACGTGTCAGATTTTATCTACTGACAAGGTTATTAACTAAGAACATTATTTAATTTGTACAAAGTCAACTTAATAGTTCAAACAAAAAAATACGGGTCCCTTAAAAATGGTGCGTTTTCAAAGTCCGTAAGTGTACTGTTGCGGGGTTACCAAGCAAGCTAACTGCCTGACTATAGCCATACCCCCTGAAGACAAGTATCATTTAACCATGTTGTTTTTATAGCTCAATACTTTGCTTTGTCCAACTTCATAATGTCATAATGTGAATTTGCTTACATAACCTTATTATGATATTAATAAAACGTCAGACACCTTCAATCCACTTTGGTGTTTACAAACTTTATATACATGTATTACTGGTATATCTATTATGATATAAGTGAACTACATTGCCAGAGAAACTCAGACTTATGATTGCACTCGCCACTTCATAAGTACCAAGGCATCACAAACACAAATTATATAATTATTAACCTTGATTTGAATTGAATTGTAATCAGATGCAGTCGTTTGTCTGGAAATCACCTACGTGACGATACATTAAACAAATCGAATAAAAAGCTAAAAAGTGAAATAAAAGTTTGTGCTACCATATCAGCGAAAGCGTTAGTGATATTCAAACAATAATCCCAGGTCTCATAATCTTTACAATCAAAATTTCGATTTATCCTTTCCGTTTTTTTATCCCAAATTTTATGTGGCAAACGAAAAATTCATATGGACCCTATACCCCGTCCCTGGGACACTGTTGACTTGCAGCACTAATAAAAACTCGATACATCCGGATGCTACACACCTGCCCGGAAGTGAAAGTAGACAAAATTGTCAACATTTCGACAAAAGGTCACCGGAAATGACGATGTGACAGTGTCCCTTGCGCGAAAAACTTTTTTTTCTTTTTAGATTGTTTGCCTCTAGGGCATTGATCCCGACCCCTTTTGTCTAGGCTTATTTTCCTTCTAACGAAAAATAAAATGTTAATAACCAGTAATTTCAGTTTTGGAAAACCTACGTTCAAAGACCTCTTTAAAGGGAGGCAGCGGGTCCAAAAACCTGTGCACGACATTGCGCCGGTAATATCCTTTAGTCTGGGATGCATGTGTACCCATGACAGCAAAATTCCCTAATTTGGGCATTTAGGTCGAAAACTACAGTCTGCATTAGTACGCTATGGTAGCGGAAAGGTTATGCAAGAAAATGTGACGTTTTCACCATTTCGTTTCCATAGCAACCACGATTGTCGTCATAATGTAAATACGAAATGTTATTCACTATCTCATTACTAGCCCCTTATAGGCCCTTCTCCACATACCATGTTTAATAACGACAAAATTAAAGTTGTTTTACTTAATCATATAATAAAGATTTCTTCATGGATGGGCATGACTGACCGACGCACTTACAGGCAAACGGATGGACACACGTATGTAGGTCAAATTAATATCCTGATGCATGTTTATCAGTTGAGGACTTATTAAATACTCTCATTTAGATATGTTTACCCAAAATAAAGAAATTTATTCATGTTTTATGATACAAAAATAATTATATTTTTTTCTGAAAAGTGGGTGGGGTAAATCTACCCCTTTGTTTTCACATTATTTGATTAAAAAATGGTAATAAATGTTTTATTGAAAATATTTTGCTTGTAAATTCCTTTTATCAACAACATGGTTTGATATTTTAACCTTTGTGTGTGTATAACATTAAAATACTGAAAAAACTTTACACCCAAATTGTCATGGAATAAACTTTTGAAAAGTATAGTGACCTTCTTAAAATCACTTTTTAAGGTACTTCCGCAACTTTCTGGACAAGGGAATTTTTCCTGGTAATAGTTTAGACATTGAAAAACTTCAAAATACCCAAAACAAAACTTTTGTAATTTTGTCTAGGTAATTATGCTACGGTCACAAAGCTCGTACGATATCCGTACGAATTTACCAACTCGTACGAGTCCACAATTTTTGAAATCCTAACGGTATTTTTTTCGTAGGGTCTGGTCACAGCTCGTACGGACCTGGTACGATTTATTGAGATGCAATCGTACGAGGTCCGTACGGACATCGTAATATCCATACGGACACCATACGGGGCTCGCAAGGAGCCCGGTCGTACATCGCACGGTGCTCGTAGATCAGTCAGAGCTCGTAGATAACTCGTACGGTGTCCGTACGGTGACCGCACGATGGCCGTACGGTGTCCGTGAGACAATAATGGATATATTCAGCGAATTTTAATTATCTATTTTAAGACCCTGGTCACATTGATCGTACGAGCTCCGTGTGAGTCGAATTTTAGCAAGTTCGTACGGAGTCCGTACGGACATCATAAACTCGTAAGGGCATCGTACGGATTTTTGTAACCCGTAGAGGACTCGGGAGCTCGGTGGAAATGTTTCACCGATCTCCGAGTTGTCTACGAGCTCGTAGAGATATTGACCCTGGACCCTGGAATTGTGGTGAATTGTGGTGAATTGTGGTCATCTAATACAATGAGAGGCTACGTCTTGGTAGGAGTCTACTAGGTACCAACTTGGATACAATATAGCTGGTCGGACCCCCTCCCTAGCAAAATAACCCGAATCCAATCTCATACATGTATTGCCGGATGCCTGGCAGAGTAGGATCTACAGTTACCATTCGTGAACTATCTGGCGTCTTACCAAACGACTACATTAGTTATAACCTAACTTTCTCCGGGGTTCAAACGTTCGATCTCCCGCTTCCTATACGGACGCCAAAATCACCCAGCCACGGTCGCGGTAATATGTCATGGATCAAAGTCTGGTGCGTACCTACTTGGAGAAAGGTTCCTGGTCCGATATTACGATGATGCTAGTACTAGAATACGATAGTATGATGATGATGATAGTAGAATACGATAATGATAATACATGATAAGATGATAATAATACGAGAATACGATGATGATAATACAATAATAAGATGATGATAATACGAGAATACGATAATGATAATACAACAATAAGATGATGATAATACGAGAATACGATGATGATAATACAATAATAGGATGATGATAATACGAGAATACGATAGTATGATGACGATCATACGAGAATACGATGATGATAATACAATAATAAGATGGTGATAATATGATAATGATAATACAATAATAAGATATGATGATACGAGAATACGATGATGATAATGCGATAGAATGATGATGATAATTACGAGAATACGATAATGATAATACGATAGCTCGATGATGATATTACCAGAATACGATTTTGATGACAAGATAATACGTTAATGATAATATGAGAATACCATAATGATGATATAAAAATACGATATTGTTTTCATGAATTAATCAATGTTGTGTTTTTGCTGTTGGCGGAGTCTTTCTGCCGGAACTTGGATACATGATACACTGAGTTGCAGTATCAACATAATAGCAGTGAATGTTATATTGTGTACAACAATGTCATAGTGTGTACAACAATGTCATGTATTATTACATGTACATTCGAAATAAAGATATTAAAAGTCTATGTACAAATGTTGTAATGCTCGCACAGTCTGTCTTCCAAAATTTTAATTTTTCAATATTTCAATATACACCATACCCATAACAATTCATTGTCATAAGATAAGCAGTTGAGATAACGTTCACTATCTACATCCTAATGGCGTCCCATGCGATGCAAAACCTTGCAAATTTCTATGTCCGTAAGGATATCGTACGATACTCGCACGGGTATTTCGTAGCTCGTGCGGTGTCAATACAGACTTGAAAAATATCTACGAGCTCGTAGACAGCTCGGGAGCTCGGTGAAACATTTTCACCGAGTCGCCGAGTCCTCTACGAGTCACAAAAATCCGTACGATGCTCGTACGATTTTCGATATCCGTACGGGCTCCGTACGTACGCCGTGCGAGTTCGCCAAAATCAACTCGCACGGAGCCCGTAAGGAGCTCGTAGGGCAAATGTGACCGTAGCATTCATGCCATTTTTGGGCTAGAATATTTTTTTTTTTATTTGAGTCTCATCTGTATTTACAACATATATTGCACACGACATAAACACAAATCATATATAGCCACTCTTATTAAGAATTATAAGAGACATTATCTACATTATACTAGAATGACTGGCCTATTATTGCATGCAACCCTAACACTACCGAGTAGAACAACAAACTCTCGTGTGTAAGATTGGTATAAATATCAGAATAAGGTCATACATTGATGGCATTCTATTAGGACTGATACTTGTTATTATTTTATCTCTGTAAACAATGTATCGATTCATAATGAATTGAATTGAAATATTCTATTTGATACCAGTTATACGGAAGCAAGTGCAATAAAACGTGAGCTCCAGTAATGGTCCGTATCTTTTATCCATCATCATTGTCGCTCTACACCAACTAAGCGCGTTCAAGCGCGTGCTTAAGTTCATTGAAATCGCCTGCAAAATTCATAAGTCTGTGGTCTGGAGATCATTGCATATAGTTATTTTAATTAACAAAGATGAGTGTGTACACACCCGATGAATTAAATAGCTCACCTTTTAATGCTAAATACCCGATAGTCCAACCTAATGGCATTGACTGTGACAACTAAATAGTTTGTCATTAGTAATATATATATTATTTAAAAAGAGATAACATATTATTATAAGGTATGGACGTTATGGCTTAGAGTGCAATCTCACCAATAGCTTGTTCTACCATGCTCTGTGGTCACATGTATGAGATTGAAGAGAACTTGGCTTAGTGTGCAATCTCACCAACAGCCTGTTCTACCATGCTATGTGGTCACATGTATGAGATTGAAGAGAACTTGGCTTAGTGTTCAATCTCACCAATAGCCTGTTCTACCATGCTCTGTGGTCACATGTACGAGATTGAAGAGAACTTGGCTTAGAGTGCAGTCTCACCAATAGCCTGTTCTACCATGCTCTGTGGTCACATGTACGAGATTGAAGAGAACTTGGCTTAGAGTGCAGTCTCACCAATAGCCTGTTCTACCATGCTCTGTGGTCACATGTACGAGATTGAAGAGAACTTGGCTTAGAGTGCAATCTCACCAATAGCCTGTTCTACCATGCTCTGTGGTCACATGTATGAGATTGAAGAGAACTTGGCTTAGAGTGCAATCTCACCAATAGCCTGTTCGATTATGCTCTGTGGTCACATGTATGAGATTGAAGAGAACTTGGCTTAGAGTGCAATCTCACCAATAACCTGTTCTACCATGCTCTGTGGTTACACGTACGAGATTGAAGAGAACTTGGCTTAGAGTGCAATCTCACCAATAGCCTGTTCTACCATGCTCTGTGGTCACATATACGAGATGAGATTGAAGAGAACAATCAATAGCGACCTCACCAATAAAGTTGTAAAGCATTGGATTATCTCTGGCTTTGCTTGAACCCTGGCCTCCTGTTCGGAGGTCATCTCTGGCTTTGCTTGAACCCTGGCCTCCTGTTCGGAGGTCGATAATCTCTATGTTATATAAGCCCTAATCCACAGGCGCACAATAACTTACAACAGTGAACTAAGGGGTCTGA
Organism: Spisula solida; assembly: GCA_947247005.1. Classification (NCBI taxonomy): domain Eukaryota; kingdom Metazoa; phylum Mollusca; class Bivalvia; order Venerida; family Mactridae; genus Spisula; species Spisula solida. The sequence goes on along the minus strand of OX365950.1, from coordinate 33,362,387 downwards.
CAATAAAATTAATGCGTTTACAAGCAAGATTCACCAGGCATGTCTATTATGTATTTGGTATAAGTAATATATGTACATACAGACAATGTTATACTGTTACATACATGACATGTTTTGCTGAACCATTTGCAGGAGCTTGGTGATGGAAATGCAGGAGATTTCAATAAAATGCAGAAGATTTTTCTTGCGCGAACTATCGACAAAAATAATGAAGTTTATATGCAGTGTTCACTTATTTTACTTGAATGACACTGCCTTGATTGCATACATGCTTCGTGAAGACATTTAAACTATTATCTGTGATGATTTTCATGGTGGAAACAACAAATGTCAGGTTCCAGTATGTTCAAGTCTTGCTGACTCACAGATAAAAATATTTGTAAGTTACCAAAACAAATGCTGATTGGACATGTATTACAGTATTATTTATTGTAACATTTGTAAATGATATACCAGTTCAGTTATCAAACACTTGAAAATCAGACACATCAAGGGAAAAAAAGTCTGTAGCATTTTCAGATTACCTGATAAAAATAACCAAAGAAAAGAACTAATATGTTAAAAATGTTGCTAACATATTTATTCAAACACAACAATGCATTTATAATACACAAATTAAACCAATTCAGTTAAACCGTAAATATCTGATGTCGGTATAGATACTAGTATTTATATCGATAACAGTGGTGAAAACTATGCTGACCGAAATGTATCGTGCGGCCTATCCTGTTTCAATGAAAAAATAATAATCGTGCACCCTATCTTTCATGCAAATTTTCTGTTGTTTTGTTCAGACACGCACCAAATATCAGATTCTGATGTTCGTTGTATTCGATTCTTAGGGCGAAATGTTCACACACTTGAATCGTTGGAATATGCATGATATAAGGGGGAAAGTAGCCATAAAATGGTCTTTATCATGGTACTTACCCCGCTAACATTTTGTTTTTACGGAACAATTTTGAAGTGTTTGAGGAAACGACGCAATCGATCATGGAAAGCAAGGTACCAAAAGATTCAGCGGAGAAGCCATTGCGTGCTGGTCGGGTGTCCAGATCCAAACGGGACTCGATGCTATATATTTACCTCAAAATATAGGTTTATCCGACGCCGATTGGCAGCCATTTTTTGAGTGCGGCCTACCATTCAAACCACGTGATTCCCCACCGTGAATACATTTATACGTTTGGGGTATTAACTGCACGCGAGTTTAACACGTGAGTTTGATACTTCATTAGAATCAGCTCAACAAGTAACACTATAAGAAACCACTACATGTATCGGTTATGTCTGTCAATGTAGTACTATCAATCACACCAACAAATGACAATGTTTGTGTCGCATTTTATAATGACAAACAATGTAGGCAGAATGGAAGGAGTAGTAATATCAGAACCCCTATTATTCGTTTGGTATGACAAGTTGAGATTGAAAATCATGTCGGCATTCTATTTAAAACTCAAATCATTTCTATTCAATAGGTTATTTACTATCTTGCCAAACTTCTTTCTGCTGGTAAACGTATAATTTTACATTGTGAATTATTTTATTGTTATTTTCAAAGCGTAGTTAGACTGAAACACAAAAGGCTAATCATAGTGTGACAGAAGTTATGTTGTAGATAAACTTACAATATTCGTCAAAATCATGTACGTTTTATAGACAAGTATTGTAATGACAACCCACCTGGCAGGTTATAAATTTGAAACCACATGGGGTAAGACGTATGAATATTAAGTATAAATTCATATTCAAAATCACTAAATATATTTCACTCGCGAATATTTTTAAATTCTATTTGACTGTTACACCTTTACAAAGGATTATAACAAACTGGACAGGGAACAGCAGCACACGAAATGCAAACAAATGAATTGGTTGATATTTGAGCTGTGGCAGCATCAACGGTGACTGTTTAAAAAGTAGACATTTTGAAATAATGAACATTTTGCAAACGACGTCACTCGACTTCGTTTTATGATGCCCAGCTAAGCTTTCGCCTACTTATGCATAGTGTCAATGTTGTTTGAGTTAATCGCTTGAAATATTAAAGAGATATCAAGGAGATATTGAATATGGTTTCGTACTTTAATCAATGGAGAAAATTGCACGAACGGACGATTCGGAGATGTCCCTAACTACTGCATTCTTTCAAGTAAAAACAATGTTGTAGAAAACTGATAAATAAATACATGAGTATTACCTATGGGATCTGACTGGTTGATTTGTGGTCGAATTTTTGAGTCATATCCATCGGTGACGAAAAGCTTCTGTCTTAGTGCTTTGGCCTCTGTGCCGGTAGCACCCAGTGCACACCCCATACATCCACCAACTACTATAAACACCTGTACTAGAAGTTTCATGTTGTCCTATTCACAAATTTATACACCACGCAAATGATAAGTTCCTATCAAAATATCTGATATTTCTTTCTGAAGAACTTTCAATAAGTCTAACGAATAAAATTGTTCATTTGTCACGAACACTAACTTAAACGTTTGTGCCACTACCCTAAGATGAAGTTACGCGGTTAATAGTGATTCACTGTGACGTACGTGTTATACTAGCTCAAAGCTAATATAATAGCTATCTAATGTACTCGATACCAGTATGGGGAATCACTTGACTAAAATGGTACTTTACACAGTGACAAATATCACGGAAATCTTGATATTTGGATATTTGTTTTATTCTTGATAAGTACCTTTTAATTATTTTCACTTGTTATATAGTACAGGCTATACGAAATTTAACGCTCGTTCACATGGTGTCTTTCTGTGCAATGTTTGGTTTCTGAGATACATTCGAGGTTTTAACACAATAATCCTAAATAAACTATACAAAAGTGTGGCCAAAGGCAATATACTACATCATGTTCATGTTGCTGTGCTTTATTTTACTCGAAAAAGGATTGGCGTTGAAATACAGTGACTTATAACATACTTTAATGGTAATTAAAAGCGATTTTCCACAAAAATGCCAAATTATTGAAATGATACTTCACACGGAACAGCATATTTGTGATGCTTAACATGGATCGTTTTTAAACGTGTACATTCTAGAACGAAACAATTTCGTTCGCATTTCCTCGGTTTAGAATACCGTATAATTAAACGTCCTTTCAGATGTCTAATATTGTTTCCTTTACTCTTATACAGATCGTTAGCAAGGCGTGTGGAGAAAGCTCATAAATGATAGGGAAAACTAAAATAATAGAAACGAAGAAACACAATCATCACAGCAATTTAGAAATGAATGTGATAATAATATTTTCTTACGAAGCAGGTACATAACTTGTATTTGTGTGGTTTGAACATAGTTGGGTGGGAATGTAATGCAAACATACATCAACCCATTTGAAAGCTGAGTTTAATATGAACTAATGCACAGCATATTTTTAGCGGACTATGTCAGTTGTCCTACATTATTTGTAACATGCTCATCTAGTACTGGATTTTTTGGTGATGCATAACTTCACAAAAAATTGTTTGGTTACGAAGTTACGAATCTGGAGCAAGCCGTTTCCAAAAGGCGCTACCGGGCGCTTTCATACGTCTATGCAACCTATCGAGGCGGTTCGTTGCACAAGAAAGCGCTCGATAGCGGTTTGATACGAAATATTGGGTACAAAGTAACGAAAGACGTTACAAACCTGCTATCGTTTGTCAGTCCGAATGAACATTTGTCAGCCCGATCAAAATGTAAATATATCTGTCTGCGGATAAGACACGTTTTTCAATTTGTTTAATTCTAGGTCTACTTAATTCATGGGTAACTAATTTAAAAATGAATAATTAGATATAAACACAGATAACAACTGATTTCAAATAGGCCTTATTTGATATTTTACCTTTTTTTAATGGGTTGCATGAGCATACCAGATAGTACTTTTGTTCAAAAGAAAAGGCAATTTTCATTTCAATTAATCATATTACGATTAAATATCAAACATCTTTAATCACCTTTTTTTGTTAAATGAACCCTGCAAATCGACACAATATAAAAGAGTTTTAGACGGAAAATTACGGGTTTTATTGTATCCAATAACGACAACAACAACATGTAATTAGTTTTCGCGACCTTTATCCCGCGAATATTTAATTAATTGTATTGCAAACTTTGCGATAGGAAATAACCGAAACATGTGTCTTTTTTATTAGATTTTCTTAAGATTGGTTGATATTTCGCGCATATGAACGATTCCCGCTCGACTTACTTCGTTATCTCAGAGTAATCATGTGTCTCATAACAGTTTGTAGCATCGTTTATGCACTGAAAATGTTAAAATTACCTTCCGAAGCGGGCAAAAAAATGGCTGCCTTTTTTGTGTCCAAACATTTAGGAAATAGCCCTCCCCATATAAAAGATTGGTTGCACAGCAACCATGGAAGACTGATAATTCTAATCTTTTCTTTTCTAGACAGGGGCCTGCGCTAGTTTTTGGAATATTTTTAAACATCATTAAAAAATAAAAGAAAATTTATGAGCTGCCGAATATCGCATTTTTTTTTTAATAGTTCGCTATTAATAGTTAATGGCAGTTGTCAATTTTAATGATGTTTTCAAATTCATTTGTAAATGCTATTTTGTTTTTTATTATTTAATACAACTACAATTCATTTTTATTGTCGAGCCCGCTTGCGGAGAGTGAGACTTAGTCGCCACTTTCGGTGTGTGTGCGTGCGTGGCGTCCGTGCGTCCGTGCGTCCGTGCGTCCGTCCGTCCGTCCGGACGTCCGTCCGTCCGATTTTATCCGGATTTTATCTTGCTTATAATTATTTGGCATAAATGTTCATCTCCATGAGGAGGAGTGTCATGTCTAACCCCCAGGTACCTATCTTAAAGGTCAAGGTCACCGTTGGAGGTCAAAGGTCAAATTGAAGCTTGTCCGGACCATAACTTTGTCATACATTGACCAATCTTTCTTATATTTGGCATGAATGTTCACCTCCATAAGGCAGAGTGTCATGTCTAACCCCCAGGTTCATATCTCAAAGGTCAAGGTCACAGTTGGAGGTTAAAGGTCAAATTGAAGCTTTTCCGGACCATAACTTTGTCATACACTGACTAATCTTTCTTATATTTGGCATCAATGTTCACCTCTATGAGGCGGAGTGTCATGCATAACCCCCAGGTTCCTATCTTGAAGGTCAAGGTCACCGTTTGAGGTAAAATGTTAAATTGAAGCTTGTCCGGAGCCAAACTTTGTCATACATTGACCATTCATTCTTATATTTGGCATGAATGTTAACCTCCATGAGGCGGAGTGTCATGTCTAACCCCCATGTTCCTATCTCAAAGGTCAAGGTCAAGGTCACGGTTGGAGGTCAAATGTCAAATTGAAGCTTGTCCGGAGCCTAACTTTGTCATGCATTGCCCAATCTTTCTTATATTTGGCATGAATGTTAACCTCCATAAGACGGAGTGTCATGTCCAACCCTCAGGTTCCTATCTCAAAGGTCAAGATCAGAGTTGGAGGTCAAAGGTCAAATTGAAGTTTGTCCGGACCATAACTTTGTCATACATTGACCAATATTTCTTATATTTGGCATGAATGTTAACTCCCATGAGGCGGAGTGTCATGTCCAACCCCAAGGTTCCTATCCCAAAGTTCAAGGTCACAGTTGGAGGTCAAAGGTCAAATTGATGGCTAATTTAAGTTGTAACCATTTTTCAACGTGCGCCGAGGCTCGACATAATTTGCCCGAGGGCACGAATTTCTAGTTTATAACAGTTTCTTGTACATTTTTTATTTTCCGTTTGCAATATTTACACTTTGGACTTTTATAATCGACCATCGTTGTACTTCGTATAAACATGTATTTCTTAATTACTATATATTAGATCCGAGGCATTATCTGAATTTACATAAAAATATTTCTGATAATTACAACAAGAAAAACTGGCAAAATGATGTATTTTTCTTTTCATTTATGATACGAAATATATAGGTTACCGAATATAAAATTTAATGTATACATAATAACCATATGAACAAGTTACAACAAAAATATTAAATCCGTTTTGTGATCACATTTAAATTGCAGCTGGAAATATCTTTCAATGTAGCAGTCATATGTTCCAGTTTTTTTTATAAAAGACATTTATAGTACTTAGCTTGTTTTGTCACGTATAATTAAATGCCCCATAGAAAGATATTTTCAGTTGCAATTTTATCACAACGGTTCCAATTACAGATGTTTATAAAAAACGTAATCACAAAAAGGATTCTGCGCGTTTTTGTAGTTACTTATTAAGATAGACGAAATATACCTTTAAATTCAAGACGTAACCACGACGTACTAGAAAATGTGTGATTATTAAATAAAAGAGTTTCGATCTTTGCTCTATCAAATCAGACGCTTTGAAACATTAAAACCCCCTTTTGAAGTTTCTGGTCATGCACAGAAATAATCATCAAAACATAAAAACAACCAAGAAGTACCTTTAAAGTGGGACTATAGACAAAAACAAAACGTTTTAATCAAGATCATTTATTGACTTAGAATAAGCTGGGAACAGCAAATATTTAAATAACAAATTTACACCGAATTCACATACTTAACGAGATTATTATGAACAACCCTTCATTGCATGACAAAGCAAATGATGTCAGAAGCAATGTGTCAATCACGGGTCTCTGGCCATGGAAAGCATATCTTCCTTAACAAATA